>JANVCC010000204.1:1010200-1033422 GCA_025345505.1 Todiramphus chloris collaris
CACCAGAGCTCTGGCCACCTCCAGACATGGACCCTCCACTGCCTGAGCTTCCTCCTCCTCCTCCACAGATGGATCCACCACTGCCAGAGCCAGACCCCCATCCTCCAGAACTTCCACCTTTTCCACCACCAGAGATTGACCCTTTCCTTCTTTTCTGGCTGGCACTGCCAGAGCTCTGTCCCCCCTTCACACCTTTCCAACCACCAGATCCTACTCCAAAGACTCCAGTAGCACTTGCATTGTGGTCAATGACACCTGCAAGAAATCGAAAGTATTTTCACCACAAAAAATACCAAAAAAAAAGAAATTATAAACACAGCTGATACAAGTACTTCAAGGCCATCATGTCACCTACTCTAGTGGTCACAGTGGTCATTCCTTTTTTAAAGGGGCAACCAGGATCTTCTTTAGTAGACATAGATATGACATCTTCCCTCACGTGGTTTTCTGGCTTTATTAGCCTCTCTAACAATTGACGCCTCACTCCACACAAGACCACTCAGCACAGCCCTTCCTTTGAGAAGGCCAAGAGGACAGATTTCTCTCTCCTTTAGCATCATCCTATTTTCAAAACAGTTAGGATTCCTTTTTTTTTTCCCCCCCCTCCTTCAGTTCTTATAAGACCTGTATAATAATAATTTCCTACAAATCTGTTCTAACTTAGCCAAAAAGTTCCGAAGTCAGCAGCTCAGTGATGACGTATTAATGCATCTCCTCGTCTGTTCTCACACACACGCTCACCAGAGACAACCGTGTGCTTCATTTCACTGGGAAAATAAGATTGGAGCTGAGATTGTCCTGGTGGTAGGTGTTAAGTACCACAGGTGCCCTCTAAAAAGCAATGGAAAGACTTGAGATACTTACAGATGGTGGCTGGCGAGCCTTCCTGTATCCTGTGAAGGAAAAGTGACATTGAGGTAATGTGGCCAGTGAAAATAAAAGTCAGGCTAGGTTCTACCCGTAAGCCACTGAAAGAGGCCACTCCTTCCAGGCACAACTCATCGTGGAGATCTAAGTGATAGACCTAAGAATGGGACACCTGCTTTCTCCAGGCACAACTCTTCACCCAGGATGAACAGTTCTTACAGAATCACAGAATGACAGAGGTTGGAAGGGACCTCTGGAGATCATTGAGTCCAATCACCCTACCAGAGCAGGTTCACCTAGAGCAGGGTGCCCAGGTGAGTTTTGAATGTCTCCAGAGACAGAGACTCCATCACTTCTCCAGGAAGCCTGTTCCAGTGCTCTGCCACCCTCAAAGTAAATAAGTTTCTCCTCATATTTAGATGGAACTTCCTATGTTCAAGTTTGTGCCACGTACCTCTTGTCCTGTCACTGGGCAGCACTGAGGAGAAACTGGTCCCATCCTTCTGACACCCACCCTTTAAGTATTTATAAGCATTGATAAGATCCCTCCCTTAGTCTTCTCTTTTCCAGGCTAAGACCACCCAAGTTCCTCAGTCTTTCCTCATAAGAGGGATGTTCTAGTCCCCTCATCATCTTTGTAGCCCTTCGCTGTACCCACTCCAGCAGTTCCCTGTACCTACCTGGTCTCCTCCTCATCAAGGAGTGATCTATACATGGCAATTTCAATATCCAGGGCCAATTTCACATTCAGGAGGTGCTGATAATCATGAAGAAGGCGAGTGAGATCATCTTGGGACTGCTGCAGGGCATTTTCCAGCTCTTGAAGCTTTTGCTGGCCATCTTTGACGGCAGAGCTCCCACGCTGCTCAGCATCTTTAATGGTTTCTTGGAGGCTGTCATTCTGCAGAGGGCACAAACAGAATGTGTCCATTTTCCTTCTGTGTGACTGGGATTCTCAAACAGTGTAGGATTCTGTCTGACTGGGATTCACTGACAGTCCTTGGAAAGCAAAAGGCCTCCCTCAATGGCAGAACTCAGAAGATACTTTAGACAGGGTAAACTAACCCAAATTAAACCTAAATCTGCTTCACTGTGAAGAAAAAAACATCATCTCGAGGTTTGCCTCCAAAGGACAGGACGCCAGGTGAAGTCCCCAGATAAAAGTGACTTAAATAGTTCTGTCTTGTTGGAAAGTATCAGCTTTACCTTTTTCCTCGCAATTTCAATTTCTGGTTGTAGTCTCTGGATCTGCCTGGTAAGTTCCTGGATTTCCTTATAACTGCTCCTCAGCTGCTCACGTTGATTTACCCACAGGTTCTGAAGGTCCTGGTACTGATGTGCAGAGAAGAAAACAGACATTTTTGGTCTCTTTTCCACTGAGTAGACAGACTCACCTCCCTGTCTTGTTGATGTCTACTCACCCTGCCCTGATACATGGCATCTACTTCAGCTTTGCTTCTCTGAGCAATTGCCTCATACTCCTGCCTGACTTCTTCGATGATGCCGTCCATGTTCAGTTCTCTATGGTTGTCCACGGACAGAATGACATTGGTGTTGCCAGCGACTGTTTGCAGCTGGGACAGCTCCTGAAAAAAAACCACAAGATTTTGGAATTTAACAGTCTGTGTGAGCAGCCCAGGTCAAGTTATGAGGGAAAAAATGGGACCCTCTGGCCTGTTACCCACTGGAAATTCTCTACCAGCATCCCTCAGGTCCTGTTGTTCCACCACCAGTTTCAACATTCAAGTGTCTCTTTCAGCCTTTGTGACACACCAGACACCACTCACAGATTAAAAAAGGATTTTTATAAGATCAAAGGCCAAGGATGATCCACTCTCCACACCAAAAATTCCTATTCAGACAAAATTTCTGGGAACCTCCAAAAGATACACGTCCTTCAAGACCTGAAGGGTAGGTTTTCAGCCTGAGAAGCACACTCACAGCTTCATATAAGCATCTGAGGAACTCAAGCTCCTGCTTCAGTATTTCCACTTGAATATCAAACTCCATTTTTCCCATGTAGGCACTGTCCAGCTCCTGTCAAAAAAAAGCCAGAGGTTTATTTGTATTTCTTTGATTCAGATTCTCCACTGAAGTGCAATTCTTGCAAGACTTGCCACATTTCTTTAAAACCTTCATTCCTGGGATCAAGTAATGGCTCATGGATCTCAGATTTCATTTGAAAAGCAACTGGAAAAAGGGAAAGTTTTTAACTCTTAGAAGAAAAGAATGGCTTGGAAATAAACCAAGTAGCCATGACAATAAAAGTGTTCCTGGAGAAAAATCAAAACATAGAAACATAAATGTAATTAATTCTTGTAGTGAAAAGTTGTCTACAATTTCTATTCACCTATCTAAACATCCTACAGACATTATTTAACCCCCAACAATGATGTCTCATCTCGGTTGTAGTTGAGTGAATAAAGACCAACACCTTTTAGATACTCATCTAAAGGACCAATTCAGTCTCTAGAGGAAATTATTTCTCTCTAGTCCCACACTGAAAAGCTCAGGTTTTCAAGGACTTGGGTTAAGCAAAGACCTCACTTCTGAACACCTCAGCTACTCAGTTATTGCTTTATTTCTGAGCCTTGGATATAGCTCTGCATCCGGGATTATGTCACCTTTTTAAGCTCCACAAACTCCTCTTCTTTAGATGAGCGCTTGTTGATCTCATCCTCGAACCTGGCACAGGAGAGAAAAGAAAGAGGAAGCTCATCAGGTGATGCTCCTTTTTCAGTCAGGTGGATCAGAAACCAAAGGGAATGACCCAAAAAAGGAATGCGTCAAGTTTTCATTTAACTGCAATTTCTGGCAACTGCAAAGGCCAACCTTCTGCCGAACTATAGGTTAAATTAGGCAGCAAAACAGGACTGGTGTAGGTCAGTTCTAACACCCCTTTAATCCTAAACTAAACGTTCCATTTTTCAGAGCTGTGGACATATGTTATCTTTTGGGTGCAGCTAAGCCAGAAATGATGACTAGTCTCAACTTGACCCCAGTGCTCAGCCCCATCCTTCCCCTGGCCACAACTTCACAACTACCAACACGAGTAAGGACTCCTGGATTACTCACTGCTTAAGGAAGGAAGGGCATGAAGGAGGACAGGAGGAAAAAAAGGAGTGTGATAGTTCTACAGGGTTTTTGAGTTCCCTCTTATTCTTCCAGGTTCTACCCTCACCCAAACTGCTTTAGTCTTCCAGCGTTGAAAGTCAAGTTCCATAATGAACCTAGTGCAAAGTAGTGCTCTGATGGCTACAAAACTCTTGAAGGTGTGAAGCTAAGCTTTGCCATCCCAAGGGCATGATTTGTATTGCCTTGGAACATTCCAGAGTGCTTTTTCCCAGACTTGTGGTTATTCACCTCTTTTTATAATCTTCCACAAGCTGAAGCATATTATAGGCTTCTGGATCCAGCTGCTCCTTCTGGTTCTGAAGCATTTCTAGCTGCCTCTGTAGGTTGCTGATGTAAGATTGGAAGAAAGAGGTGATATTTCTGCTCTCCTCCGGTCGGGCACTTTGCTGCTGCAGAAGTTCCCATTTGGCCATCAGAGCCTGGTTCTGCCGCTCAAGACATTGAACCTGAAAGGTAAAGTGTAAAAATGCCTCAGGCACTGAAAGGTGCTGGGGGAAGCACTGACATCAGCATCAGTCCCTATAGCAAAACAAATCCTAATTAATATTTCCAACACATCTAGAGGCTTCGTCTGGTGGGACCAGCTCCAGTAACACTGGTACCAACACACGAGGCAGCTTAGGCTAACAGGGGACAAAACTCTTTTGTACCAGTCTGTTTCATAAGAAGGGTTTTACTGCTGCTCCTCAAAGCTGATACTGAACTTCTTCTGGTTTTTCGTCTCTTCAATGCACAATCTTTAGGGAGATGATTGGGGTGGAGTGTGACTTCAGTTGTTTCTGAAATACCTGACACCTAAATACATAAGGAGAGTTACCCTCTCTCAGAAGACAACACAAGACCACTCTCTTCCTAGATATAACCTGCCTTAGAGAAGGTCAGAAAGACCTATAACATGCAGAGCTGGTATTTTTGGAAACCAGAGGAACAGCGTCTCTTCAGCTGGAGGTTCCAGCTTGTAGCCTGAAAGCTGACATCCAGAAGGTTTCAAAAGAAAAAAAAAAAAAACCCAAAAACCAAGAATCAAAGACACTCCTATTTTTCAGGACTAAGCATGCTTAAAACTTCTGCGTGTAACCAACACCTTTTCTGTAGGGTAATACAAGAAGCCCTGAAGTCTTCACATGTAATGAATACTACAGTCTTCCGCCCTATGCAGAGATGTGTCACGACCCAAAAAAAGGCACAGGGTCTGCATGGGTTGAAGTGTTTTTGTGGCGGTTTTGTGAGTAGAAACAAAAGAGAAGACAAGACTTCAGACAGAGGTGACAATATTGTCATGTAAACCAAGGAAGAGGTTAAGGAAGATAGATGTGGGGGCCCCTGAAAGAGCGGCCAACTTTCTTCCAAGAAAAGAAGTAATTTGCTTTGTAATTTGGAGAAATATGACAGTTTTGTTTTGCTAGAGAAAAAGAAACAACACATCAAGGCTGTCCAAGTCCATCATCCATGTTTCCTTCTATCATCAACAGGCACTGGAACATTACCAGCCATGCAGAAACCCTTTTCCTCAAAAACGTGTTGGTGACATCCTAGTAGTTTGTTATCGTCCTGCCACAAAAGACAGCTCAGAGATTCTTATTCCAGGGCTAAACGGGATTTATGCAATGGTTTTCTACAAAGCTATTGAGAACTTCATAGCAGCACAAGGGAATTGAGCCAATGCTGTGACTTTCGGAGGAAGAAGATGCAACATAAAGGTGTCCCCGTGACTCACACAGGCAGATCAACACCCCTTACATCTCCCCCTGCCCAGATCACAAGTGAAAAAGAGAACAGGGACTCACCTTATCGATGAATGACGCAAATTTGTTGTTGAGAGCCTTAATTTGCTCTTTCTCACCTGAGCGCACTCTCTGGAACTCTGGGTCAACTTGCAGCTGTATTGGCCTCAGCAGGTTGGTATTGACACGGACCTCCTCAATACCTCTGATAACACTACCCTGTTCAGCCCCTTGTTCACCAAAGGCACTTCTACCAAGGCCTTCTCCAAGTACCTCCCTGCCTGAACTTCTTCCATACATGCTACCAAGCCCTGTTTCACCACCCTGAAAAGCCCCCGCAAAGTATCTTCTTCTACCAAAGTCCCTATCCAGATGTGTCCTACCACCAAATCCCAGGCATCTCCCATACCCTCTTTCTTCTCCTCTGTAGCCTCCACCAATAGCAAGATTCCTAAATTGACCAAGGTTGTAGAGACTTCTGCTACCATAACCATACCCATAACCACCGTATCTTTCTCCTCCTCTATTGTCTTCACAGTGGATTATGGTAGATGAACTTCTCCCACCACCCAGCGTGCCACAGTGGGCAGAAGAAGAACTGAAATTCCCATCCCCAAATCTGGAGAAACGGTAGCTCATAGCGTCGCTTGAAGAGCGTCAAAGAGAAGGCGAGTGAGCAGGTGGGGAAGGCTGTAAAACAGGAGGAGAAATGAGAGTGAAGGATCCTCAGCTCCTCTGCTGGGGGTGACAGAAGTTCTCCTTTATACGTTCTGGAGGAGGTAGTCTCCATTCCGTGGTAATTAGCAGGTCTGTTAATGTTGTTATTGGGTTTGGTTCATCAGGCAGCAATTAATAGCAGCCTGAGGAGAGAGAGGTCAGAGTAAACACCTCACGCTGCTGGAGGAATTATGAAATTCCCCAAATCCTGCTTGACTCATGAGCTTTCCTCAGATCAGATTTCCTTATCTCCTTAGCCTGCCCTCCATCATTAATTACAGCTCGCACAGTTATCCATGCACATTACCAGGGTTTGTTCTCTCTCAAATTTCCCCACCTCTTTTGGCGTTTCATTTCAGGAGACAGAAGGTCTTGATATTGTCCTCATATTGACTTGGAGGTAGCTCACCTTCCTTCAGAGCAGCACCAGGACTACGTACTACAGAAAGACTACTGCTCCCTTAGCTCTCCATTCTCTCCTTCCTCTCATTCCCAGTGTACTCACCCCTGAGCAAGCATTACTTCAGCAGGGATGCGGGGAGGGGGAAGATGTTGAGATCTGGTCTTCTTGCCAGTGGCATAAAATGAAAAAAAAACCTGCCTTTGGCTCATATAATGAAATAGTAGCTAGAAAACAGGAAAAAAAAAAATGGAAACTGTATCAATTTTAATTTAAAATAAATAGATCTAGAGTTTCAAATGGAAAAGAGAAAGCTCTGAGATGAACTTTGATCGATGAAACCAAATATTTAACTATTAAAGATTAAGATGAGGTCATGTTAAGGTGATGACCCATCACTTCCATACACTAGGACTCTTGACTCTTCTGCTCTTGGCTACTCCTGCTCTTCCATGTGGGGGTAGTTGGGCCATGAACAGAAACTACCTGTTTGTGGGTTGCTGGTTTTTAAAGGCCTTGACACTGGAGAGATGAGGTATCAGGTTCAGAGCTGGTCTCCAAGCTTCTCCACCCAGATACTCCCACTGAGCATCTGTCTGATCCATCCCTCTTTCATCTTCTCATCTCTGTGAAGGACTCCACTTTCGTGGTCTGAACACACAAGGCCCAATGGCGATGGATGTCTTCAAGGCCAGGTTGGATGGCACTTTGAGCAACCTGTTCTAGTGGAAGGTGTCCTTGTCCATGGCAGGGTGGTTGGAACTAGAAGATCTTTAAGGTTTCTTCCAACCCAAACTATTCTATGACTCTAAAAAACCATTATTGCACCTAAGTCCTGCCTCTGACAACACCAGTGGGAGTCTTCAGCCTTGACTAATATCTCTAGAAGACAACTAAGACCTGATACACTGTCCCCAAAGGCACCAGTGGAACAATTTCCACATGCCAAGCACCTCCTATTTGTCCCATACACAACATCAGGAGGACCTGGGCTTCACCTGGAGGGGATGTTCTTCCTTCCAACGGTGCTGGGTAAAGCCACACTGTGAACCCTTCACTAGTATAGAGGTTTTGTGGTCAGGGCTTTGTAATCCTTGCCCTGGCTCCATTTGGAAAGTGCCTTGTAAATCCCCTAAATGTAAGGTTTGTAAGAAGAGGTTATTAGAGCAGCTTTATTAGACCAGCTGAAATATCTTTAGGTGGACAAGGTTTTGGCTGCTCAGGAGCCAAATGAAGGGCTTTTCCCTGAAGTAGACGTAGTGTTTTCCAGACAAGAGGTGAAAAGTTCTACTTCTCCCTCCCAAGCTTGGTCTTTTAGAGCCTTACACCAGGAATGGGCACTTGGTAACCCAGACCTCTCATTTGTGCTACTTGTTTGTAATTAACCTTTACCACTTAGCTACATTTTAATGACAATACTAACCAAATTTACCACTGAGTTTCTCCTTTTTATATACCTATCCAGAAATCTGACTTGGATTGAGAATTCTTCATTCCACTGTAGAAAATAATTACTATGAACAGAAAAAAAAATTGTAATGACCACTATTTTTAAAGTGAGTGCAGGGGGAAAAAAATCCAGAAATATCCATTTCAACACATCTGGATAAGGTTTGCCAAAGCATCAGGATGCTACACAAAAATCTTGCCTGTTGGGCTCAATATTTTTTAGATGGTTCATCTCAAGAGAAGCCAATGCCTGTTGTCCTCCTTCACTCCCGTACTTCAGTCAAGTTGAGAGCTGCTTTCAGAGCTGCGTCCTCTCCCTGCAAAACTTCGTGTAGGCCAAACTGTGCCTGATCAACACTGAGACTGAAACTCCTGTGTGACCTTGGAGCCATTATTAGGATCAGGTAGAGATTAGAGGGACAATATATGACTTCCTGTCAGGAGGAGGTGAGACTCCATAGACACGACCCATCATTTTCCTTGTGATGTCTGGGCTAAAATGTGCCTTTTCTTCCCTGAACCGACAACACTGTTGTTCACTTGTTTGTGGAGTTCACGTATGACTGTTTTGGGTGCAATTCATCCTCATCCCTGCTGGTTTCATTTTGAAAGTGGCTCATTCCAGTGCTCACAGCATCAGGCAATACTTGAGATCACCCACATGGGATCTTAGAAGGAAGTATTATGTCCTAGGGAAGGGAACACCCACAGACCAAACAAGCCAGCTCCCTGTGGAACAACGGTTTGAGAAATGTCTGTCCAAAATCACTGACCTAAATACAAACATCAATGCGCTGCGTGAAGCAAACCAGGTGGCAATTCACACAGAACCATGGCGTCGATCTCTGAGGCAGCCACGTCCTGCTTGAGAAGGCCTCCTGCAAACCCCACATGAGAAGAGCAGCCATCCTACCCCACGTGCCACGTAATCCAGAGCACAGAGCGTAGGCTGATGTTGTGATCACCACTGGCACCAGTTCAGCCTTGACGTAACAGACCAAGCCACGCCTGAACCTGTTGAGCTGGCTCCATTAACAGCGATGCATCCAGAGAGATGCTCATGCATTCTGCAGATGGGGGGGGGAAGCTTCCTGTGATGCCATCCTCTTCCCTGCCATGAGCTGGCATTGCTCTGGGATGTGCCTGGGTACCTTCTGCTCTGATCCTTTAAAAAACAAACAGCAAAACGGTTCCCAGCGTGCATGGACCAAAAGGACCACAGGTTCAATCAACATCCTCATCACAGAGATGGGTTATCACAGAATCTGCCAGGGAGCAAAAGTCTTCAGGGGCTGTTCAAATAGCCACACGCTCAGCATGGCTTTTTGTTGTGGATTTTTAAGGTAAATTTAAATTGAATCACAAAAGGTATTCATGTAAAACCGACAGCCTGGGCTTCTTCTATAACTACTGCAGCAAACACAGAATGTCCACATGTTATTCCTTCCATCCAGAACAGTCCATGAAGAAGGTGATGATGTTCTTTACATCTGGAGAAGCATCTGAGACAGGCGAGATGAGTGTGCCTTTCTGCACAGCCTCATCTCCCTCTGTGGACCATAAAGGACTTGGGAGGTCTCCCAATGTCCTTCATTGGACCCATGGTACAGAAACTGTGCCAAGGATTAGCATTTTCAAACCATAAGCAAAACTGACGCAGGAACTTGCCAGCCTTCACAGCCCACACCAGTCTCTGTCTACCTCCAGTCACCTCAAATAGCGAAAGGGGATGATAAATTCTAGTACTTAGCCTAACACTCAAGGAAACGCCTCTTCATTCTTGCAGAACCATTTTAATCAGCTCAGTATAAAAAACATAAGTGACTAAAATCCTGCAGATGTCTCAGAAGAAAGATTGAGCTGCTTTTCATCACAGGCAAACACAAACTAGGGATCTTTAGAAGAAGGAAGATAAATAAGTCCGGTAACATACTTGTTACTATGAAATAACTGCTGCACACCAGTACAGGGTGCCCAGAGCAGCGTAGACCAGCAGCACCTTAATAAATGCAGGACTTGGATTTAAGAGCTGTCCAGATAAAGTAGATAAACCCACACGTAGGATTGAAATGGTAGGTCTTGATCGCCAGTTGCCTAAATACCTGCATAAGTAGGGCTCTAAGTCACTTAGAAAATGGGACTGAGATCTCCTAGATCGCACTAATAAAAACATTTTTCATACCACAGACTTTCATTTTCTCCCTGCTTCCTTCACAGGGACTATCAGTAACAATTTTCTGTGGCCAGAAAGAGATTCTGAGGAGAGAATAAAAGGAAGAGAATTTTCAAAAGCCTTATAATGGCAGGGGGAAAAAAAAAGTTAAATGCTGGTGCTCTACCTAAGGTTTATACTACTTAAATTCTGAGGTTCCACAGCTTGGTGAGCACCTTGCCTGCAAAAAAAATGTATTGCACTAATTATACAGACAACTCAAGATGGGAGCAGGAATATGATCCCAAGTATGTGATCAATGGTACATAGAGATCAGATGGAGTTTCCCTCACCCAGACCTGCATCTGGATGAGACTGAAGGCTGCTATTAGACCACAGGGGGGAAAAAAAAAAGCTCCATATCAGATGTTCAGAGTTGTCACCCTTCATAGTAAAACAGTGAAGCTTCCCAATGAGGAAAATATAATTAAAGGGTGTCTGGGAAGCCCCTAAGATGGGAGGGCTTTGTCCTGCATAGACTGATGTAAGCGAGTACTGAGTTCAACTGGTTTGGAATGGTTTGGGGGGAAAATGTTCTTTTATCTTTGGTAAATAACAGCATTTTGTAGAAGTGCTGTGGCTGAACTACACAGAACCAGGGTGGAAGCTGGGATGGAAGGTGAGGGGGCAGAGCTGGCCACTCCAGACAACATCAGCTCAATGGATAGAGAAGGAGGAACTTGGCACAGTACCTGCCATTGGCTTCTCCACCAGGAGCCATTCCATGATATGGACATAAGGAAGAGACTGATGGACCACAGCATTTCAAAAGGTAAGAAGCAACAGTGCATCTCCGCTTGCATACGCGTGATATCTTTCTGAATGGAAGAAGGACAGCAAGGAGAATAAGGCAGAGACCAAGAGGTCAGGGGCAGCACAAACTGACACTCAAGAGGTTGAAACCAAGTGCTCAGCTCATAACTACAACAACAGCAAGGAAAGCTAAGGAGATACAGGGTGGGAAGTGGTGGAAAGCCTATGAGGAGCAAGGAGAGCTGCCTCTGGAGCTACGAAAATCTCCTCTAGACTGTGCAGGGACCCTGCATGATGGTTTTAGATTAGACCTTTGATGTTGAGAAAGCCAGAGCTAGGCAGGATGAACTCTACCTGGTGTGAGGTAGGTCCCCATTTCTAGGGGAAGGTCACTTTCTATCTTGGTCTTGCACATTTCAGACACTTAGAATGAGGAAGGGGTGGGCTGTGTAAAGGCTTGTGCTGGTCCTGACCAGCAGGTATTCTTCTATTATAAAACAAAGCATTGCTTTACCTCGCAATCCCGTTAATAAATGACTAATGGCTATTAATTATTCTGGGTTAACAGGAAGGCAAACAAGTCAATAACTTGCTTGTAACCACCTATAATATTAAATTATCTCTTCAGAAAATGCCAATAATTATTATTGTATTTGTTAATCTTTTATTTCCCCTACAAGAATGTGAAAGTATCAATTTAACATAACGTGTGTAAGTAGCGAAGCAACGTTTCTATTGGCGTTATTATTAACAGCTACAGTGAGTGGATAAAGTAGAAGCTTATTCCTTTATTTCACTTCACTAATGCAAAACAGCCTGCTCTCTGATCCGGGAGATCTCCTAAAGGCTGAGCAAGTCCTGGTTCCTCCATACACAGCAAACCTGCAGCTGATGCCCTTGAGCTGGGGCGTGTGGTGCTGGAGCAAGGCGGAGATGAAATCTCCAAAGGGTTTCAGGAGAAGGAGATACACGGCCTGTAGAAAGAAAAAGAAAAGGAAAAAAACAAAGGATTAAGAGGAAACTGGGTCGAAGTTTAGGTTAAATGGACCAGGTGTCATGAGAAAATGTGACTTTTTTTCTATGTGCAGCTGCTCCCCAGCAGAAAAACAGTCAGTGTAGTGGGATCCATGATATAAATAGAGGTATAATATTAAGATAGCTTTGTGATCAAGATCTAAGTGGGAGCAAGCAAAGAGAGTTGCTGAAACTTCGGTACTTACACCAGTAATTGACAGGAATGGTCTGAGTTCGGGACTTTGAGGACTGCCCCTAGGAGGACCCCAGGACAACCAGCTGAACCCTAAAGGGGTTCAAACACGATCGACAGTGACTAGCTGTGTGCGGTGGGATACATGTCACTACACCTGAGACAACAGAGAGGGAGGGAGGGACTGTCCTCTCCCGGGTGAGACTCAACCCATCCAACTGAGCCACGTCCCCCCTGTTTGCAAGGTTTCCTTAAGCAACCAAAGGCATTAAACACCCCAGACATCCTTCCCTCTTTTACAAAATTGAAGGAAAAAGAAGAAAAGCCTTTCATACTCCATGGATGAGTCTTTCCTACGTAGACGGAGAATCAATAGCACACTCAGAGAGTAGAAGTAGAGAATGTGCTGAGAGCTACGGCAAACTTCAAAAAGACACTGTTTATCACTGAGAACAATTTTAATAACATCCCTTCCCACAGGAAGCTGAAACAGCTGGAAATAACCCTGGCAGATGTTCAGAATCCAGTAAACAATGTGATTATCAGCCTACAAAAGAAGTGGGTCCCCGTGCTGACTTCTCTGGGCAGAGTGTCATTACATCTGGTTAAATTCACCACACCCAATCACATTTATGTATCACATAGGGGCTGGCCTCCCAATTGGCTTAGAGCTGATAATTAGTCCAATCAAGGTCAGACTTTGTGATCAATTGAGTCAATCACTCTTTTGAGTGATTGGAACCTCAATTGCTGTCATTAGCTCTGCAGCAGCAATAACAGCAGCCACAGGACAACAAAACAGGTGGAAAAAAAGTAAAGCAACACAAAAAGCACCACAACTTTGGATATTCTCAGACTAACCAGCAAGGAAAGGTTCTGAAGAGAAGTCGCCTAGTGTAGGCATCATGTGATACCCAACTCTGAAGGTAAGTATTTAGGCTAATCTGGCTGCTTAGGGTCATTGCAAAGCTGCTGAAGAATGACCCACCACCTCCAGAAGGTGATTCCCTCTCTAGAGAATTCATCCTTGGAGGTATTTTCTTTCCCCATGTGATAACAAAGTTACTCAAAGTCTGTTTTAACACGGCCTCACAGATAATGTGTTTTAAAGAATGGCATCTCTCAGCCAAGAGGACTCATCTATCAAAGGTTCCACCAGGTGTATTTTTCCAACAAGCCACATTCCACCAGTCTCTTCTGGATTTAACTGGTGGCAGATGCAACGAGGACCAGCCACTGAGTTTGATACAAAGGTACAAGATTTTTCAGCATTCATCATCTCAACAGACCTGTGGCATCACGAGGTCATCGCTTTGAGGAGTGCTTTAGACCATCACATAACTTTGTCACAGTCCTGTGCCCACAATTCCTTAACCAGACACCACGGCCATACAGTGACCAAAACGCAGGACCTGATGCTCCCCCAGCAAATCACTGTGTTCCTGTCTCATGGCATCTCCCAGTTAAAAGCTCCAGTTCACAGCAACAACTGAACAACATAATTTGCCAGCCAAGACTTTAATTCAGCTTTTTCCAGAGAAGTTGAGGCTGGAGGCCACCTTGCTCTCATCTCATGCCAGGACAGTATCTGAGCACTTTCGGAGCATGGTTTGGGGTCTGGGCCAGCAGGTTTTGCATGGTAGGTTGGGCAGGATGCAGACCTTCAAGCTGGTGCTGCAGTGGGCAAAGGGAGGGCAGGAGTCCACTGCCTCCCACCAGCGCTCCTCAGGACCACACACATCCAGTGCCTGCTTGTGCAGGATCTAAACCCCAGGGAAGAGCTGGGGATGAATTAGTTTTCTCAGAGGCCCAGGTTGCCCTGCAGTGGTATTAATCATAAAATAGATTGGGTTGGAAGGGACCTTAAAGAACATCCAGTTCCAACTCCCCTGCCCTGGGCAGGGACACCTCCCACTAGAGCAGGTTGCTCAAAGCCCCATCCAACCTGTTCTTGAACACATCCATGGCAGAAGCAGACAACGGTATACGAAAGCTTTAAATACCACTATTTATTGTCCCTGTGAAACTCACTGAGGGCCCTCAATCATCTGTGCTGGGTGTAGTACAAACAAAACCACTCACATATTGTCATCAAGACCCTTCTGGGGCCACAGACCTACTGGGTCTGTACTTTGCAGGGAGACAGACTCTGCAGTAAAGAGTAATTCAGAACTTTTGCACGATGAAAATCTTTTCTGGGTCCTCTAGTGGTGCTTGGCACAGTCTATGCCTTAAAAACCACCCAGGACAGCACTTTTGCTGCTCACCTCGCTGTAAGAACAACCACTGAGTCCTCAACGTGGCCAAAGGACGCTCAGAGTCCAAACTATTCCATTGCATTTATCAAAGCTTCAGTAGTCTGGTGTGAGTAACCTTCAGCCACCACAGCCCGTCAGATCCCAACACGAGATAAATCCTACCCGAGATCCAACTTGTCCAACTAATTTTCCAGAAAAGGGACCTATCTACCCACTCCCCGATGCCAAAACCCACCAGAAGGCTTTACAAGGGGAACAGTGAAAAAATTACAACTCCTACCTTGTCAATGAAGAAGGCGAGATGTTTTCATTGAGGCTCTTGATTTGCTCCTTCTCCAGCATTTGTATCTTCTGGACCTCAGGGCCAACATCCGGACATGAGAAGTGCCAAGAAGTCTTGGTTCAGGGTGACTTCTTGGATGCCAGCAGATGTGATGGAGGGGAACTAACATACCTTTTTCTAATAAACAACCTGTTTTCACCAAAGAGGTTTGACACACCACCTTAGGAGCACTCAGCACTGAAGCGCCCTCCCAGCTGAGAGCTTCCAACCTGTAGGAAACACCTCCAGCCCCAGCATTTCTGGAGAGAATTCTACTGCAAAGCCACAGAAGCCTTGTCTTTCTCAACCCAAAAGGCTTCCAAGCAGACTGCTGGTGGCAGGTGTGACAACGCCAGAGCTACCCTTGCTCTCGTTCAGCTGCTTTTCTTCAAATGGACAAGGCTGTGGTACAAAACCAGACCTTCTGCCAAAGGATCCTCTTTAAATGTGTGCAAGGAACTGGGTTTGGTTGAAGAGGTGAAAATCAAGCAATGCAAGCCAGCTGAAGGGCTTGGGTCCTTGGCTGCCAGCCCAGCTTGTACTCCATCAGTTTTCAAACACCTGTGGAGAGACACACAAAAAAAAAACACCTAGAGAACTTATTCCAGGTACTTCAGAGAGTGGTTTTGTCAAGGAGGAGAAAGGGAGGCTGATCCGAGGACTTCCAGGACCAGCATAAAGTGGCTGGTCTGAGACAAGGACTGGGTTCAGGTGATTTTGGCCCCATAGCAACCCCTGTAAAGATCAGGCAAGGCAGAGGACCTGCAGCTCAGCCAGACCTGCCACAAGCACAGTTACTGGCCAACACACCACACCACTTGTCCTTTCGTCTTTCATCAGGCTGTCACTTGTGAGCGATGACTGCAATAAAAATGGAGCCAGTCCTTCCTTTAGGTAGTGGTTTTCCCACCTCAACCTGCCTGGTAATTTATGAGAAAGTCAATTTGTCATTGACCTGGAGGACAACAGCAGGTTCAGGTGTGTGTGAGCACCGGGCAGTGTCCCTCACACAGGCCACAAGCCCTCTAGTGGCATTTTGTAGCCATGTCTACCTTATCTTCATCAGGTCTGCCCAGCAAGCCCTGGTCCCCAGACTACAGGGAAGTGTAGACTTGCTTCAACCCCTACTTCCAGTTAAGAGTGGTTGTTGTCATGCCATGCCATGTCACGTAGACTCTCAGCTTGACCTGATGGGCACCACCAGTAGAACTGGTCAGAAAACATGGATTGTGGGGTCACAAGTGTAACCCAAAGGAGTATCAGCCCACTCTCAGGGCAGAGCTCAAATTCTCCTGTAAAGCCCTACATGATCCTCTAGGACATGGAACCAGTAACCCCATCAGCAAGATTCACCCTGCTGGCACAAGACACCCCTGGAGATCAACACCAGAAACAGTCTGACTCTTGATGAATCCAAGACAAGAGCAGTCAGGATCCAAAGAGTCAAGAAAGGAGGTGGTTTACCATCTAGGAGGAAAGAACAGGAACACAGCTTGTGAAAGCAAACGGAAAAGGTCTGCTCTGGTAGCTACGTAGCTTTAGAATCAGAGAATCATAGAACCGTTTCAGTTGGAAAAGACCTTTAAGATCATCAAGCCCGACCATTAATCCAGCACTGCCAAGCCCACCACTAAACCATGTCCCTCAGCACCTCACCTACATGTCTTTAAAATCCCTCCAGGGATGGGGACTTCACCACCTCCCTGGGTAGCCTGGGCCAGGGCTTAACAACTCTTTCAGTGAAGTTCTTCCTACTGTCCAACCTAAACCTCCCCTGGCCTAACTTGAGGCCATTTCCTCTTTCCCTATCTTGTCCAACTGAGGTACGAATGTCGATGGGTTTTCTCTACAGAAGCTTTTAGGTCTTTGACCGTTTGGTTTTAAAACTCCTTCCGAGCCCCGATGCTTGGTGGTTATTGCTACTTTCACAATATGCTGATTTCAGTCTCTCTTAAGAAGGTCAGTGGGTTTTCCGGTGAGTATTTGAGCTGGTTTTGAACTTGGACAAGTCCTGTTAGAGGGTAGTGACCTGAGGGTGTTGCTGTTGCTGTTTGAAGTGTAGGTAAAGGACCAAATGATGCTGAGTTCCACACTTAACCTCCTATAATCTCTCTGCACCTCAGTTCCATTTCCCTGAACATCTCATCCTTCACGACGATGAAGAACTCCAGCTGTTCAGGAGGCATGTGCCATCTAAATTAGAGCATCAAGGTTGCAGAGGCAGGTGACCTCTCAGGCGACAACGTCCCATCCTTTCCACAAAGCAGCGTCACCCATGAAAACAAATGTTTCCTGTCGCTGTTTATGCCAGGAGCGGAGAGACGCAGCAACATGTAAGTTCAGCAAGAGCAGGCAAAAGAAGCAACTTTATTAATTTACAACCCCATTTTTATACCCCAGTCCCATAGGGCGATTGGTCAGCAATCACACATCTCCTAGGGTGATTGGTTAAAGTCCTACAGCACCTATTTCAAAATATTTTTACAATGTACCATAAACAAAACTTATCGAAACACCATGTGCTAGTCTAGTTTACAAAACCGTCCTACTATTTCTCATAACACGTGTGAGAAAGGCAGGGTTCTCACAGAATATTGTGAGAACCTAGGAAAATTCCTCTGCTAGCAGCTTTTCAGCATCCACAGTTTCCTGCTCAGCAGCTGTTCGCTGTCATAATCCAATGTGGCTATAAAGTGGGTGAGTCTCCTCCATATTTGCAGTGACCAACCCAAGGGAAGCAATCTTGGTAGCTTCTGAGGCCCTCCCACAATGAATATGATTAGTAGCAATTAAAAACTGATTACAGCTCTAATTACAGCCAATATATGGCCACCAGAATTCATTCCCTAATAAGCTCATAAAATATTGAGCCTATTATATTTCTTTCCGTGTTCTAATGTAAATACTGCACCACTTATGCCCTGAACTAGGTTATATGATAGACATCTACCTGCTCTCCTCTCCTTCCAGCAGCTTCCTGCCCATGGCAATCTCCACGTCCTATCTTCACACTCAACAAGTCCTGATAGTTCTCCAGTGCGTGGCCAAGCTCTTCTTGGCCCCCCGTGAGGGCTCTGCAGAGTTCATCCTCTGGAGAGTGAGATTTCCTTTCAGGTCCACCTCAGAAATGCTTCACGGAAGCAAAAGTCCCACCAGCTGGGATCTAGCTGTCCTCTGAGACACAGAGCATCTAGCCACCAGTGGTCTTGCACTAAACCAATTGGTGGCTGGAGAGGCTGGCAATCCCAAGCTGTATCTCACAACACCACGTTACTCTGCGTGATGGAGACTCGGCGATAAACGCACAGAGCAAACCATTTTCTATCTCGCGTTGAACTCCAATCTCTGCCAGGCACAAATGGTCGGAAGCTGCAGACTCTCATGAGCACCTAAGCAGAGCCTGCAGGAGACAGGAGGCAGATTTTGTATTAGCACAGATGGCTCATGCCCTTTGCTGTAGAAAACCAGAACTTACAAACCAACCACAAAAATATATTTATTCTGGGGGGTTTTTTTATCCTCTTTATGCAAAATGGCAACAGCCCTGCCAGAAATTGCTGACAAATTATCATTGCTTGGTCATGCTGAGGCTGTTTCACGAGTAAATCCACTCATTTTAAGCAAAACAGGCCCCTTTGCTGCTGATATGGATGTGCTTTTACCCTAGAGCTAGGAGCCATCACTGAGCCCCATGGAGCAGATGAAGGGGGGCCCAGCCACCAGGCTGTTGGGATCTTTCACTCAAGCATGAGGAACTTGAGCAATTAGCATTACTCCGTTTTTCATGAGCACAGCAGATGGGAAAGATAAACTCGGGCACCTCCGCATTACATTCTGGCCCCTCTCCAGGAAAAACTCAAGGAAGGTATAAAAAGCCTGTGGTTTTCTGCAGGAAAACTACAGAGAGTCCAACAGAAGCTACGAGGATGATGAAGGGACTGGAACATCTCTGATGAGGAAAGTTAGAGAGACCTGAAGCTGTTTAGCCTGGAGAAGAGTAACCTGAGAGAGGTTCTTATTGATGTTTACAAATATCTGAGGGGTGGGGGTCAAGTAGAAGGGGCCAGTCTCTTTTCAGTGGTGCCTTGGGATAGGATGAGGAGCAGTTCACAAACGGGAATGCAGGAAGTTCCACCTCAACATGAGGAAAAAAAACTTCTTCACTGTGAGGGTGATGGAGCCGTGAACAGGCTGCCCAGAGAGGTTGTGGAGTCTCCCTCTCTGAAGAGATTCCAAACCCACCCGGATCTGTTCCTGTGTGGCCTGCCCTGGGTGACCCTGCTCTGGAAGGGGGGTTGGACTTGACGATCTCCAGAGGTCCCTTCCAACCCCTACCGTTCTAAGATTCTATGATTCTATGAAGCCTCCGCCTTTGGCTTCCCAGGTTTCAACACGCTTAAGATCTTCACCTTGGTCTGTACCTGTCCTTGGACTCTTCACTGGGATAAGGAAGGAGGATTCTTGGTCTCTCCCATCCCAACCTATCAAATTTAGAATCAGAAGTGTTATTGTTTATTCAAACAATAGAATAAGGCATCTTATAGCCTGGGATAAAACGGGTCAACTGGAAGAATATTTAGGGGAAAAAAAAAGAGAAGTGGTGTGAAAGTGGCACCAGTTCAAACTGGAACTATCATTCCTTCCTCATTTGTTTTGTTCATTCAGATGACTCTGCAACGCAGATCTTCTGCATTTCCATACTTTTACCAGACAACCACCAGGACTACACCAAGACAACGCTCACACCACAGCACAGTCAGGAGTGACTCAACTCCCACTCCAGCTCTTGCTCCTCCCAGTGCTAGAGAAGAATCCAGCCAAGCATTCATCAAATTAATTCGGTTGCAATGGGATGTTATTTAGAGAGGGCTAATGACTAACCTGGCTGGACTACCTGTAATAGCAGCTTTGAGGCTGTGTCTCATACTTTCACGCTGCTTTATTTCGTAATTTGTGTCCACGGACCAGCTTCAGGCCTTCCCACCGCTCACGTACAAGGTTCTGGTGCCCATGTAAGAGCACTGCTCGTCAGATAGATGGTGCTGCTTGTCCTTGTGCCAGCCAAGGGTGGAGGACAACCACTCTTCAGACCTGTTGGTGATGTACTCCCCCATTAAGGTCTTCAGGACACCTGGGTGGGAGTTCCAGGCACCATCGGGAGTGAGCCGCTGCATGGTGGTGATGGGTTGGCAGCGTGTCCTCTTGGGATGATGGCTGGGCTGAGGACTGGCACCGATTGTCACATCCCAGTGGCCATGTTCAAACTTCCACATCCCAGTGGCAGTGGTAAAGCCACCCCAGTCCAGTTGCCACATTTCAATGGCAGTGGTCAAGCCACCTCAGTCCACCTGCCACATCCCAACAGCCACGCTCAAACTGCCACCATCCAACCGCCACATCCCAATGCCCATGTTCCAACCAATCCCAGTCCAACTACCACGTCCCAATGGCTCTTTTCAATCTGCCGCCATCCACCTGCCACATCCCAACAGCCACCTTCAAACCAATCCTAGTCCAGTTGTCACGTCCCAACGGCCACGTTTAAACCACCCCAGTCCAAATGCCACATCCCAACAGCTCCGTTCAAACCCAACGGCCATGTTCAAACAGCCACATCCCAGCTGGCATGTTCAGACCACCCCCAGTGCAACGGCTACAACTGCCCTGCTCAGACCACCGCGTTCAAACCATCCCATCCAGGCCACAATGTACAAACATTTCCACATCCCAACCACAACATCCCTGCTGGTGCCCCTACCTGCCTTGCTCCTGAGGTGCCCATCAATCTAGGGCTGGACACTTCATCCTTCCACGCCTGGGACAAGCACAATTCATGGCCACCAGATTGACATTGCAGGTTCCCTTCCCATGCCACACTCCTCATGGCCATGGCTCTCCCACCCCACAGAGAGATGGGGAGTCTACAGTGGGGGAGCAAGATGGAACCTCCTAACGGGAGAGAGAAGGGCCACCTTCCTCCTCCTCACCCCAATTGGGTAGTTCATGGTGCTCAGTGATTTGCCCCATAAGACAAAGCACCATAGACATTGTCATTCCTCCCAGTGAAGAACAAAGGGGGTTTTCCTTCCCCTGGGGACCGTTACATGATAACATGACACAAAGGTATCTTTTCATCTGTCTGCAGTTTATTGGTAATGAAAGAACTTGGAGGAGAAAGCAACCATGCAGTAGGGTTCATGCAGCAGAAGGTTTGCAATAAGGCCATACACACCTCAGGTGTGAAGGAGAAGAAGGACAGGAATCTATAAAATATTAAAGCTGCCAAATTACTCCACCAGGGGAAGGTGGACATCTCGAGAGATCTGCTTCTCACTCCTGGATCTATGAGACATTATCACATTTCTTCTGCTTAGATGAACTCCTGCTCTAGCTGAAATAAACATGTGGGTAACATGCAGGACACGTGGGCATGCAAGGGAAGCATGGTCATTGAAAAAGAGACCTTAAAAAGTGAAAGGAAAGAGCAGTTTTCTACACTCTCCTCCTTAGCCAGTGCAGCAGCCAGGAGTGGCAGCAAGAAGAGCAGCACAAGGTGCTCAGGTGAGCTCTGCAGTCCCTGGTACCCACAAGGGAGATCTTTCATCCCTGGAGACTGATGGAGCTCAGAGAGGAGCCAGGCTGTGCCAACAGGACACTGTCTTGTTGCAGTGTCCCCTTGGACTGGATGGTTTAGGAGGTTTTCAGCTCTAAGGGAAACAGTTCATTTCTTTGCTGGATACTGGTACAGAATGGAAGGGGCCGTGGTGCTGGCTGGAGAACAGAAAAGGTGCTTCTTTCCTTGGAGGGACTGAGGTCAGGGCTCAGTATTTTACACCAGAAGATTTGACCGTTGTGGTTGTGATGCATCTCCGCACAGAGGAGGATCCACCCCCTGTGACGAAGTTGCCACCTCCGGAGCTGCACATTCTTCCACTTCCAGAAGAGAAGCCACCACTGAGTATTCCTCCTCCCATTCCACAGCTGCCTCCGATGATGCTGCCTCCTCCGACCGCACATACTCCTCCTCCCATGCCATTACTGGCTCCAAAGCCACCAGCTCTGCCTCCAGCAATGGTGGTTCTGCCTACCACAGCTGCAAGAGAAGAACAGGATCAGTCCACCTCATGAGACAACCGGGGAACCCTCAGCAAACCCAGGGTAAAAACCATTCTGCAAAGACAATGATCAGATACTTACAGACATTGACATTGGAGGGGTTATCTCCACAGAGCCTGTGCAGGGAATAGAACACGAGACATGAGTCTAACATAGCAGAAAACAATTAAGCTCCGTGCAGTTTCCCAAGTGCTCCTTTTATTTCCTGTTCCACTCGACATCAATCAAAGCCACTGAGAAATATTCCTGGCAGGGACCTGGTTTCTATTTGGGGCTTAGAAACTTGTGGGGAAGGTGAGAGTAAATCAAATCCCAATGTTGAATGAGTTGTGACAGAAGATGAAACCTCAGGTTCTCCCAAGGACAGACAGAACATTGGTCAGGCCAACGTCACAGCAGGTCTTACCTGTTCTCCTCTCCCTCCAGCAGCTTCCTGTACATGGCAATCTCAACGTCCAGTGCAATCTTGATGTTCAGCAGCTCCTGGTACTCCTTCAGCAAGCGAGCCAGCTCCTCCTTGTCTTTCTGCAGGGCACATTCCAGCTCTTCCAGTTTCCTCCTGGCATCCTTCAGAGCCATCTCACCCCGCTCCTCAGCCTCAGCAATAGCTGCCTGCAGCTGATGGTTCTGTGAAAGAAAAAAGACAAGCACCTTCTTACTTCTCTTCTACACAGCCTCCACTGGAAAAGCCCTCAGGGAACAAGCCCCATGGAAATAGGCAGGAACCATCAATCTCAATCACTATGTTCTGCTCACACTATCCTTAGCACAGCACCCAACCTGATGCCATGGCTCAGCGAGATGCTGAAGAACCCCTACCTGCTTCTTCACAGTCTCAATCTCAGCCCGCAGTCTCTGGACATTCCTGGTCAACTCTTGGATCTCTATCTTGGTGTTGCGGAGGCTGTCCCCATGTCTTCCAGCAGTGTTCTGCAGTTCTTCATACTGATGGGATGGAGAGAAGGCAACCCCTCAGTGTCACAACCCAGCTAGAACTCAGGTGATGCCCTTGCTGTGTGGCAAGGAACCCAGCAATCAACAGAGACCATCACAGGTGCCCTG
>JANVCC010000204.1:1033432-1056747 GCA_025345505.1 Todiramphus chloris collaris
TGGAGCGTTGCCTCCTGCAGATCAGCTCTCCCTGCTGGGAGCCACACCTGGGGCTTCCCTCTGCTCAGGTGGTTCTTTCATCGCTGGAGCTGGGGCTAAAGAGCAGCTCACCAGGGCTGCTCGTGGCACCGATGGCATTGCCACAAGGTCGCCTTGGTGGGACCGAGCCAGGTAGATGAGATGGTACATGGTGAGCCATGAGGGACACAGTTCATTTGATTGCAGGACGCCAGAGCTGGATTTAAGGAGGCTGGGCTGCTGCCGGGAGAAGAGAGGGGATGCTTCCTTCCTTTCTCAATCTGGTCATGGGGCTCAGAACCTCACTCCTGAAGACTTGACCGAGGTGGTTGTGACACATCTCCGTATGGAGGACGATCCCCCACCGGAGCTGAAGTTGCCACCTCCAGAGACGCACATCTTTCCACTTCCAGAAGAGAAGCCACCGCCGTACATTCCTCCTCCCATTCCACAGCTGCCGCCCATGCTTCCACCTCCAAAGCTGCCTCCTCCTCCACACACGCCTCCTCCCATTCCTCCTCCCATGCCGCTGCCTCCTCCGAAGCCTCCTCCCATGCCGCTGCCTCCTCCAAAGCCTCCTCCCATGCCGCTGCCACCTCCGAAGCCTCCTCCCATGCCTCCTCTGCCTCCAGAGATGGTGGTCCTGCCTACCACAGCTGGAAGAGAAGCACAGGTTACAGATTTGTTGTCCACTGGTGGTCTGTGTCTCCAAAAGACACGGTCTGCTATGACTTCTCGAGGGAAGAGCTGGATACTTACAGACATTGACGTTGGACATGCCGTCGTTGCACAGCCTGCAAAGGGAGATTGGTACATTTTAATTACCCAACACAAGAGACGTTATCAAATCTGAGAATTGTGTTTTCATTGTGAAACTATTTTCCTGTTTCAGACTGATCAGCAAACCTGGTGTCAGCAAAATATTTAAGGAAGGAAGACTTTGGCAATTCCTCTTTACAATGAGGTTCTTCTCGATTGGATGTTCGTTAAAAAATTGCACGTAACGGAAAAGAAATGGTAGTTCTACTACCTGCAGTGGACAAGGTATGCCAATTGTCGGTCCTGACCATCCAAAATGTCACCCACGGTGCAAACTGCCATGTCTACCCATTTCAACCAAAAGAGATGGTTTGAGATTACACTGTTTGCATCAAAACTCAAGACGTCCAGCATAGATGATAACATCCATCTCAAGACAAAGGTCAAGTGTTTACCTGTTCTCCTCTCCCTCCAGCAGCTTCCTGTACATGGCAATCTCCACGTCCAGCGCAATCTTGATGTTCAGCAGCTCCTGGTACTCCTTCAGCAAGCGAGCCAGCTCCTCCTTGTCTTTCTGCAGGGCAGATTCCAGCTCTTCCAGTTTTATTCTGGCATCTTTCAGAGCCATCTCACCCCGCTCCTCGGCCTCAGCAATAGCTGCCTGCAGCTGTTGGTTCTGAGGAAGAAGAAAGGGCACTTTTCTTAGATCTCATTTTGTCACTTAGGATCAGCCCTCAAGTAGGAGGAGGAGAAGTCAGGGGAAGAAATAAAAAGGAACCATCTACATGAATTAAACAAAAGGTGATTGAAGAAACCACTTGCACTCCCCACATGGTCAGCTGTGATCCAGCTTGATGCCACCATCCCATGGGACACTGGCCAAAACCCACCTGCTTCTTCACGTTCTCAATCTCAGCCCGCAGCCTCTGGATGTTCCTGGTCAACTCTTGGATCTCGATCTTGGTGTTGCGTAGGCTGTCCCCATGCCTTCCAGCGGTGCTCTGCAGCTGCTCGTACTGATGACACCGAGAAAATCAAACCCTCAGTGAAACAGTTCCTGATGCCTAGACGAGATTTGTCAGTGGTTTCATATCTCATCTGCTGCTGCAAGGACATATCATGTTGCCCAGCTCAATGCAGATGATATTTCTCAGACTTGATTATTGGGCTCGAACTTTGAAATAGATCTTAGTGACACTAATAAACAGCCCTTTGCTTCTGAAAAGCTACTTTGGGCAGGTATACTCTAGAGAAAGTACATTTTTGGCCATCTTCATTGAGAAGCTTGTGCCACGCACCAAAGTGAGATTCTGGACACCTTGAAAACCATAAGTCAGATCCCTCAAAAGCAACACCATTCCTCTTGAGACTTTCTTGCAGGAGCTTCAGCACCGCTAGCTTGAAGAGATGTTTCACAACATCATAAATTTTCTACAAAATCTACCTAAGGATTCCAGGGTTCCCTTAATTTGTCCCCAACCGTTAATTCCTGCCCAACCCTTAATTCCTCCCCAACTCACCTGGCTCTGGTACCAAGCCTCAGCTTCAGCTCTGCTGCTCTGAGCAATCTGCTCATACTGACGCCTGACCTCCTCAATGATGCTGTCCAGATCCAGGTGCCGGTTGTTGTCCATGGACACCACCACGGACAGGTCCCGGCTGATTGTCTGCATCTGAGCCAGTTCCTACAAACCAAGACATGAGGCAGCCTGACCATCTGAGGAGAGGGGGAAAGGGCAGCAACTCCAGGCAGCTTCTCCACACCACATTCACACAGACACACAGTCCAACCATGGCACCTTTGGCCACCACACACCTCCTTGCAACTCTATAGCCAGTCCAGGAGAAGGGCAAGCTCTTACCTCATCATAGATGCACCTCAGGAAGTTGATTTGATCAGTCAGAGCTCCCACCTTGGCTTCCAACTCTACTTTAGTCATGTAGGCACAGTCCACATCCTAAAGGAAGGGTGAGACACAGAGTAGATTAATTTCCTCTTGGGAATCCTTCAGGGCCACAGAAACCACAGTCTGCACTGAGGGTAGTGGCTGGGATGGTGTTATTCAATTACACCAAGAGACTCCAAACATCAGCCCACAGATCCCGCAGCCTCTACAAATTCCCATTCCAGAAGAAGTCCCCTCCAAGCACAGATCAAGCCAGATATTCATGCGGTCACTTGGTAGTGCCCGCGACTCACCTTCTTGAGCACCACAAACTCATTCTCAGCACTTGTGCGCCTGTTGATCTCTTCCTCATACCTATGGAGGGTAAAAATAGAAGCTAAGTTGCCCGAATTTTCCTGCCTGAGGCCACACTGAACAAAATAAAAGGAAATAAAGAAAACTACAAAATGTAAAGACTGCAAAACCAACATCCACGACTGGAAAGCGTGTGTGGGAAGAAAAGTGACTACCAGGCTGCTCGGGTTGCTTTCTGGGTTAGGCTGCCCCTGCACTTACTTGGTTTTGTAATCCTCGACGTATTGCTGCATGTTCTGCAGCTCCGACTCCAGCTGGCCCCTCTGTGACGTGATCGCTTCTAGCTGCCTCCTCAGGGTCTGGATGTAATTTTCAAAGACGACATCAAGGTTCTTCCTTGGCCCCGAAGGCCCTTGCTGTTGGAGGAGCTCCCACTTGGTGGAGAGGACCTTGTTCTGTTGCTCCAGGAAGCGGACCTGAAAGCCAAAACATGGAGTATCCACCATCACATGGGGAACAGCAGCAGCCACAGCATCTCTTTCATCACGTAAAAAGATGAGCATGAGACAACCTGTTAACAGGGTGGGTTTTGTTCATTTCTGTTGTTGCCTGAACTGCAAAAGGAGGAAATTTCTAGGTCATATTCAAGTCAAAGTAGCACCAGCTCCAAGTACCTTCCCATCACAGGTAGTGTAGAAATCTTAGGTTTCTACTCGAGCTTTAAACGCCTAGGTCTTTGAAAACAAAATATTAGTAAATATTTAAATGAGAGTGTATTTGGGAAGAGAATGGTGGAGGAGAGGAAATCTGTGCCTGAAACTTGCAGATGTTTGGAGGCGTTGAGCCTGCTTGCAAGAAGAATCTATTAGTTGAGCCTGGTGCAACAGGCTGGATTAAAGCCCTGAAGACACAGCTTTGATCTCGTGTGGAAGGAGATTCTCATCTCTTCCCTGTCAGTACTTAGTAAAAAGACTCTGCTCGAGCTTCTCAGCCTGCTGATATTTATCTCAGAAAGGACATTCCTGCAAAACTTGAAAGAGCCTCCCAGTTTGGACCCTTAACTAGACCAAATCCTGCCCCCTCACCTTATCAATGAAAGAGGCAAACTGGTTGTTAAGAGTCTTGATCTGCTCCTTCTCCTGGTTTTTGACTTGCTGGATCTGAGGATCAATCTCAACATGGACCGGCTGCAGGAGGCTCGTGTCAATCTGGACTGGTTGGATTCCAGGGCCACCTCTACCAGGGCCACCAAAGGCTGGCATGCCAAAGCCTGGTCCACCGAAGCCACCCATTCCTCCACCACCCATTCCACCACCACCCATTCCTCCACCATAACCACCCATTCCTCCACCATAGCCACCCATTCCTCCACCGCCACCCATTCCTCCAAAGCCACCCATTCCTCCTCCACCCATTCCTCCACCAAAGCTGCCCATTCCTCCTCCATAGCTTCCACCAAAGCCACCCATTCTGCCTCCATAGCCTCCACCACCATAGCATCCACCCATGGAAATCCTTCCACTGCCACCTATGCTATGGAGGCTCTTGCTGCTAAACCCTCCACAACGTCCACCACCTCCAAATCCCCTGGACATGGAGAATGAACTGTAGCTGCTCCTGCTTCTGCCGCCACCTCCTCCAAAGCCACCACCGATGGCAGAGCAAGAGCTGTAGCCCCTTCTACTCCCGCCTCCAAAGCTTCTGCAGACAGACTGCCGAGACATGGCTGTTTCTTCTACGCAGAGTCAAAAATCGAGCAGACAAGGAAGATCAACGGAGGTGTGCTGCAAGGAAGCGAGTGCAAGGAGAAGGGAAGTGAGTCCCTCTGACTGGAGGGCAGCAGATGCTCTCTTTTATCTGTTTCTGGAGGTAGGCTGGGTTTGCATGGGCGTGAAGGAGGAGACAGCTGCTGTCTTCATCAGCGTGGCGTGGTTTACAGATTTTCATCTTCAATTTGCCAAACACTGACCCTACCCAGAAACACACCCTCTAATGCAGGAGAAAATTAAAAAAGATACAACCATGTCTACCCAACGGTAGCTCTCCATGACTAAGGAGTCGTACTCTTTTGTGGTGTGGTAGCAGTCTCCCTGCAATATGCACATCTCTTTTATTTTTTTTTTTTTTTTTCACCTTTCATCCATTGTGGTTGTTTCCCTGCCTGTGTTTATCTTTATTCTGATCTTTCACTCCAAAGCCCCATGGCAAGGCAAGCGCCGTGGCTCATGCCAAGTTGTAGCATGGCTTTCACAATTCCCAAAACACACCTATGCTACACCCTTAGTCTTCTTTTTACATGGAAAATTGCCTTTGGCTTTGAGAAGTAGTTTCTCAACCTAGAGCCAGGGCTCAGCAAATTGCATTTTGATGAGGCTCCGCATCTTTACGATAAATAAAACTGTACCAGAAACGAGACACCGGAGCAAGGGTTGGCACTGGAAATTCATTTACTGTTGGACCAAATTCCTGCTGAAAGTGAGTGCTGGAGTCACTTCCAAGAGAGTCTCTGCACCAGTGAAGAAAAGTCATGAATATCACAAATGGGGAACCCCTGCAGGATTTTCTGAAGGGTTCAAGACCATGAGAAGAGCCAAAGAAGACATCAGGAACCCATCCGCCCCGGTGGGAAGTGTGGGCAGATGTACCGACAGGTCTGAGAATAGACGGAGAGAAGGAGGCATGAAAATCATGCTGCTCGTGTAATAAACCCTGTCGCTATTTAAATGCAATTAGTGAAGCAGAGGGTGCTGGAGAGCCCAGCTTCTTTGTAAAGACACATAATGATGAGGAGAACCAAGGGCACAAGAACTTTCACTGGAGGAAATGCCCGTTTTTCAGCTGCCTGGCTTACTTCAGTATTTATATGCAAATCTATTTTTGGCAGCCAGAGACTCTCGTAAGCTGTGCTGAGCCCTCCTTCAAGAACCTGCGCAGGGACCTTTCTTAAGTTTATTTGGAAGCAGGCACCAGATTTTCGAAAGGCAGAAGCTGATCAGAATACTCCGCTCTGGATGCCACACCAAGAAAGGATTAGTTTATAAGACAAACTAGGAATAAGAAGGCTGTGACCTTCTCGCAGAAGCCTGCTTATCACATAACAATTGCTGCCTCCTTTTAAAAGGTTTTATTGAGAAGCTCCTTTTCTTTTATTCGTTTTCAACTCTCGAGCCACCTAAGAAATGAAGCTCAAAAATGTTTACGACTGTTTACGACTATTGAGGAATCTAACTGTGCTGGAAACTGTCTAGCAAGGTTCCCAGAAGTTCCCACAGGACACGGGCAATTAAGTGCTTCTGGAAAATCCACACTAGCAACTCTTGGTGTCTTCAGATGTTTAAATATTTCTCAAAACGTTGCCCAGACACCAATTTCCCGAAGTGCCTGGGGACCCGGACGGTGTCAGAACGTGCAGCCAAACTGGCATTTCCACTGAAAAATGAAGCTGTCCCTGTCCCTGCACTCACCTCACCTCCCTCCCCAGCACCATCGTGGATTTGTGAGCATGTGGGGAAGTGAATCAGGGGATAGATAGGGCTAAAAAAATATATATAAAATAACAAGTCACTGTGAGACTAAGGGAATGAGAGGATAAGAGGGGGTTTGGTGATTGTACAGCATCATTTATAGGCAGTAAATATGTGGTCCAGAGAGATCCTGCTTGGGTCGTTGGTCTGCAGCAAGACTTTGTCTCCTAAACACCACAGTGGAGACAAACACCTTCCCAGCCCGGGAAGTTCTGGAGCACAACCTCAAACATCACTGCAACCAGGAGCCAAAAGACCTGACAAACACCAGATCCCCTCTCGGGGCGAAGACAGGAGCCATCTCTCAACAGCCCTTCCCGTCTAGAGGAGACGCAAATCACAGGCAAGACCTGACAGCGTTGTCTCCCCAGGCCCGGGCTGCAAACGTGCTCTGCTCCTGATTTATCAGTCAAATACATTCCGCCGCCACCCGTCACACCGCAAAGTTCATCAGGGTGCCGCAGTTTTAGAGCTGCTATAGATACTATCATGTATACGCGCCCGTGTAGACGTACATGCATTGAACGATGCCACCCTCGGCATTACCAAATATCTGGTTACGTTCTTGGGGGGGGGGGATGGACGGGTTTTTTTTCTTTTTCTGTGGGCGGGACAATGCAATCAGAAAGTTTTCACGTTCCCAGATGTGCTGGGAGAAGCTGCGTGAAGTCAGCACAACGCTCGGGTCCCGAGCGCCCGTGTTTAGATAAGGCACGCATTGAGTCACGGCCAAGTTTGGGAAATCATCCCAGGACTGGGATCTCAACACCATCACCCGGACCAAACACAAGAAGCAGCTTTAGACCGCGAGGATCTTAAACAACAGCGTTGTGCCCAAAAGTCCTAGTGGAGGAAAATTGCCTTTAAAGATCCCTTCCAACCCAAACTATTCTGATTCTGTGAATTCAGGAATACAGAGAAAGATGCTCAAGCCTTGAGCACCTGCAGGGTCCTCACCTGGAGTGTCCTCACCTGGAGTGGCACCTGAGCGCCACTCAACAGGCACTGAACTCAGGAAAAGTCTTCAACCACATAAAGGGAGATTTTCAGAGGAAAAAAGCGAAGCATTGAATTCCCACACTTCCCATGAAGCACTCGACGGCTGAGTGTTCTCACTGTGCTTCACAGCAGACTTTTAAAACAGGGAGGAAATAACGACAAAATTAAAGCTTCTTTCACGCCACAGAAAAACATTTTTGCTTCTCCACCAAAGGGCAGGGATTATGTCACTCCTGGGTCCAGCCCAGGAGAAGTTTCCCCTAATTGCTGGTGCAATCATAGGAACAAAAGGCGAGGGCTTTAGGGTGTCTTGTTTGGTTTAAGTGTAGCTTTTGTGCACGCCTCAAAGCCTTTTGTCTCTTCATCGTGCTGCTCTGGTGTCAGGGCTTGGTTCGGGGGAGGTAAGTTTACACAGGGGCAGCGAGATCGGGGTGGCTCTGAGGGAAGTAGATGTCTTCTCATTCAACGCCATCTCAGGTCCCTTTACAACTCACTGGAATACTTAACCATTGCCCAAACCATCTCCCCATCCAAGTAGCTACACGCCTTCGCTGGCAGCGTTGGGACATTCCACAGTCACTGGTACCTACGTCTGTGTCTCGAGCATTTACAAACAGGGAAGGGAGCATGGGATAAATGAGATGACTCACCCAGATTGCAGAGCAAGTCTGCGGTTGACCAGGGATGTGATTCAAGGACTCAAGGTCTCCTGAGCAAGAGGTCAAACCACATCAGGAGCTTTTGGCTGTAAATGGGCATCAAAAATATCCTACTTTCATGGAAAGGTAGAGTTTGACAGGGGGTTGAGAGCTTGTGCTTCCCATGGTCTCCGTTACCTTTTGGAGATGCTTTAAAAGCAATCCATGGATCCCTGGCTGGACCAGACAACAGCAAAAGCTACAGGGCTGGCTCCAACATCACGGATACTGAGGAATTCGCTCTGAATTCACTGAAGGTGAGAGAGGGGTGGGGAGGATGGGAGGCTGAGCTACACCTTTGCTTCTTGCAATGCAAACTTCACAGGGCAGGAGAGAAAGTCAGGTAACAGTTTCAGATCTTAGCAGAAGTGGAATCTTGTTGCAACACGAAACTCTTTGGTCAGAGAGAAAAACCACACGAGCTGAGTGCCTCTAGTGTTTATTTGGGTATGCCACAGGCCAAAGGAGAAAGGCTCAAGAAAACAAGCACAATTGTTCCCATGATCATCAGTAAGAAGGTTAAACCCTGAGCAAAACTAAACGGTTTACAGCAGCTTCTACAGAACAGGGGTGAAACTGCCGGGATCTTGCTTAACAAAGAAAATGATAAAAAATTTAAAAAAAAAAAAAAAAAAAAAAAAAAAAAGAAAAAAAAAAAAACTGTAGTCACCATGAGGAAATTCTTGTTTTGGAGTTCGAGCCCCGGCTGATGAGCTGCACTGATTAAAATTGCACCACGTCTGGATCCAGAACAAGGTCTTGAAAGAAGCCGAGCCTTTCTGCAGGCTCCACAAGATGCCAGTTCTCTGAGCAGCAGTGGTGAGCCAGTCCCCTCCACCCTCCAGCACTGGTAGGTTGCTTCTCACTTGGACCAGTAGCCTCATCCCAGCTGTGCTTGGGGCTTTCCAGGGAATGGGCAGGTCCTGCTTCCAAATGAGTCCTCAGCACCCTGACAACCATCAGCACCGAAGCATCTCAAGGGAGTTGTTCTTGACTCCATTCAGAATCTCGGTCACTAGCTGGTGAATACGGCCATGTTTTACTTTTCCATGCAGTTTCTGGAGGGTGGTGGTGGTTTCAAATGAAATAGATGGACATCACCTTGGAAATGAAGGTGGAGTGCTGTTCATTCTGAAATTTCTTTCCTTTCTCCTTTGGGTGCTGGGGATGGGGGGCATAGCTCACTTTCCTACACCCTCCGGTTGACAGTCAAAGAGCTGGTTTTCTTCAGGACTGTGCCAGATCCCCCCACCACCACTGAGTTAGACCCTCCACCCACAGAGCAGAATCCACCCCCGGTACCAAATCCTCCCCCCGTGCCAAATCCACCCCCTCCTAGGCTGAAGCACAAGCCAGTGCTGCCCGTGTTACAGCTGCCTCTGCCACTTCCAGAGCCGAATCCAATTCCTCCTCCTCCTGGAAGGCACAGTCCACCACCGTATCCGCCTCCCACCACAGCTGCAGAGAGGAACAGAAAGCATGAGGTTACCTCTGATGCCACCGCAAGGGTTTGGAGCATCCATCCCAGCCCGCTGTGCTCCCATGGGAAAGCTACTTACAGATGTTCACGGTGCTCTGGCACTCTCCAGACATCCTGCAAGAAAAAGAGACAGATCGTCAGCTCCAGCCAGAGCATCTAGACTGTCCCAGCCCCATGAAGCCAGGCTTGGTCCCCCAGACTATGGGCACAAATAACAGCAGCTATAGGACCATAGTCCATGGCTAAAGGCAACACCATTGATATTTTAATAGAGGAGGTGTGATGTGCCACGTTCTTCCCTTTGATTTAGTAGGATGCAACCAAGCTCTTGCCGTATCCCCACCCACCTGCACTCCTCTCCTTCCAGGAGCTTCCTGTAGGTCACAATCTCAACATCCAGGGCCAGCTTGACATTCATGAGCTCCTGGTACTCGCGGAGCTGCCGGGCCATGTCTGTCTTGGCTTTCTGCAGGGCTGTCTCCAGTTCAGTCAGTTTGGCCCTGGCATCCTTGAGGGCCACCTCCCCACGCTGCTCGGCATCCACAATAGAGCTCTGCAGAGTTTCACACTGAAGGGCGAGACATGGGTGTGATGAGGTGGGCAGGGGCAGTGGGTCGAAGGTGAAACCATGATCCCAGATCGCTTGGGCTCAGCTCTTCACAAGCACAGAAGGTTCCCTCCCACTTGCAGTGACTGTTACCAGACTGTTTGCTTTTAGGGAAGCTCCGAAGGGCATTACCAAGAGCTCACACCCATTTGTCAAAAAATGCAACCCTTACCTGTTTCTTCACGCTCTCAATCTCAGCCCGTATCCTCTGGATCATGCGGTTGAGCTCAGAGATCTCAGTCTTTGTGTCCCTAAGGCTGTCTCCATGTTTGCCAGCAGTAGCCTGCAGCTCTTCATACTGGTAGGCAGAAGGGAGAGGAGCACATCAGGTCCACCATGAGTGGCTCCTCCCAAAGCTCTCCGTACCACCCCACGCAAGCCCAGGTGAGCATGGGCTGCAGCCTGGCTAGAGAAGCGCCACCAATATCCCAGGTCTCGTCAAGGTCTGAGCTACCACCAGTAACTCCTCCACCTCCTCCGACACTGGTGATCACACCAACGTGTGACACACTCACCTTGCTTCGGTACCAAGACTCAGCCTCCACTCGGCTTCTGTTGGCAATCTCCTCGTATTGGGCTTTGACCTCTGCAATGATGCTGTCCAGGTCCAGGGTTCGGTTGTTGTCCATAGAGAGAACCACAGAGGTGTCAGAAACAGTCTTCTGCATCTGAGCCAGCTCCTGTAATTCACACCAGACCTGCCTTTAGCCCTGCCAGAACTTCCTTCCAGCGTCACAACCCTTCTCCATCCCCCAGCATCCCTCTCCAGACAGCAGCTGGACCACTTACCGCTTCGTAAAGACACTTCAGGAAGTTAATCTCATCTGCCAGAGAATCTGATCTTGCCTGAAGTTCCACCTTGGTCATATAAACTCCATCCACATCCTGCAGCAGAAAACGGGAAGGTGAAAAACCCTCTGCGTGACGCACACCGTTTCCTCTGGCAACTCACCGTGAGCCCTTCGGTGGCTCCCGGTTTACGTCTGATGCCGATGGGAGCAAGACAACTTCTAAGCCAAGAGGTGTTAAAAACAAAATAAAAAGAAAAAAAAAACAAAACCTCAAAACAAACATAAACAACCAAACAAAAAAAAGCCAGAAACAAACCCAAATGAACCAACCAAACAAAAAAGAAAAAAAAACCAAGCATCAATCAAACAACCAAAAGCAAAAGGACTTGACCTTTTTTAGGAGCACAAAATCGTTCTCGGCAGCTGTCCTTTTGTTTATTTCCTCTTCGTACCTGTTGATCGTAAGGAGGGAGATTGAATCTCTCTGCTTATTTTGGCTCTGGCTGCTGCTGGCAGCTAGATGCTGTTGGCCTCAAAGTAATGAAGGCAGCAAAAATAGACCTGCCATGGGCGAGATTTATGGACAAGCAACAACCCTCCACCTTTCTAGACAAGCCCTGGCTCCTGCCATCTCTGATGCGTCGCTGAAGAAAGCCTGCAAAGAGGGAACCCATCCCTGCCTGAACCGAGTCCTGGTGGCTGTGGCCCCTCCAGCTCCTTCCACGTGACCCAAGGGCATTCAGATCCCCAACGTGGGCCGTTTCCGACGGCTCGTTGGGGAAGGTCATTGCTGCAGAGCGTTGAGTGGTGGAGATGAACTCCCAGACAAAGCCATTTTTCAACCTGAAGCCTCAGTGGAGGAAGGGGTCTGGTTGATCCTGAGGACTCTCTCTCTTTCCCACCATTCTTTATAACTCCTTCATTCACTTGATGAAACTCAAAGCATGAAGGATACTATGGGAAGGAATCCATGAGGCAATCCGTGAGGAAATTATGGTAGGATTTAGCAAATGATCTAATTAGTTCATTAAATCATAATGTCATGAAATCTGAAGTGAGGAGGACAAGCAGCAGGGGATCCTGCATTGGTGAGAAGCATAACTCAGGCAACGCATGTTGAGAAACAACCTGAACAATCACCTCATACTGGCAAAACTCCGTTTTAACCAGCTTCCCACAAAACTTTTCCATTTTCTAATTGTCAAAACAACTGAAATATTGCCAATCCCTACAATTATTTTCCTTTTCTGACCCTTCAAAGTAAATTTATATCTCTATTTTCTCACCACCAGACCAGCCCAACCATGACCACACCGAGAACAACATACTTGGTCTTGAAGTCTTCCACCATGTCTTGGAAGGTCTTCAGCTCTGACTCCAGCTGGTGCTTCTCGCTTGACAGACAATCCAGCTGCTTCCTCAGCCCACTGATGTAGGCCTCAAAAAAGGGGTCGAGGTTCCGGCCACCCGTCCCTGTGCCACCCTGCTCCTGCAGGAGTTTCCACTTGGTCTCCAGGACTCGGTTCTGCTGCTCAAGGAACCGGACCTAAATGATCGCAGGGGTGGGTAGAAAAAGAGTCAGACTATTCCCAAAAACATATTTTTATCTTTCTTTTTTTTTTTTCCCCCCCATATTTCCCATAATTTCCTGCCTACAATAACACGTAGCTTGAGGATGAGTGGGCAAAGGAGGACCCACCTTCTCTCTCCAATCTCACTGTCTCTAAACAGGAGGAACATGATGAACTTCATAGCTTTGGCATCTTCTTCTTAAAAACAGGCCGAAAGACCCAAAGTCCTTCAGCCCATGAATGGACAGAGAGTCCTCCGAGGATGCTCTGCATGTGGGTACGTGGTCCCACAGCTCAGCACCAGGATCACGGTCTTAAGAACCAAGGATCCTATTCCCGAGGTTCTTCATAACCTTAGGGAAGTCACTTCTCCAGCCACCATGTCTCTGCCTGCAGGGGTTCTTTGGGGTGGTCTGGGAAACGCCTGGCTCTCTGGGTATTATTGGGTGGGTATCTCCCAGTAATTGCAACCAGCCCGAGAGGTTGCACGTGAGCTCAGACTTCCACCTCCCAGCCTCAAGATGAAGCTTCTCTCACCTTGTCAATGAAGGAAGCGAATTTGTCATTGAGCTTCTTCATCTCCTCCCGCTCTTGCATTCGCACCTTCTGGATCTCAGGGTCTATTTCAAGGTTGAGCGGGGCCAGCAGGCTCTGGTTGATGGTCACTTCCCTGATGCCACCCGGTGGGCAAGGGGGAAAGCCATCAAATCCTCCACCAAAGCCACCACTGAGGCCTCCACCAAAGACTCCACCACCATAGCCACCGCCAAATCCCGCCCCAGCACCGCAGCCATAGCCAAAGCCTTGGCCGCCGGCCCCAAAACTTCTGCAGACACCAGCACCTCCACCAAATCCTCCCAGGGAGGTACTTTTGCTCCCCCCCAAGCAATAGAGGCTCCTGCTGCTGAAGCCACCAGCATTGCCAGGTCCCCTGCTTCCTCCACAGCCCACAGAGCTGAACGTGACTTTGTTCCTCCCTCCAAAGCAAGCGGAGCGGGAGCTGAACCCCTTGCGAAGACCACAGGACTGGCGAGACATGGTGATGGGTTTTCAGCAGTCAGCCCCTGAAGAGAGAAGAGCTGAGCAGTGCAGTGCTCTGGAGGAGGTTCGGAGGCAGGAGCGGGTGAGTCCTGTGGGTGCAGTGGGTGAGTGCCCCTTTTTATGCGCTCAGGGAGTTGGCCAAGTGTCAGGGGAGTGGAGATATCACTTTTTTTTTATTATTATTATTCTATTCATTGTTTTAGGGCTTGGGAGGGAGGCCCTCCTCTCTGTGCCACCACCATGACCTGCCTCCAAACACTCCCTCGAGAGCTAAGAAAAACAAACCTATTGTTGGTGTTGGAAGCGCCTCTCCAAATCAAATGCCTCTCGCTGCATCTGTCAATTCAGCACGGGCCTTTCTGAGCCTCTTATGGCAATGACAAAGCACCACGAATTCCTTGATGCATCACACCCTCGAGGGAGACCCTTGTTTCAGCTAAATCACTCATTTGGAGCCCGGTGGCAGGTGCTGGGTTCACTGAATTCCAACAAAAACGTGGTTTCCCAATCACACCCTCAGCTGCACTTTGGTTCAACCTCATGCTCAGAGGAGGTTTGACTTGGGTTGTCCAAAACGGTTGCGTAACCAGAGAGCATTAGTCCTTGGCAGGGTTATAAAATCAACTTTACGCGACTGAAGAAGACCTAGAAATATTTTTAAGAAGGTTTTTAAGTCATTTTAGATCAACCTGAGAGGTGTATTAAGCCTGGATGGACACGGAGGGCTTTGCAAAGGCCAAAATATCTTGGTCTTTCCATGGTGCACGCCCTTTGCCGTGCCTCAAGGGGTTCACAGTGCCGTTACCAGCCCGAGGAGTTCTGCCCCGCATCCGTGATGCCAGGTCCTGCTCCCTCCTGGGCTGAAAGCCTTCCAGGTATTGCCAGGATATTTCCCAATCATCCTCACAGGGCGTCCAGCTACGATCCCCTCTCTGCAGCACGTGGTGCTCGGCAAAGCTGCTCCTGCACCAGCTCATTAGCATTGCGTGGAAAAAAAAAAATATATATATATATAATAAAAAAATATACGACTTAATTGCTTAACCGCTTTTAATTTGTATTTTAATGAGCAGAGGTGTGTGGAGCTGCCTTCCGACTGAGGATCCCCATTTATCCTGCCATCCAGAAAAGAAAAAAAAGCCGTCAAACTTCCCCCCGAACCACAAGCAGCCGTGACAATAAAAGCCAGCTCTATAATTATCCCTTTTATTGGAGATGCTCATGGGAGAGGTTTGGGGAACCAGTTTCAGCTCTGAACTATCCACCTTAACATTCCTTTTTTTTTTTTTTCCCCCTGTAAACATGCAAATCCAGATCCGGGTGCCCGTCTGCAGGAAGGGAGGACTTTTCCTCCCGAACCTCATCGGGCGGCCGTTGAATGGCAGGATTTTCTGCCCAAGGGGATTTGCATTGCGGGGAACAGGGAGGCTCCGCGCTCCCCTTTGGCAACGAGCACCCTGCACACTCCAGTCCCAACTGGAAACCTTCTCCCACCCGGAAACCTTCTCCCACCCCGGGGCTCTGGGATCACAGATTCTCCAGCTCGCAGTGGGGACGTGGTCAGGAAGAGGAGGGAAGCGGCTTGAACCCAGCTCTGGCCGGGGGAAAGGAGGTGGCGGCGGCACCTCCCTGACCTTACGCAACCAGCAGATCTGACGAGAAACCGAATGAACCTGTTCGAGCCCAGGCGGAGAGCGTAGCTGCCGGGAGTTCCCAGGGTGGCTCTGCCACCGGATCCTGGCACGGCTCCTGGCTCGCTGCCGGCCGAGGCGCTTGCCCAAGAAGCCAGCTGTTGGGCCAGCGAGCCCTGTTACACCCATGTAGTCCTGCCCCACCACCGTGAGGTGGGAAAACGTTGCTAGACACTTGGAGCTCCCTCCCAAACCCATCCTGCATCCCAAAGCTGAGCATCTCGGGTGCTTCAGCTCTTGCTGGGTTAATGCACCAGGAGAAAAGCAGCAGTGACAGCCCACGTTTCCTGGGGACCCAGTGTTCTTTGCAGGACTGGGGCAGGGATCATCCCCCTGGACTGGGTGTGGGGGAGGACCCCCTCAAATCCTGGGGTCAGTTTTGGGCCCCTCGCTCCCAGCAGGACACGGAGGGGCTGGAGCGTGGCCAGAGAAGGGCAACAGAGCTGGGGAAGGGGCTGGAGAACAAGGGTGCTGAGGAGCGGCTGAGGGCCCTGGGCTGGTTCAGCCTGGAGAGAAGGAGGCTCAGGGGAGCCCTTCTGGCTCTGCCAGCTCCTGGCAGGAGGGGGGGCACAGGGGGGACACATCTCTTGTCCCCAAGCCCCGGGCCGAGAGGAGAAGGTTCCTAGGGGAGGTTGAGGTTGGAGCTGAGGAGAAAGGTCTTCTCCAGAAGGGTTGGCCAGGCTGCCCAGGGCAGGGGGGGAGTCCCCGTGACCCCTGGAGGGGTTTCCAAGCCCCCCCGGGGAGCTGTGGTGCTGAGGGACAGGTTTTAGTGGTGCCCTGGCAGCGCTGGGTTAACAGCTGGACTCGATGATCTTAAAGGTCTCCTCCAACCAAAACGATTCCGTGGTTCTAACGCTGGCCACCATCACCCACCCAGCACTGGAACGAAATCACCCAGCAGCAACAGCATAGTCCTGGGATGAGCATCCCGGGGTGGGAAGCACACCGTGAAGCACACAGGGTGTGGAGTGGAAGACAGAGCCCATGGGACAACCCGGCCCTGCTTTAATTGCCCACACCTCCTCTCTCGCCTCCCGCACATCAGGCCGGGAGTAGAGGTCAAATTCCAGCAGGTTCTTTCTCCTCGGCAAGAGATGCGACAGTAGCAAAACTGACGTGGTGGCAGAGCAGAGAGCGGGTGTTTCCAAACAGTGGAGATGTGTGTCCTCCTCTTAAAGACCAACTCATGGTTCAGACACCAAATAGCATCTCAGCACCGGGTTCCTGCTGGTTTGAAGCTCTGTCGCTAAAGACATGGACACCCCATGGAACAGGTCCAAGAGCTCTGCAGCAACGCCCACACACACATCCACCTTCCAAGGGGCTTCTCATCTCCCTAAGGACAGTGGACAAACCCTCAGACTTCCACACGTGCCCAGGAGCTTCTCCAGGCCAGGTTTGAATGACGTTCTGGAGAGAGAAAATGGGCTCTTCCCATGGGAAGATACAAAAAAACCAACGTCTTCGCAGCCTAACCCCAGCCCAGAGGTGAAACCTCATCCCAAGAGGTTTTGCAGCTCCACTAATGAGCTTCTGAGAGTTCCTCGGGGCTCTTCAAGGCCACGGCAGGAGCGCTGGGCACACGGGCATCCACAGAGGTGCAGCCTGAGCATCTGTGAGAGGTCCCCTATGGATCATCTGCTGGGGATCATCCCCCATCTGCTGGCAGATGCCTGCCTGGGGACACGAGGATCTCCAGGCTCAACAGAGGAACAAGCTCCTTGCACCTTAGCAGGGGATGAACCACGGCAGGATGTGACCCTTTCCTGTGCTGGACACTGGGATTTATCCTCCTGGGAGCTGACAGTACGCAGCCTCTCTCCTCAGGATCATAGGGATTGCGATGCTGGAAGCAGCACGGTCCCTTGGCTGCAGCACCAGTTTACACTGGGAACATTTCAGAGCCAGGGAAACTTCTCAGAGCCCCTGGTTGAAGTCTGGTACTGGGCTCCCCGGTCTCTGCGGGCTGGGTCTCACATGTAAAGCAGCGGAAAGAAAGAGAGAAATTAAACTGGGATGGGCAGGTGAGTCCCGCAGAGCTCTTTGATGGTGCTTCAGTGGCTGCACCCATGGAACAGCTCCTCTCCCAACAAAGAGGGGTGGGTAGAGGCCGTGTGTCCTCGTTGGGGGGGTTAAAAAAGGTTCTGGACAACCCTGTGCGTCAATCCCAGAGCTGGATAACTGGGATATCCACAGGAATCCCCTGAACCCCCGCAGGAGAGGGGACTCACAGTGCAGGCAGCAGCCAAGCTGCAGCGCCCGTAACCCCAACCAGGGGACAGCAACAGAACCAGAGGGCCCAAATGTACCCAGTTTCACCCCAGAACTGCACTGGGACCGTGCGCCGCCGAGAAAACACCGCTTTGTCGAACAGCGAAAGGAGCAGGAGCCTCCCAGCTGCTCAACTGGCAATTACTAACCAGGGAAATTGCAGGGCTGGGACGTGAGCTGGGAATCATAAAAGCAGAAATAACAAGGTGGGTCCCCGAGAGAGATCAAAGCGGCGAGTTGCAGAAGACGGGCGTCAACCCCGCTCCTGTCAGAGCTGCAATCGCAGCGAGCCCAGAGCCCCCGGGCGCTCGCGCGGGAGCCTCCGTGCCCCGAACGCCGCCGCGAACCCATAGCTCACAGGCAACCCCCTTCTCCCCGGGGGGGAGCTGCCGCCCTCCGTAAGAAGCAGGGATAATTCCCATCGTCGCGGGCGATGCCACGGAACGTTTTCTCCTGACGCAGCACTTTGGCACCTCCGTTGGGTGTCACCGCTCCCGCCGTCACCCGTCCTGCGGCACCCGCCACCCCGCTGGGTGCGGGATGCCGCTGGGAAGCCGGCCGAGCATCTTTCCCCAAGCTCTTCCCAGCCCTGCCTCCCAGGCTCGGCGGTGGGAAAAACAGAGCCGGGCCTCCCATGACACGAATGCCTGGGGTCGCTTTGGACGTGGCCACTTGGACTGGAAGCGAGAAGTGGGGCAGCCCCCCCACGGAGACAAGGATCTGCTCCGAGGGATGCAGGGGGGAGATTTACTCCAAGCAGGGGCAGGGTTGACCCCGGGGTGGGGGTCTCAGCATCTCAGCATCCCAAGCAAGGCCAGTGCAGAGTCCTACAACCCCATCCCATGGGGATAAAGACCCACTGGATACCTGATTCCCACAGTTCCTTCCGACACTGGAGGGAACGGAGCACCGAGCATCCTTTGCCCAGGCCTAGGGCGAACAAGGACACCAAAATGGGGCAAATTTAGAAGGAAAAGGGTCCACTTTAGAAGGAAAAGGTGGGGAATCGCACCTTTAAGTGGTTTGGGGCAGTTGAGTGTTTACAAGGCAGATCATCTCCCCCAGCCCATTCCCCCAGCATCACTTGGGGCCAGAACATTCATTTTTAGTGAAAAAAAAAAAATAACAAAAAAAGGATGAGGAAAAACAGGTTTGAAGTCTCAGAGCCTCGTGGAAATGGAAAAGCTTCTCCAAACGCCTGTGGATTTGGCAGGAGGCTGGAGAGGATTTTCCCCTGCGCAAAGATCCCCTCGTATCTCACGAGCGGCGGGGGTGGCGATGAGGCCGCTAAACCCCCTGGCTCTTGCGTGAAGCGATTGGAAAAGGAGCATTTTGGGGAAGAAAACAGGTTAAAAAAAAATTAAGAGTCCATGCTCTGCAGAGGACTGAGCACGGATCTGGGAGCTGGTGCCAGGCAACAGGGTGAGCGCAGCCGGGACCGGGTGGATTTTGGACCCAGTGCCGGGGGAACGGGGCTTCGCTGGAGCATCACCCCCTCCCCAACCCGCTGGGATCGCTCCGAGGATGCTGTGGGTGGAAAGGCCGATGTGGGGTGGATGGAAGAGGGAACCACAGATGCTGCACCCCGTGGGATGTCCCTTCATCCACCAGTCCTTCCATCCCACGTTGGCCACGCCGCAGTCGGTGGGGTGACGGTGGCCGGGGATGGTAAACACGGAGCACGTTCGGAAGGGCAGCATCATCCCGAAGAGCCGAAGCAGCCACCCCGACCCCCCCTGAACACGAGCCCAGCCCTCCCCACCATCCCATCTCACCCCGATTTTCCCCTGCCTGGGGATTCGCCGGTACCCAGGGGAACACCCCGTGTCTGAGCCGGGGGTGTTTTCACCAAAAAGGACGACACCTTCCCCAAAACGTGCTGAGTCTGGGGATGCTTCACTCTCAGAAGTCACCGGGGGGGAAGGATGGGACCATGGTGGGGGGGGGAGGGGGATGCTGGGGGCCAGGCGGGGTTTGGGGGTCTCCGATGGGGAAGGGCAGCACCCCGGGAAGGGCGCAGGGGTGTGCGTGTGAAAATCTGACGAGGAAGGGAAGCTTTGGGCGGCTCCTGCCCCCGACATTAATTAGAGGCATTAAACTCCTCGACAAGCTCGGTCTTGCTCCTGGGCCCTTGCCCCGAAACACACCCGGGCTTCAGCGGCAGAGGGGAAAGGATGAACCCCCCCCACCCCCAACCCATGTCATGGGGACAGGGACCCCCTGAGACACCCCCGGCCACGGGCCTGGGGTTTGGGTGCCCCCCCTCCATGGGTGCTTCTCGTTTCCATCCCTCCCATTGCAGCATCGCGTCCGTTTGCCGGCAAAGGGGACCCCGAGATTCTTGTGGCATTGGGGAGCAGGGGCAGGGGGGGTGGGTTTCGGGGTGCAGGACCCCGTTCCGAGGGTGGATTTGGTGAGTCCGGGCTCGGAGGGTCCCGCGGAGGCAGAAATGGGGGTTCAGCTCCCACCGCTGACAGGAAAGTTTGGGGGGCACAAAGCGCTTGAGCCGGTGGCTCAGCTCTGCCCTCGCCCTCCAGGGGACCCCCACCTGGCAGGGTCCCCCTGTCCCCTCCAGCGCCCACCGCAAGCCCCTAAAGCCCCGCGCTCATGGGTTCAGGACCCCTAAACCCAATCACCCTGCTCCCCTACAGCCCAAGGGAAACCCAAGTGTCTGGATCCCACCCCCCTCCCAGCTCCCCATCAATCCCAGGACACCCGAAAGGAGCAGAGACCCCCACGCAGAACCCCGGGGATACCCGAAAAACACGTGGGCCGCACACGGGGCCCCGGCACGTCTGTCCCCGTGAGTCACTGCCCCACCCGGGAGACGAGCTGAGTCAGGAATCAACCTGCCCTGGCACACACCCCCCCCCTCCCAACCCCTGCCCTGGGGGGGCCGCAGCCGCCCCGAGCTTTATAGGGTCTAATCCTGCCGACAGGGAACGGGTCCTGCCTGGGGAAGGTCTTTAAGCTGCATCCGTGCCTCAGTTTCCCCACCCAGGGCATCACACACACACCACCCGCCCGGGGAGGGTCTTTAAGCTGCAACCGTGCCTCAGTTTCCCCACCCAGGGCATCACACTCTCCCCTGCCCAGGGATGGTCTTTAAGCTGCAGCTGTGCCTCAGTTTCCCCGCCCAGGGCATCACACTCCCCCCTGCCCGGTGAGGGTCCTTAAGCTGCAACTGTGCCTCAGTTTCCCCACACAGGTCATCACACTCCCCCCTGCCTTGGGAGGGTCCTTAAGATCTCCTCTATTCCCCCCCCAGCCGCGAGGTTCCAGATGGCACCGGGGGTGGCAGGAGGTTTTATCCCCGGGGGAACCCGCACAACTGCCCCCCCTTGGGGGACTCAAACCCCCCCCCAGGCCTCCTGGCTTCTCCAGCCCGCCCCGTGCCTCAGTTTCCCTCGCAAGGTCACATCTCCACCACCCGCAGCGTTCCCGAACCTGGGGTGGGGGTGGGAGGCTCACGGGGACCCTCAGCCCCCCCAGATGCACACCCACACCCCCCCACACCCCCCCCCTCAGCCCCCGGCCGGTTCCAGGACCCCCCGTCCCAGACCCAGAATATTCACTGGGGTTTGAAACTGGGAGACGGGGCTGGGGTGGCACCACGCGGGGCCGGATCATCCCCCCCCTCTCCAAAAGGCACCTAAAGGTGGGGGGGGGGGCACTCCAGGATTCTGCCCCTCCTTTCCTGACCCCCCCCCACCCTCCCCCGGCCCCGGCTGCCTCCAGGCATCTGCCCGCACCCCGTGCCCTGGCACCCGGTGCCCTGGCACCCCTGTCCCTGGCAGCAGCAGCAGCATCTCCTGTCACCCATCCCCGCTCCTCTGCCGCCCTCCAGCGTCCCCGCGCACCCCAAAACCACCCAGGGCATCGGGGGCTGTCGCAGAGGCTGGGGACGAAGCCCCCTGGAGGGGGGGTGGGGCGGGGGTCCTGCCCAAGGATCCAGGTAACTCCCCAAACCATCTCCCAGTGCCCCTCCCCAAAAGAGCAGCACGGGTCCCAAGGGACCTGGATACATCCCTGGGGGGGGGGGGGGGGGGGGGGCCCCCCCGGGGGGGGGGGGGGGGGGGGGAATTTTGGGGGGGGGGGGTGGCAGAAAAGGGAATACGGGGCTGTGGTCCCAATTTAATCCCCCCCCGGGCACCGCGGCTGCTCCCATCCCCTTTATTGGGGGGTTCGGGGGGGGTTCGGGGGGTGTTCACCCCCCACCCTAACCCAGAACGAGCCTCGCTTTGGCCCAGGACCACCCCCCAACCCCCCCCCCCCCCCCCGCCCCCCCACTAAGGGGGGGGGGGGGGGGCGGGGGGGTCCCGGGGGGCCCCTGGTGGCTGCTGATGCTCCTGCTTCCATCCCACCAGAAACTGGGGACCACCCCCCCCCCGGTCCCCCCCGCCAAGCCCCCGGGGGGGCCACCGGGAAGGGGGTGGGGGGGGGGCGCCGTGCATTGCACGGGTGGGGGACCCCCCCCCAACCCCGGAGTGTGTTAATTAGCTGGAAGCGGTAATTGCAGTGGAGGCTGCAGACGGCAGGTGGCACCTCCGGACCGGGAATGGGAGGGGGGAGGTTGCACACACACCCCCCCCCCCCCCCCCCCCCCTGGGCCCCCCCCCCCCCCCCCCCCGCCCCCCCCCCCCCCCCCCAAGCCACCCCCAGCCCCTCCCGAACCCCCAAATCCTCCCTCCCCGCCACGTCCCAGTGGGAGCTGGATCCGGCCCCAGCCCGGACGAGCCCCGGTTGTTAATTATTAATCAAGGGGCAAAGTCCTCGTTTGCCCAGCTCCGAGCTGGGATCCCACCCCCCCCCCCCCCCCGCCCCCCCCCCCCCGGGACACCCCCCGGTTGGCGCCGCGGGGGGGGGCCCCCCCCCCCGGGGGGTCCCCCCCCCCCCCCCTTTTCCCCGTGTCTCTGCCACCAGTAGCACCAGTGGCCCCAGTCACGCACCCATCACCTCTGAGGGGGTCGGGGTGGAAAACCCCATTAAACACCCACCCCCCCACCCCCAAAAAAGGGGGGTCTCAAAGGGGGGGGTGCCAGGACCCCCAACCTGGGCTTCTTGGCTCCCTCCCTGTGATTAAAGAGGAGGGGGGATGGGGGACACCGGGAGGGCACCAAAGGGGTGCCCCTTCCTCCCCGGGGAGACTTGGGGACCCTCTTTGGGGCATCCCCAGGGCTCTTTTTTTTTGGGGTGCAGAGGCAGCTGAAGCCAAAGAGGCTGCTGGCACCTCCCCCGCCCCGGCAGCACCCCGGGGCTCAACCCTCCTACGAGACACCGGAGAATCCCCCGGGGCTGAGCCCCGGGCCCGGGGCAGCTCCCAGAGCCGGGGAACGTCGGGCGGATCCGGGCAGGATTTGGCCCGATGGGTTCTGAAAGCCACGGGGCCCTGGGCTCGTTACCCTCAGCGCTAATGAGGGCGGTAATTAATGCCCGTGTGCAGCGGTGCTGGGGAGACGAAATGACACCCCCCGCGGGCACTGGGATGCACTGGGATGCACTGGGATTGGCGGGCTGGGGTGGCTTCTGGCACCCAGGAGGGACCCTGGCACCCAGGGACAGATCCTGGCACCCCAGGAAGGACCCTGGCACCTGGGGGACAGATCTGCCACCCAGGAGGGACCCTGGCACCCAGGGATAGATCCTGGCACCCCAGGAAGGACC
>JANVCC010000204.1:1056757-1067212 GCA_025345505.1 Todiramphus chloris collaris
AGGGACCCTGGCACCCAGGGATAGATCCTGGCACCCCAGGAAGGACCATGGCACCCAGGGATAGATCCTGGCACCCAGGGAAAGATCCCGGCACCCAGGAGGGACCCTGGCACACAGGGACAGATCCTGGCACCCAGGAGGGACCCAGACACCCAGGGATAGATCCTGGCACCCCAGGAGGGTCCCTGGCACCTGGGGGACAGATCCTAACACCGAGGAGGGACCCAGACACCCAGGGATAGATCCTGGCACCCCAGGAAGGATTCTGGCACCCAGGGACAGATCCTGGCACCCAGGGACAGCCCTGGTACCCATGAGGGACCCTGGCACCCAGGGATAGATCCTGGCACTCAGGAGGGACCCTGGCACCCAGGAGGGACCCTGGCACCCAGGGACAGGTCGTGGCACCCCAGGAAGGACCCTGGCACCTGAGGGACAGAACCTGGCACCCAGGAGGGTCCCTGACACCCAGGGACAGATCCTGCCACCCAGGAGGGACCCTGGCACCCAGGGACAGGTCGTGGCATCCCAGGAAGGACCCTGGCACCTGGGGGACAGATCCTGACACTCAGGAGGGACCCTGACACCCAGGGACAAATTGTGGCACCCCAGAAAGGACCCTGGCACCCAGGGACAGATCCTGGCACCCCTGGCCTGGGGGGGACACACTTCTCCAGGCCCCCCCCCTCATCCTGGCACCCGCATTTGCCAACAAAGCTCCCTCTTTCAAAGGCTTTATTCTGGCAGGGAGCCCCCTGAGGAGGGGCCAATTTGCCCCCTTTCCTACCCCACCTCTCTGATGGGAACACGGGGGGCTGGGGGGGGGCAGGACGGATAATGAGTAGGGGGCCTGAGGACAACGGGGGGGTTGGAGCCCTCAGTGGGGACCAGGGGGGTGCTGGCTCAGGTTGCCCTGGGGGTGCAGGGGGTGCTGGGGGGGGGGGGGTGTCCCATCCATCTGGAGGCCGGATCCGGCCACCACAGGCTCTGTCGGAGGGACCCCCCCATGGGGAGGGGAGGAGGAGGAGGAGGAGGAGGAGGAGGAGGAGGGTGGGTTCAGCTGGCCAGGACGTTGGAGGACTCGGACACCAGCTTCCCATCGCGGGTCTCGATCTTCTTGATGACGATGGCGCGGGATTTGTTGAGGGACGAGGTCTCCAGGGCGGGGGGGGGCACGGTGTAGCCGGAGCTGGTGAAGGAGGTACCAAAACCCCCCCCGAAGCCCCCCACAAAGCCCCCCCCGAAGCCAGATGCTGTGGGAGAGAGGGACCAGCCATGAGTGTGGTGGCACCCGGTGGGGGCACCTTGGAGAGGGGCTGGGGGGGGGGGGGGGGGGGGGGGCGGCGGGGCCCTCTCCTTACCCGAGTAGCCCGTGGTCTTGGTGTGGATGCTGAGGTTTTGCATCCCCGACTCCAGCCTGCCAGGAGAAAAAGTGGGGAGGGGGACACAGGGACACTGAGTGGTGGGGGAGGGGGGCTAAGGGACGTGCCCAAGGCCAGGTAAGGAGGTGGTGGGCAGAGGGACACGGGGCCAGTGCTGGTTGTGGCCACTGCTTTGAGCCGTGGATAGCCAGGGTGGGGCTGCAGGATGCCCATGGGATGTGGGAAGTCCACGTGATAGAGGATGCCCACAAGATGCCCATGGGATGCATTATAAGGGATGTGGGAGGCCCACAGGATACAGGATGCCCACAGGATGCCCATGGGATGCATAATGAGGGCTGTGGGAGGCCCATGGGATACAGGATGCCCACAGGATGCCCATGGAATACCCACAGGATATGCATGGGATGCAGGATGAGAGATGTGGGAGGCCTGTGAGATACAGGATGCCCACAAGATGCCCATGGGATGCCCATGGGATGCATGATAAGGGATGTGGGAGGCCCACGGGATACAGGATGCCCACAGGATGCCCATGGGATACCCACAGGATATGCATGGGATGCAGGGTTAGGGATGTAGGAGGCCCGTGTGATACAGGATGCCCACAGGATGCCCATGGGATGCCCACAGGATGCAGGATGAAGGATGTGGGAGGCCCATGGGATACAGGATGCCCATGGGGTGCCCATGGGATGTCCATGGGATGTCTATGGGATGACTATGGGACGCAGGATAAGGGATGTGGGAGGCCCATGGGATACAGGGTGCCCACGGGCTGCCCACGGGATGCCCACGGGATGCAGAATGCAGGACATGGGATGTCCATGGGGTAAGGGGATACAGGATACGTGAAGCAGGTCTCATCACGTCACACCCCTCCCGGTGCCAGCACAGCGGGGGTGCCCCCACCTGCTCTCCTCTCCCTCCAGCAGCTTCCTGTAGGTCGCGATCTCGATGTCCAGGGCCAGCTTGACGTTCATCAGCTCCTGGTACTCGCGGAGCTGCCGGGCCATGTCCTGCTTCGCCTTCTGCAGAGCTGCCTCCAGCTCCGCCAGCTTCCCCTTGGCATCCTTCAGGGCCAGCTCCCCGCGTTCCTCCGCCTCGGCGATGGCCGTCTCCAGGCTGGCTCGCTGCCACGCACACCCCCGGGGAGGGTGACGGGGGGGAAGGGGCCGGGGGAACCCCCCCGTGTCCAAAAATCCCCCGTGTCCCAGCATCCCTCGTTCCCCAGCGACCCCTTGGCCGCAGCGTTCCCCACGGCCCGGCATCCCTCGTGTCACCGCACCCCCCTAATCCCCAGCACCCCTTGACCCCCATAATCCCTCATGTCCCCATAGCCCTCACCCCCCCAACACCAGCATCCTCCACCTCCCAGCATCCTCCACCTCCCAGCATCCCTTGCCCCACCCCAGCATCCCTCATTCCCCAGGGTCCACCACATCCCAGTATCCCTCACCTCCAAGCATCCCTCCCTCCCCGCTGCCCCCCAGCATCCCTTATATCTCAGCATCCCTTGATCCCCAGTATCCCCTGTAACCCCCCCCCACCCCAAATCTATGACCCCCCCACCCCTTCCCAACATCTCCAGGACATCAATCCCTTCTCCAGTGCGGGGCTGGGGATTCTGGGCGAGCTGGGAAGGGGTGGGTCAAAGCCCCACAGGGGTGGGGGGGGGCAGCATCAGGAGGAGCAGGAGCAGCATCTCCCCACTTTCTCCCCCTGCCCCGGGGGGGGGGGGCAGTTCCCACACCTGGTTCTTCAGCGCCTCGATCTCCGCCTGGATCCTCTGGATCAGCCTGTTGAGCTCGTTGATCTCGCTGCGGGTGTTGCGCAGGTCGTCCCCGTGCTTCCCGGCCGTCGTCTTCAGCTCCTCGTACTGCAGACGGGATGGAGATGGCGATAGTGATGGAGATGATGATGATGATGATGATGATAGAGTGATTTCCCCCCCCCCGCCACCCAGCACCCAAAACTGGGGTGGAAAAGAAGCGGGAGGTGCCCAGGCCAGGAGGGATGCTCCAGGGCCGGGCTGTCGCGGTTTCCCGGTGGCTTTGGAGCCGGGATCTCTCCCACGCAGCCGCCGCCTGCTCCGGGGCAGGGAGGGTGAAGCCGCAGGGAGGAGGAGGAGGAGGAAGGAGCCTCTGCTTCCTTCATCCTGGAGCAGGGAGGGGGAGGTTGGAGCATCGGGGGGCCCACCTTGATCTGGTACATGCTCTCGGCCTCGGCGCGGCTGCGGTTGGCGATGTCCTCGTACTGAGCCTTCACCTCGGCGATGATCCCGTCCAGGTCCAGGCTGCGGTTGTTGTCCATGGAGAGGACGACGGAGGTGTCGGAGATCTGAGACTGCATCTCCCGGATCTCCTGCAGGCAACGGGAGAGGAGAACGGGGGAGTGGGGAACGGTCCGGGGCTGAGCACAGGCAACTCAGCACACGTGTGGACCCCCCCAAAGGGAGGTGATCCCCCCCGACCTCGTCATAAAGCTGCCTCAAGAAGTTGATTTCATCGGTCAGGCTCTCCAGGCGTGACTCCAGCTCCACCTTGTTCATGTAGGCTTCGTCCACGTCCTGGGGACAGAGCGGGCAGCTTGTCAAACACCCCCACCCCGAGCCCTGTCAGACCCCTCCCCACCCTCTCGGACCCCCCCCCCCCCAGCCCCAGTGATCCCCGGGTCCCCCCCTTCACCTTCTTGAGCAGGACGAACTCATTTTCCTTCTCGGTGCGGTTGTTGATCTCTTCTTCGTACCTTGGGGAAGAGGGGAGGGCTTGGAGCCAGGGATGGGGGGACACAGGGGGATGGGGGGCACAGGGGACAGGGGGGATATAGGGATATGGGGACAGGGGGGACATGGGAATATAGGGATATGGGGACAGGGGGACATGGGGACACAGGAGCATGGGAACATAGGGACACAGGGATGCAGGGACATGGGGATATAGGGATATTGGGGACAGGGGGACATGGGGACACAGGATAATGGGAACATGGGGACACAGGGATGCAGGGACATGGGGATATAGGGATACGGGGACAGGGGGACACAGGATAATGGGGACACAGGGATGCAGGGACATGGGAATATAGGGATACGGGGACATGGGCACACAGAGACATGGAAGCATGGGGACACAGGGATGCAGGGACATGGGGATATAGGGATACGGGGACAGGGGGACATGGAGACACAGGACTGACTTGTTCTTGAACTCCTCCACTAGCCCCTGCATGTTGCCCAGTTCGGCTTCCAGGCGCAGGCGCTCCTGGCCCAGCCCGTCGAGCTGGCGACGCAGGCTGGCGATGTAGGTCTCAAAGAGCCCGCTCATGTTGCTGCGGGTGGTCTTCTGGGTCTGCAGGAGGCTCCACTTGGTCTCCAGCATCTTGTTCTGCTGCTCCAGGAACCGGACCTGGGGGTGGGGGGGGGGGGGGGGGGATATCAGCATCACCACCCCCACACCCCTGTGAAGCCCACCCTGCGGGCTTGGTGCTGGTTTGGGAGGGGGTGAGGTGGGTGAAAGGGGTGGCAGGAGGCAAGGATGGGGGTAAATCTGGGGGGCTGGGGGCAAATCTGGGGGGCTGGGGTTCAAGGTTGGGGGTTTTGGTTGCAAGGCTGGGGGGTTTTGGGCGCAAGGCTGGGGGGTTTGGGGTGCAAGGCTGGGGGGGTTTTGGGCGCAAGGCTGGGGGGTTTGGGGCGCAAGGCTGGGGGGTTTTGGGCATTACTTTGCAAGGGGCAGAGGGTGAGGTGGGTTGAGAGGGGTGACAGGGGCCAGATCTGAGGTCCTGGGTGCAAATCAGGGGTCCTAGGTGCAAGCCAAGGCATCTTGGGTGCAATTCTGAGGTCCTGGGGGGCAAACCGGGTCTGGGGTGCAAGCTTGGGGGTCGCAGGGTCCGTGTCAGATGTCACTGGGTAGGGGGTGCAAACCTGGGGTCCCGGGTGTTGCCCCCACCCTCGAGGGGAAGCCCCGTCACCCCGGCACCCAGCTGGGCCCCACCAGTCTGTAACTGGGCGAGGAGCCCGGCCCCAGCAAAGCACCCGGAAGCGGGTGCTGGGGAGGGAGGGTGCTGGGTGCCAGCGGGCGTGGGGCACCCAGCCCGGTACTGGTGGCTTCCTCTGTGGCAGGTGCCCCTGTTACACCCCCCCCCCGACCCCAATACTTGGGGGGGGGATCAGCTCCCCCCCCCCCTCCTTCCCCCCCATCCCACCCCAGCTCTGCTCCCTGCCCACCAGCTCCACTGCCATGTCCCCAGCAGCTGGCAGGGGAGCAGGATGAACCCACAGCCAGCTGCTTGTCCCCAAGGGGGGCAAGAGGTCCCTTAAGGGGGCAAATTGTGCCCGAAGCTATTCAGGGGGTCCCTGAGAGGGGAGATGGAGGTTCAAAGGAGGGGCAGGACATCCCTGAGGGGGACAAAATCTATCCAAAGAGGCCAGGATGTCCCCAGGGCACGTGTCTGGATGCACCCATAGGGGCCAGGAGGTCCCCAAGGAGGTCGGGAATTCTCTGGGGGGGGGGGGGGTCACAATGTCCCTAAAGGGCTCAGGATGGACTTGAAGGGGCCAGGAGGTGGCAGAGTGGCTCAGGAGGTCACCAGGGGGGGTCTTGAGATCCCCAAGGGGGTCTTAATGTCCCCAAGGGGGGGTCTCAATGTCCTCAACAGCATGCAGAAAGCGTGCAGAAGGTCCCTGAAGGGTTGAGAAGGTCCTTTTGGGGATGTCAATGTCCCCAAGGGGCTCAGGCTGTGCCAGAAGGTCCCTGAGAAGCTCAGGTGGTCCCCAGGATGATGGGTGGGGGGGGGTTGTTGTCCCATCCCTTTCCCCACAGGGTCTCACCCCAGCGCCCCCACCCCTCACCTTATCAATGAAGGAGGCAAACTTGTTGTTGAGGGTCTTGATCTGCTCCTTCTCCTCCTTCCGCACCCGCTGGATGCTGGGGTCGATCTCCAGGTTGAGGGGCGTCAGGAGGCTCTGGTTGACGCTGACAGCCGTGATGCCACCCCCGGTGCCGGGCACGACGGCCGGAGCCCGGTAAAGCCCAGCTCCGTAGCGGGTCCCACCATAGGCGCTGATGGCCGAAGCCGCACTCATCCTCATCCCGGGTCCAGCGGTGTAGGAGTGGGAGCTGAAGGAACGGCCGGGCACGGCCGAGCTGCTTCTCACGGTCTTCCTGGTGATGGTGACGGACATGGTGGGCAGGAGGGCAAGAAGTGGGCAAGAAGGTGGGCAAGAAGGTCGGAAAGTGGGCAAGAAGGTCGGAAAGTCAGCAAGAAGGTTGGAAGGTGGGCAAGAAGGTCGGAAGGTGGGCAAGAAAGTCAGAAGGTGGGCAAGAAAGTCAGAAGGTGGGCAAGAAGGCTGGAAGGTGGGCAAGAAGGTCGGAAGGTGGGCAAGAAGGTCGGAAAGTGGGCAAGAAGGTCCGAAGGTGGGCAAGAAAGTCGGAAGGTGGGCAAGAAAGTCAGAAGGTGGGCAAGGAAGTCGGAAGGTGGGCAAGAAGGCTGGAAGGTGGGCAAGAAGGCTGGAAGGTGGGCAAGAAGGAAGCCGAAAGGAGGTCGGAAGAAAGTTGGAAGAAGGTTGCGAGAGGGTTGGAAGATGGGCAGGGTCGCGAGGCAGGCAGGAGGTTGGTTGCAGGACAGGCAGGACGGGCAGGACGGGTTGCGGGAGGACGGATCCAGGGCGGGGTGAGCAGCTCCGCGTTTATATCCCGAAGCTGGGGGGAGGAGAGCGGGATGGGAGGGCCTCCAGCCCCGGGAAAGCGGCACCTGCTTCTCCTTAACCCCTTCGGAGCGGCCGGGAGCCGCTGGGATGCGCTGGGATGCGCTGGGATGCGCTGGGATCCCCCGAGCCTTGCTGCGGGGCCGGATCCTGCCCACGGGGGTGGAGAGCGAGGTCTCGCTGGCTGGGGGGGGTGAGAGGGTGAGACCACCCACCCTGGGCTTCAGAGGAAGGTGCTGGTCTCAAAATTCCACTGCTGGTGCAACCCCCACCCCCCTCAGCACCCACGGACCCGCACCCAGCTCGGGGGTGAAACCCTCACGGGGTGGCTCCGGCACTGGGTGGGGGGTCCAGTTCCTCAGGGATGTCCCCAAGCAATGGACGTCCCCAAGGAACACCCCCAACCCCTTCCCCAACCCCATTTCCCCTACCTGTGTCCCCCAATCTGTGTCCTCAGCTTCACGTCTCTGGCCCCACGCCCCCACCCTGTGTCCCCAGCCCCTGTCCCCAGCCCCACGTTCCAAATCTGCACCCCCAGCCTGGGTCCCTAAGCCCACATTTCCACCTCTTGTCCCCAAAACTGTGTCCCCGATCCCATATCCCCAACCTACATCCCCAAGCCCACATCCCCAGCCCCACATCCCCAGCCTCCATCCCCGAGTCCATGTCCCCGCATCGATGTCCCCAAGCCTGCATCCTCAAGCCCCATCCCCCAACCTTTGGCCCCCAACCTGCATCCCCAAGCCTGTGTCACCGGCCTTACATCCCCAAGCCCACGTCCCCAGGATCGTGTCCCCAAGCCCCGCGCGAGCTCCGTCAGCCCCTGCTCTCCATCACCTCCCGTACAAAGCCCTGTCCTCAAAATGTCAAAAAAAAAAAATCCATGAAACAAGAAATACCGAGGATGTTTCTGGCTAAAACTCAGGCGCTCCTTGAGCAGCCAGGTGGAAGACCTGACCCCCCTCCCCGAGATCAGGATCAGGCCACCCCCACAGAGTCCCCTCTTGTGCCATCCTCGCATCTCCACCTGCTGCTGGGTATCTCGGGAGGGTTTTGGCATCACCGGGGCAGGAGGCAGGGCTGGGTCAAGGGCCGTGCCGGGCGCGGTGGTGGCGGCTCGGGCGGCTGCTCAGGACCAGGCTTGCCCGGCGCGGGAGTGGCAGGCGCTGGGCCGAGACGGCACGTGGCACCCGGCACCCGCAGGCAGGGATTTGGAGCTTTGCTGGGTTTGTTTTGGTCCTCCTTTCGTTGTCTTCGAGGCAGCGGGAAAGATGGCTCCGGGGCAGCGCCGGGGATCCGTAGCCCGTGGAGACACCTCCTTGTCCGGCTCCCCAGGGAGGAAGGTCCGTCTGTCCTTCAGCCATGGCCATGGCATCCATGCACCTTTCGTCCTTCATCTGCCCATCCCTAGTCAGACACATCCATCCATGCACGCTCCTAGATACACCTTTGCCTGTCCTTCCATCCTTGGCCAGGCCCAATCACACACATATCTAGATATCCATCCGTCCATCCATCCATCCATCCATCCATCCATCCATCCATCCATCCATCCATCTTCTCCATCTCTCCATCCATCCATCCATCCATCCATCCATCCATCCACCCCTCCCAGGACAGACCCAGCCACTCATCCATCCTTCTAGGTATCCATCCACCCATCCCTTCACCCACCTTGGGCAGTCCCACCTTTAGGAACCCACCCAAACCACCCGTCCCCAGGGAGATGCACTCAGCTGCCTGCCTGTCTGTCTGTCCCTGCACAGCTACAACCACCCAGCCACCCCCAAAATCTTCTCATGGAGCCTGCGACTCAGAAACCTCATGGGTCTAACACTTGGGTTTTGCCATCTCCATTCTCCTAGAGAAGCTCTTTCACCCTCCAAAGCTCCCCCACCTCTCCAGAGAAGCTTTCCACCCCTTGGGGAACATCTCCATTCTCCTAGAGAAGCTCTTCCACCCTCCAAAGCTCTCCCACCCCTGGAGAAGACCTCCCACCTCCCAGAGAACATCTTCAAACCACTCCCTGGAGAAGCTCTCCATCTTCCAGAGCTCCCCACTCCCTGGAGAACCTCTCCATCCCCTGGAAAAGCTCTCCATCCCCAAGAGAACCTTTCCATCCCCAGGAGAACCTCTCCATCCCCACGAGAATCTCTCCATCCCCAGGAGATCTCTCCATCCCCAGGAGAACCTCTGCATCCCCAGGAGAATCTCTGCATCCCCAGGAGAATCTCTCCATCCCCAGGAGAATCTCTCCATCCCCAGGAGAATCTCTGCATCCCCAGGAGATCTCTCCATCCCCAGGGGAATCTCTGCATCCCCAGAAGAACCTCTGCATCCCCAGGAGAACCTCTCCATCCCCTGGAGAACCTCTGCATCCCCAGGAGAACCTCTCCATCCCCAGGAGAACCTCTCCATCCCCAGGAGAATCTCTGCATCCCCAGGAGATCTCTCCATCCCCAGGAGAATCTCTCCATCCCCAGGAGAATCTCTCCATCCTGCCCAGCTTCTTATCACAGAGGAATTTGCAGCCGAGGCAAATATTTCCCTCCCCACCGAGATAGCGCAGGGAGGGAGGGAGGGAGGGAGGGAGGGAGAGGGGGGCCCGGGTGGGTGCCAGGTCCCGGGAGGGTGCGGGGACCTTCCCCCCGCCGTCCCCCGCGAAAGCCCCCAACTCCCCCCCCCCCCCCCCCTTCCCCACCTCTCCCAGTGCTGCACTGGGCGGGGACCAGAGCCCAACCTGGAACCTGAGGAGCGACAGCGGGGACTTCCCAGCGCCGGGTGGCTCCTGGCCAAGCCCTGCTGGGCTTTGTGCCCAGTAACTGGGGACGCAGAGCAACTGGGAGGGGGCACACGGGGTGGAGAGGGGTTCAAAGTGTCACCCCCCACCCCCCAAACCCCCACCCCACGCCCGGAAACCGCCAAAAATCCCCCCCCCCCCCCCCGGCGGCCGGCAGCCCCCCCCCCCCCCCCCCCCCCAGCCCCCCTCCCACTCGAGGAGCCCGCGGGGGGCCCTGCACCCCGTCTTGGGTGGGGGCCAAGTGGCACCCAGGCTTTTGTTTGCCGTGGGCTGGGCGACACGGTGCCACCCACCCACCCACCGTGCCCCCAGAGAACGGGGGGGGGGTCCCCGGGGGTGGGGGGGGGTGGGGGGGTATAACCCTCTGGGGTCTCTGGGGTTGGGGGGGGGGTCGTGCAGAAGCAGGACCCTCGGAGGGCGATGGGTGCACCCATGGGTGCAGGACCCTTTCTTTCGTGGGGGGTGTCCCTGGGTGCTCCGGGCTCCCCTGGGAGCAGGAGGGAGGTGGAGACCCGGGGGGTTTGGGGGGGGGGGGGGGGCCCCCGGGGGCCCCCCCCCCCCCCCCCCCA
>JANVCC010000207.1:0-14082 GCA_025345505.1 Todiramphus chloris collaris
ATAGCGGCAGTGGACCTACAGGACTTCCTCAGATCTTCTGGACTGCAGACATCTCTAGCCAAAGGCCACAGATGACATGTACCCTAGTCCTGCCAAACGCTTGTCCGCCCCAGACTCAGCTTCGAGGTTTGATCGATACGGGTGCTGATGTAATGATTATCTCCTTCTCTGCGTGGCCTCCTTCATGGCCTTTAGCCCCTGTGGGTTCGGCCATCTCAGGGTTAGGAGGAACCGCACAGAGCTATTTAAGCGAACGACCTGTAATGGTAAAAGACCCAGAGGGATGTACAGCTACAATTCGGCTTTATGTTACTAATGCTCCAGTCAACTTCTGGGGGCGGGACGTGCTGGCAGCTTGGGGGGTTCGAATTGGGACACATTTTTGATAGGGGTCACTGTGTGTAAGGGCGCACAGTTTCCTACGCTGCCTTTGCAGTGGCTGACTAACAGACCAATCCTGCATGGGTAGCACCTCAGCCTGACAAAATTGCACAAGCCAAGGCATCGCACGGTTTCTTCCATCAAAGTACACATACCCTGCTGAAGCAGTTTCACCTAACGCCAACTGAGGCTTGTGACATTGTCAGTGCTTGTGCCGACTGTCACAGGCTCGCTGCACCTTTGCCACCAGGGGTAAACCCCAGACGCCTAAAAGCCTTGCAGCTTTGGCAAACTGATGTAACGCACATCCCTGAATTTGGCCAGTTTAAATATGTGCACGTGTCCATTGACACTTTCTCCTCGGCTATGTGGGCTTCTGCTCACACTGGAGAGAAAGGCCGTGATGCCATTGCCCATTGGAAATTGGCTTTCTCGGTCCTGGGCGTGCCGTCTGCTGTGAAAACCGATAATGGTCCTGCCTACACCTCGCAGAAGACGCGGCAGTTCTTGCACCTATGGGGTGTAGACCACACTTTTGGTATTCCACATTCTCCTACCGGCCAAGCTATTGTTGAATGCACTCATAGCACTTTGAAGCATGTTTTAGAAAAACAAAAAGGGGGAATGCATGGAGAAACCCCACAGAGCCGACTAGAAAAAGCTTTGTATACAATCAATCATCTCACAGTGCCACCAAATTCAAATAATGCTGTTATTCTGAATCATTTTCTCTCATTACAGTCATCAGGTGAGACGCACCTGCCTCGGGCAAAAGTCTGGGTACGGGATCTGCTCACCAACACTTGGGAAGGCCCGCATGAGCTTCTTGCTTGGGGTCGTGGGTATGCTTGCATTTCCACAGATACTGGGGTACGGTGGCTACCTGCAAGATGCGTTCGCCCTGACCTGCAGCATCAGAGACAGAACAGGCAACCTCCAAATGATGACCAGAATGCAGATCATCAACCAAATGATCCTTCTGGTGATGACCAGGATACCGACCATCAGGCAGATGGTCCTTCCACAAGCAGAGACTGGGACGGTCCTTCCACAAGCAGAGACTGGGATGGTCCTTCCACAAGCAGAGACTGAACTTTAAGTTTCTTTTGTTATGGAGTCAGAAAGTTAAGGCCCTTAAGGCTATATTAGAATTAATAACTGATGTAAATTTCTATTTAAGATTAATACCTGATAGAATTGTGATGTAGAAGTTTGTTTGCTAGATGTATTTCCTATGGCATCACTGGAGACTCTCTGCCCATTTTAAAGCAACATCTGATTTGGGCTCTGTCTGGTAACTGGCCATTACCAGACCGACCCCTTATCAGCATCCGATTTAGGCTCTTTTTGGTAACTGGCCATTACCAAGCAGATCCCTTATGCTGCATTTGTTCTCCCTTCTGCAAGACTACCCGCAGAGGTTTACAAAAGATACCTTTTTGGTCTTTAAACAAAAAGGGGGAATTGTGGATGCTGAAAAGCTGCTAGCAGAGGAATTTTCCTAGGTTCTCACAATATTCTGTGAGAATCCTGCCTTTCTCACACGTGTTATGAGAAACAGTAGGATGGTTTTGTAAACTAGACTAACACATGGTGTTTTGATAAGTTCTGTTTATGGTACATTGTAAAAATATTTTGAAATAGGTGCTGTAGGACTTTAGCCAATCACCCTAGGAGATGGGTGATTACTGACCAATTGCCCTATGGGGCTAGGGTATATAAAATGGGGTTGTAAATTAATAAAGTTGCTTCTTTTGCCTGCTCTTGCTGAATTTATATGTTGCCGCATCTTTCCGCTCCCGGCATAAACAGCGATAAATATCAACTTGTCTAGCAGGGACTGCTCCAAACCTTGAGGCTGCAAAGGAATAAGAAGAAGGTGGCACTCAGATGTCTCGCTAGGCACTGAGCACACATAACTGACCTTGCCATTCAAGTGAAAAAGTAGTTCTGATTTCCTGGGCTCCTGTGAATTACTGAATATCAGAGAATACCATCAAACTGGGCAAACTTGGATTAAAACTTTCCCTTTGACAGGGAAAATTCTCACACTCACTCGTCCTTCCTTCTTCCTTCCTTCCAGTGTAAAGAGAGGTGCAGCAAAACCACCTTGCTTATATTCCTGCAAGGAATAAAGGAGAGGAATTGACATCATATCACATATTTAGACAAAAAGGATTGTATGGACGTTGCTAAAAAAGCAAATCAAAATCCCGCATTATAAAAAAGAACAAGAACCCAACCCAAAGCCAACCCACCTCTTTGTTGGTTTTTCCCCAAAAGATGCTATTTCTGTGTTCTGAGACTGAGAAGGAAGCACAGGACCAAAGCAGTAAGACTCTCTAGAAATGATTCAGAAGTGACAGAAGGCACAAACGCATCCCACTTCCACACGAGAGCTATTTCCCTAAGAGGAAACACAAGCCCTACAGATACTGTTCTCTTCTCACTCGAGACAAATTTGTATGTGAGCCAGATGTTAGCACAGCTTTACAACATTATGCTGTTCTTTAACTGCTGAAAACATCATTTCACTTGAGCTGTTGTAGGTGGGAACCTTAACCAGACATCAGCTACTTTCACTGCCTCAAGAGCTTTCTTTTCTGCCAACAACCAACACTCCTGCAACGAGCAGAAGGCAAGATGACTGCAATTTGACTCATCGTGACTATGCTACAAGTTACCACTGCATTATACAGCAGGCAGAGTATGGAAAATGTGTCTGCCAGCACAGCCCCCGTTGCTTAGGTGGCAAACAATGGGGGAAGACACGTACTTAAAGCCACAGAAGTATAAAAAGCTAAACCAACAGATGCTGTTGTAAAATCAGGTTTACAAGAGCTACGGCTCGCAAGACTAACTCCTTGACCTAGGCTGGACTGGCAGCTGCCAAGAGTGCTGTGGATGACACCCTGCCTTCTGCTCAGGGCGCTGAGAAAAAGCTGCTGAGAGCAGCAGCTCTATCTGCTTTACCCTTCTCGGGGCTGCCTGCACCACATCCCCCCTTTTTTACCCCTCCCACTAACAGGGTTTGTCTGATCAAGGGGAATTGCCTAGGAACTTCACATCAAACAGAACATTCTCCCAAGGGTAAGAACATCGCGCTGAGTCTCTGCAGGGTGGGTTGGGTGAAGTGCTGCAAAAAGTCCAACTTGTAGTCCCAGGCTTCCAAGTTCATTAGGCCAGAAAACACCAAAGTCAGGAACAACTCCTGGCACCCTTTCTCTACCGGTGTGCTCCAACCATACAAGACAAGCTTGGCAGAGGAACTCACTCTCACGAGGATTTTCCTGAGAAAAAGAAGGCCTAAAGATGCTCAAAAGCTAAAAAGAGAAGGGATACAAACAATTTCTGCTCATCAGGTTTGGTAGTTCAGAGCCTTCTCCATCCCTTTCTAAAAAGAAACTTCTAAGCAAACAAATAATATTCCAAGTCCAACCAAATAGCAGAGCTGAGACTGCAGGATTGAAGGTCGCTGAAGACCATTCCCCAGCTCTGTCACACAGCTGCTTGACGCTTCAGCCCTGCCTACTGCAGCAGGGGAAACACCACGCAGCTCCTCTCAGAACAAAGCTATGAAGCTCCAATGACACGGAACTACACCAAAAGGTGTCACCACTATTTGAGCAAGATCATACTTAGCTGACCTCGGATGATCTGCCACAGAGAACTCCAGACTAGACAGAGACCATTCAGAGACCCACTCTGGATGGCACAGGGAGCCATGCCCCACGTCACTATGGGTCCGGTCACCTCCAGGCTCAGCTGCAGCAGTACACAAAGTCTTGGGAGCAGCAGCACATCAACAGTGCAAACTCAGCAGAAGCAAAAGCAGCGAGAGGAGCATCATCCCCTCGATTAAGGCATGACAAAGCTACAGAACATTTGTCCAGCCACTTACTTGGATGAGGCCATCCCCCAAAGCTGCTGCTGCTTTTCTTCCCACTGGCTCTGACTGCTCTCCTGGTCTCAGGTGGAAGCTCTCTGTCTCACAGATGGGTTCCAAAGGAGGCATCTCCATTGCAGGTGCTGCTGCAAAGACAAAGATCATTTGGCTGGCACTCTTTGATAGTCTAATGCAGCGTTACATCTTAAGCAGAAAGAGAAGACATCTGAAAATGCACCCAGTAAGTCTGAAAGCACCAATACCATTTTCCTCATCTCCTGTAGCATTCACAGCCAGCACAGTCTAGAGGATTCACTTCAGAGGCACCATTCACCGCACTAACACGTTAAAGCAAAACCCACTTGCTGTTGGAAGCACGCCTCGGGCTAAACCAATTGCTAGAATGATGTCAAGTAAATTATTCCCCAGAAGAGTCGTAAATCAGGCAGCAACTGTATGTGATTTTGTGTCTTCCCTCATAGCTGCTATGGAAGCACCAATGGCACCTGCAGTCTCTTCTGGTTTCTTTCGTGGAACAATGTCCTCCAGACTGGTGCTGAACCTTCAGGCTCAAAAAGCACCTCAGAAAGGCTTTACTAGCCAGGGGAGCAGATGTTCAACAGATCCTTTGAACCTGGAATGGCTGGAAATTCCCATCAGGCACATGCATTCAGAAAGCCTGTGCTCTGAGAGGGGGGAACATCCCTCCCTTCACCTGCCACCAACAAATGACTGCAACCTGCAGGAAACTCCCAGTTAAGCTCTCTGCTACCAAGAGAGCTCCCTTGGGACAGCTGCTTCTGCAGCACCCCACAGCCCTGCTGTGCCAAAACCAGGGGAACCGGGAGCACTACAGCAAGTGGAAATGCAGCAGCAGGCCCCTGAAACACAGCCTCTCGGGCACAGTGCTGACCAGAGCTACCTTCTTGCGGATAAATAACACCCTGCCCCACCTTGGGCCATCTCCTCCTTCTCTGCCTCACCTGCCAGGTCCTTCTTCGGGGCCAGCAAGGAACCTGCTCCTATCAGCTCAGCCTTTGCTGTTGTGCTGGGATGGTCCCTCTGTCGCTCAAAGCCACTCCAGACCTGATGCGATTCCCTCCTCGCTCGTCTCTCAGCCAGGAGCCAGCCCAGGTGGAGTCAGACAGGGGCTGCAGGAGGCAGCAGAGCAGAACACTCGGGCAACCCCACGGGAAGCTGGGCCCCGGCTGTCCCCAGCCTCGCGCTGCTCTGCCCGTCACCTCCCCACAGCCCAGGACAGCTGCCCCGGGCTCATGACCAACAGGGGGGCAACAGCCAGTGGCAAAGGGCACGAGTTCTGGAGCTGCGCAACTGGCATAAAGCACCAGAAAGTTCTGACATCCGAGCTGGGCCAGAGGGGAACAGTGTCTGGCAAAGTCAGTTATCTCCCACCCCATAAAGAGTGACCCTCAGCTCCCCTGGCTGGCAGTGCCTGTGTCCAACACCCCAAGGGACGCGTCTCTTGGCACCAGCTGCGAAACACCTGGACGGGGTCGGACTTTCTGAGCCTCAGCAATCACCCATGGAGAATGCTGAAGCATCCTGAGGATGTAATTAAGCCACTCTTTTGATTATTACATATTCTGCTGAATCATCTTGCTCATTTTCAAATGGTTAATGATGGATTTAGTGCTGATAAAAGTCAACCTTTTGATCTATCCCTCCCCATCAATCAATCTGCACTTGCTGCTAAATCGTGACCACAGCAATACTTTCACCTGTGGCAACTGGCACTGGCAGGACAGGAGCCCTGAGCCTCCGGCAGAAACTCCGGGGATGCCGAGAAGGAGAAGCAGCATCTGCCTTTGCAGCAGCGCTCTTCCGGGCTCCAGTGCCTCTCTGCCTGGCAACCAGTTGGGCGATCCCTTTGGTGCTCTCACCTGCAATGGCTACAACACAAAGAAAGAAACTATTACGCTACCAAAAGAGCGACCCGCTGACAGCTCTCCCCTGGCAAACTCCCCTCCATTCCTTCCCCACCCTTTTGAGGAGGGGCTGTCTCCCTCAAAAGCCATCACACTCAAATGGTGCCGATTTCCATCAGGGCAACCCTTTTGCCTCTCCCCTTGCCAACTGGACTGAACCATTTCCAGCAGCCAACAACCAGTCTGCAGCCTCATCCCTGTGAGTCCAGAGCCAGGTAGGAAGGCAGGGCAAATTCTTGGATACAGTATCACAAGAGGAAACCCGTCTGCTGCCAGTTGGATGGGGAAAGCTGTAAATGGCTCACTGCTCCCCTCGGCCAGAATCACAGCAAAGCCCTCACTATACAACACCAGCCTGGCCAGGCACAGTATCTCTGGAGAGCAGCCCAGATCCTTCCATGATTTTAAACACCCTTTTCTTGTCTTACTGTAGATAAAAAGAAAAAAAAAAAAATCCTTTCACCCTTCCCAGTCAACTCTTTGCACCCACCATTTCTTTACACAGCTTTTCCTCAAAGACGAGGAAAAGGAGAAAGGTTCTTTGATACAGACTATACTTCCCCTGGGGTCAAGCCCAGAAACATTTGCAGCTTCTCTCAAGAGGCCCCATCCCAGGTTTTGGCTCCTGCTGCAGTCTGCAGTCACAAGACAGGCAATGCTGACCAGCTCCAGTGTTCCTGTAAGAAATGCTGCTGCAGGGTCTAAACTAAGCGCAGAATGCCGAAGGTACAACAAGAACTAGAAGCCTGGGTGATTTTTTCAAGAATAAAGAGCAGAAAAGCATTAAAAGCACGACCAAAACACAGGAGTGAGATTAAAATACAGGAATAAAAACCAAAGAAAGCAGCGTAGGGGAAAAAGGGACCTGGGGGTCCTGGTGGCCAGCAGGATGGCCATGAGCCAGCAGTGTGCCCTTGTGGCCAGGGAGGCCAGTGGCACCCTGGGGTGGATTAGAAGGGCTGTGGTTAGGAGTCAAGAGAGGTTCTCCTCCTGTCCTGGTATGGCTCCACACGGCACTGTTGAGACGGACTCCTCCCACTCACACCTCACTCACACACCATTGCTGCAAAAGCTCCAATGCTCATGCTGCAAACACTCTCCTTGCTGCAAGCCCTTTTATAATCCTTCTAATAATAAGTGCGCACAGCTGACTGGCCTAAACAAAGACCCTCTGTCTGCAATTGGGTGCTTCTTTCTTTCTGTCATAACATTGATAAACTTTCTCTGTTTGGGAACTGGTGGTCCTTTTCTCAGGACTTTCTGGCCTCCTCAAGGGTACGCAGATGTTCACTTCAAGGTTCTTTATCTAACTCACATTCTAATCCCTCGGACAAGCTGAGGTCTCCCACAACAGTCTCCTTCTCTGGAGACATTCCAAACCCACCTGGACGCGTTCCTGTGGGACCTGATCTAGGGGATCCCACTCTGGCAGGGGGGTTGGACTAGGTGACCTTTTGAGGTCCCTTCCAGCCCCTGACATTCTGTGATTCCGTCAAAGACAAGAAATCAAACCACATTCCATGAAAAAAAAGAGAGTACCAGAGATAACGTGACCCCCAGCTCTGGGAACCCATGCTGAACGTCCCCATTTGGGAGCACCACTGCATCCCAGCACACGGCTCCAAACTCCTCCACCCAGCAAGGACCACCAGATCACCTAGGAGGATAAAAGTGCCTTTCTCCCCAGGACAGACTCTGACAACCTCAGGCATCTCTGCCACCAGCTCCAGGGTGGATTGGAGGCACAGGACACAGACGGGGAGAGCTTTGCCGACCATGGCGAGATACTCCCGCTCCAGCTGCGCTGGGCTTAAGCCCTCCTTGGCCGCTACCAGCAGCGACCTCAGCTCCTTCTTTAGCACCTCCATCCCTCATGCCTCTTTCGCTCCCTCCACCCTAGAGGGGAAACAAGAGCAAGCAGCAAACAGCCCTGCCCCAGGCACTGCCGCTCCGCAGAGACCCCTGCGACCCTGAACCGTCGCCTGAGGATCCCCCCAGGGGCTCCCCGCCCCTCGCTCAGAGACCCCCGGGCCCGGGGCTCCCCTCCCCCCCTCCAGAGCCCCCTGCACCCCCAGACCACAGCCCGGGGAACCCCCCAAGAGGCCCCGGGGGCCGCTGACACCGCATGACGCCCCCCCGCTCCCGCCTGCACCTGCTGCACGCTCGCCAAAGCCGCTCTGCGCAATGCCGCGTGCTGCCGGGGTGTGAGCACAGGGCAGCCCCGCCCCTTAGAGTGGCGCCATCCGCGCGCTGCCACCGCCCCCTGGGCACCTCCTGCGGTGGGGCTGGGACCAGGACCGTGACCGGGAATGGGATGGGGCTGGGACCAGGACTGGAACTGGGGCTGGGAGCGGGACTGGGAATGGGGGCAGGGCTGGGAGCAGGGTTGGGGGTGGGATTGGGACTTGGAGTGGGTCTGGTGCTGGGACCGGAAGTGGTACTGGGAGCGGGAATGGGACTGGGTGCAGGACTGGGACTGGGGCTGGGGCTGGGGCCGGTGCCAGAAAGGGAGCAAAGGGATGGGAGAAGGAAGGAAGGAGCAGGACAGACCAAGGCTGCCCTGGCTGAGCTAAGAGGGCTTTTCCAGCCTCAGGGATTCTGGGATTCTCTGACCCCAGCAGGTGCCCCGCAGACCCTCTGGGATCCCTTGGAGACCCCCACTGCCCCTGGGACACCAAGCCCCCCCCGGAACCCCCAAGACCCCTCAGATCCTGAGTGAGAGACTGGGAGGGGCACTGGGATCGAGGGGGGATTACTGGGAACAATAGGGACATGGTGGTGGATACTGGGAGCAAGGGGAGGGCACTGGAGGGAAAGGGGTGGGAACTGGGACCTAGAGGGGTTTACTGGGAGCAAAGGGGGGGGCACTTGGGAGCAGCTGGGGGGGGCACTGGGAGAGAAGGGGGTGGGAACTGGGAAAGATGCGGGCATGCAGTGGGAGTGAGTCGGGGGGGGGGGCACTGGCAGAGCTGGTGTCAGAACTGGGAGGCACTGGGATAACATAGTGTGAACTAGGAAGTGATGGGGGTACTGGGATGGGGGGCACTGTGATTCAGTGGTACAAACTGGGGGCGGGGGGTGCTGGGGGAAAACTTGTGTCACTGGAGTGGACTGGAGGGCACTGGGAGATTACTGGTTTATATACAGCACCAGGTACAGGTGCCCTCAGGAGGGCGGCCCCTGTCCTGGGACCCTGAGGGCCACTGGAAGCCACTGGGGGCCACTGGGGGGGACCCTCAGGCCACCCCTTGTCCCCATAGTGAGGTCCCAGGTGACTGGGGTCCACTGGGAGAGGACACTGGGAGAGGACATTGCCTCTCTCTCATCCCACCCAGTGTCCCCAGCAGCCACATCATCATCCCCCCCAGCACTGGGTGGTTACTAGGCAGACTGGGGCAACTGGGCCACCTCCTACGGGGGACCGTTGGCCTTGGTGGGGGGTGGTGGTGGCTGCTGGGGACTGTTCCCAGGGTGGGGTTTGAGGCTGGCAGTGGGGGAGAGGACGGTGGCCAAAGGGGACAACTGGGGACCCAGTGTAGGGGGCGGGAGGTTGGTGGCCCCAGGTGGGGGGTTGGTGGCCCCGGGTGGTGGGGGTTGAGGGCGTGGCTCCTGGTTTGGTGTCCCTGGTCGGGGGCAGGGAGACCACGATGTACTTCTGGATGCTTTGGAGAGGACAATCGATGATGTCACCTGAAGGACACCGATGATGTCACGGGGTGGAGGAAGAGGAGGAAGACACGGTTCCTTGGAGGGCCACCAGGAGGTTCAAGGAAGGTGCCACCACCAGTGGGTGTGTGCTCCCGCCATGTCTCACCATCTTCTGTGTCCTTAGTTGTCCCTATCCCACATTCCCACCATATCCCCAGGTCCTTCCCATTGTTCCCAACCCCACCCACATGAAGGTTCCCTTGACCTCCAGATCTTCCCTCACCATGGTTCCAAATCAATGTGTCCTGTCCACATCCCCATCCCATGTGTCCCACCAAATTCCCCCACGTCCTCAGCATGTCCCCACCTGGGTGATGATCAGGGTGGTCCTGTTGACCTGCTGGGCTTGCATGGCCACCTGTGCCCATGCCTTGACCACGTGGATTCAGAGCAGGGCACCCGGGTACCCAAAGTCCTCTTTGTAGGCCTCCTGATTGTCTGGCGGTGTCTGTATCTTGGCCAAGAGTGGGGCACAGTGTTTCTGTTGGAGAAGACAGTGGTGACATCATCGTGATGTCACCAGCCAGGTGGCCCCAGCCCCAGCTCAGGCTTGGCTCGGTCACCGTCAACCCTACCCCTACCCCCAAGGTTGGGGGGTGGTCAAGACAGTGGTGTCACCCTCTCCATCCTGTGCCCACCAAGTTGTCCCCTCCTGAGGTGTCCCCATCACCAGGTTCGTGGCACCCAGGAGGTCCCACCAGGAGCAGGGTCTGGATGTGGTTGGCTCCCTTGTCAGCAAATCCCCGCAAGGAGTCATCAGAGGATCCAGGAGAGAGAGCTGCGCCAGGAGCAGCTCCTCTGCCAGGCGCAGCAGATGGGACTGGCCAAGGGCTACTCAGCCTCAGAGCCACCTTCCCCCTGCCTCGGGCTCCCTGTCATCACTGCTGCTGATCTTCTGCTCTGAGCAGCCCCAGGGAGGCTTGGTCTATACTGTCCATCTGTGGGACCCATGAACGTTCCCTGTCCCTGCAAGGGCTGCTTCTGCCATGGGCTGTGGCAGGGGCTTGTTCAGGCTCCTCTCAGTGCCTGAGGCTCATGGTCTCAGCACCAGCTGCACCATGGGACTCCTTCAGCTGCACCAAGCCACATCTCTTCCCATCACACACAACTCGTCGCAGAGGTCTCCTGGGTGTCTGGAAGCTGGAAGATGTCAGTCTGCATTTAATAAAGACTTGAGATGTTTAAGGATTTGGGGTTAGTGTTTTGCTTTTGCTTTTTGGTGTGTTTTTTAATTCTCAGAAGAAGCAGGGGCAGCATTCTCCAATCTGTGCTGACTTGGGGGGCTCAAAGGAAGTCACACCAGGTCAGAACAGAAGAGTCCTTGAGACCCGGCTGCTCACAGCACAGCCACGCTGCTCTTTCTGCCAGCGGGCAGAAGGAAAGAGTCATCCAAGTTCAGTCACCAGTTTCCCGCCAGTCCTCAACTGGGTGCAAAGTACAAGCTGCCTCCATCGAGGTTCACCATCCCCAGGGGACAACCTGCCCAGAAATGTTTCTGGGGGAGAGATGGGAACCAGCAGCTCTACCCCCAGGGCAGGAGTTGGGTGAAGAGCTGATCCGTCTGCGGGAAGAGAGGACAGGCTTGGGACGCGCCAGGGCTCAAAGCAGCACTCGGGTGGCTGAGAGGGGTGGGAGGAGTAAAGGGAGGGGGAAGCTGGAGAGCAGTGGGAGGGGCGATGGTCCAGGTGGCCTGCGGAAAAGAGGCCTTTAGACCTGAAGAGTTTAGGGAGGGAGGGAGGGGCACAGTCCATCCCTGCTGGCCATCTCCTGGCCATGCTGCTGGTCCTAGAGCCCAAGGCACTGCTGTCCTCCCTTGCTGCCAGGGCACACGCTGCCTCCTGTCCAGCTCTCTGCCCACCAGGACCTTTCCCCCAGAGCTGCTCCCAGGCAGGCAGCCCCCAGCCTGTGCCATGGCCGTGGTGAGTCCCATGAGGGCACAAACTGCCCCTTGGCCTTGTGGGATTTCAGGAGGTTCCTACCAGCAGCTGCTCTCCTCCCCTGAGCCCTTGCCCTGAGCACAGAGGCCTGGGAGACCCTTTCAGTAAAGTGTAAGGCAAAGAAGGTGTTGAGTCCCTTGGCCCGACCCGTGTCTGCTGTTAGGACCCCACCCCCCACCATTCATTAGCATGTTCCTTGGTCATCCTTTTTCTGCAGACACAGTGAGTGAAGCTCTGAATTTTGCTCTTGAAGTTCCTGCAGCCCCAGCAGCAACAGCTGAGCTTTGGTTTCCCTAAACACATGCCTGCACACCCAGGTCCTCTTTCTAAACTCCTCCTTCATAGACTGTCCCTGCTCCCTCCACCTGGTTGTTGTGCAGTTGAATGAATTCAGCAGGCAGCAGGCTTTGAATTTGGTATACACTATTAAAAACTTGACTTTGCAAAAGCTTTGGGCTGGGCAAGGTTGCAGCCTTTGTGGTCATGTGTCCAGTACAAGACATTGTAGGTCAATTCTGCCCTAACTTGTAAGTAGGTTCAGAAAGATGGAGAAGTGCAAACAGGACAGATTCTCAGCTCCTGCCTGCCTGACGCTCACCCTCGGGTGAATTCTGGCCATGCTCACTGTTAACAAACTTGGAATGGAGCACCCACTGCTAGAAAACAGGGAAACCTCCCTAATAACCACTTCCATCCACAGAGAAATTAGTGTTACAGTCAAGCTGTGTTTACATGCGTCAGCTACACACCTCTGGTTAGAAAAGGTACCCACAACGTACAGTGTAACCAACAGCTGCTCACTCAACAGCTTACTCACAACAGTCACATACCCACTGCTCACAGTGGGTGAGTGAGACCCCATCTCGAGTACTGGGCACAGTTCTGGGCCCCTCACTTCCAGAAGGACATTGAGGTGCTGGAGCAGGTCCAGAGGAGACAGCAAGGCTGGAGAAGGGACTAGAGGGAAAGTCTGATGGGGAGAGGCTGAGGGAGCTGGGGTTGTTTAGCCTGCAGAAGAGGAGACTCAGGGGGGCCCTTTTTGCTCCCTCCAGCTCCCTGAAGGGAGGGTGTAGGCAGGTGGGGGTCAGGCTCTTCTCCCAGGCAGCCAGGGACAGGAGGAGAGGGCACAGCCTGAAGCTGCGCCAGGGGAGATTCAGTTGGATATCAGGAAGCGCTTCCTGGCAGAGACGGTGATCAGCCATTGGAATGGGCTGCCCAGGGAGGTGGTGGAGTCACTGTCCCTGGCTGTGTTTAAAGACAGGCTGGATGGGGCACTTAGTGCCATGGTCTGGCCAATGTGGCCATTTTGGGTCCTAGGCTGGACTTGCTGATCTCAGAGGGCTTTTCCAGCCTCAGTGATTCTGTGATTCTGTGATTCGTGGGAGGTTCTCCTCCCCCTCTACTCTACGCTGGTGAAGCCCCACCTGGAGTACTGTGTCCAGTTCTGGACACCCCAGTTCAAGAAAGACAGGGAGCTACTGGAGAGTGTCCAGCGCAGAGCCACGAGGATGATGAAGGGAGTGGAGCATCTTGTGAGGAGAGGCTGAGAGAGCTGGGGCTTTTTAGCTTGATGAAAAAGAGGGGTGACTGAGCGGTGAAATTATCAATGTCAGTAAATACAGAAAGGGCAAGTGTTGTGAGGATGGAGCCAGGCTCTTCTCAGTGACATCCAGTGATAGGACAAGGGGTACAGGGTACAAGCTGGAGCAAAGGAGGTTCCAGGTAAACATAAGAAAAAACTTTTTCATGGTGATGGTCACAGACACTGGAACGGGCTGCCCAGAGAAGCTGTGGAGTCTCCTTCTCTGGAGACGTTCAAAACCCACCTGGATGCATTCCTGTAGGACCTGATCTAGGGGATCCTGCTCTGGCAGTGGGTTGGACTAGGTGACCTTTCGAGGTCCCTTCCTGCCCTTGACATTCTGTAATTCTGTGATTCTATGATTTGCCCCTTAGGCAGGTAAATCCCCCCTGACCATCCTTTTTTGTCCCCCCCAGTCCCCAAGGAGCAGCAGAATGCCGAGTCCACCAATCCCCTCAAGGCCGCGAAGCCGAGGCAGGAGGACGATGGGACCTCAGATGGGAAGGGCCAAGCATGGCCATGGCTTTGGCCAGGATGGGCCTGGAGGGGGTGGGGGTGAGGAGCACATTGTGGGGGGTTTGGTCAGTCCATGGGTGTTTCAAGGTGGTTTGAGGAGCATCTGAGGGGGGTCTGAAGTCATCT
>JANVCC010000207.1:18412-53812 GCA_025345505.1 Todiramphus chloris collaris
TGTGAGAACAGGCTGCTAACTTCAGAAAGTGCAGTTAATTAAAAGAACTGAGCTGAAAAGTAAAATTACTGAACAGAATTAGTTCTGTTTTCACTCAAACCAGGACAACTTGTCACCTCAGGTGGCTCTGCTTGTCCCCCGTCCTTGACCTTCTGAGAGCTCCTGTGGTCACCACGTGGCCATGTCACCCAGGTGTCCCTGGATGCACCCCACCCTTGACCTTCTGGGATATTCCCATGGTTATGATGTGGTCTTGTCACCTCCAGTGTCCCTGATGGTCCCCACTGTCCCCCTATCCTTGACATCCTTCTGAGCTGTGCCCATCACCTCCAGTGTCCCTGATGGTCCCCAAGGAGGTGTCCCCTCACCCTTGACATCCTTCCAGGGTGTCTCTGGGGTCACCATATGACCCTGTCACCTCAACCATCCCTGATGGGTCCCCATCAAGATGTCCCCCCTCCTCCAGGTGGTCACCTTCAGTATGAGCCTGGTTCCCTCAGCCACCTCCCCTGTCACCACCAGTGTCCCCAGTGTACAACCCGTGGTCAAACTGGTTTCAGCCACTCCCACCATCCCCAGCACCACTGGAACTGACAGCATCCAGAAGTACATCGTGGTCTCCCTGCCCCCCACCAGGGACACCAAACTGGAAGCCAGCCCCCTAACTCCCACCACCTGGGGCCACCAACCCCCCACCTGGGACCACCAACCTCTCCACCCCTACACCGGGTCCCCAGTCATACCCTTTAGCTGCTGTCCCCTCCCCCACTGCCAGCCCCAAACCCCACCCTGGGGACAGTCCCCAGCAGCCACCACCATCCCCCGCCAAGGCCAACAATCCCCCCCAGGTGGTGGCCCAGTAGCCCCAGTCTGACCAGTAACCACCCAGTGCTGGGGGGGATGATGTGGCTGCTGGGGACACTGGGTGGGATGGGGGAGTGGCAATGTCCTCTCCCACTGGCCTCTCCCAGTGGCCCCCAGTCACCTGGGACCTCACTATGGGGACAAGGGGTGGCCTGAGGGTCCCTCCCAGTGGCCCCCAGTGTCTTCCAGTGGCCCTCAGGGTCCCAGGACAGGGGCTGCACCCCTGAGGGCACCTGTACCTGGTGCTGTAAATAAACCAGTAAACTCCCAGTGCTCTCCAGTTCACTCCAGTGACACAAGTTTTCCCCTAGCACCCCCCGCCCCCAGTTTGTACCACTGAATCCCAGTGCCCTCCCCCATCCCGGTACTCCCATCACTTCCTAGTTCACCCTACTATCCCCGTGCCTCCAAGTTCCACCACCATCTCTGCCAGCGTCACCCCCCGCCGGCTCACTTCCACTGCATCCCTCAATCTTTCCTAGTTCCCACCCCCTTCTCTCCCCTTCTCTCCCAGTACCCCGCCCCAGCAGCTCCCAAGTGCCCCCACCCTTTGCTCCCAGTAAACCCCTCTGCATCCCAGTTCCCACCCCTTTCCCTCCAGTGCCCTCCCCTTGCTCCCAGCACCATGCCCCTCTTGATCCTAGTAAACGCCCTCCTCGATCCCAGTGCCCCTACCTTTCCCCCCCTCAGGATCTGAGGGGTCTTGGGGTTCCCGGGGGGGGGTTTGGGGTCCCATGGGGGGTGGGGGTTTCTAAGGGGTCCCAGAGGGTCTGTGGGGCACCTGCTGGGGTCAGAGAATCCCAGAATCCCTGAGGCCAGAAAAGCCCTCTGAGATCAGCCAGTGCAGCCTTGCTCTGTCCCGCTCCTTCCTTCTCCCATCCATTTTCTCCGTTCCCAGCACCTGCCCCAGTCCCGCTCCTAGTCCCGCTCCAGGTCCCAATCCTGTTCCCAGTGCCAGTGTCAGTGCCAGTCCCAGACCCACTCCCGCTCCCGGTCCAAGTCTGTTCCCAGTCCCACTCCCAGCCCCAGTCACCGTCCCATTCCCACTCGCAGTTCTGGTCCCAGCCCCAGTTCCACACCCGGTCCCAGTCCTGGTCCTGCTCCTAGTCCTGCTCCCAGTTCCGCTCCTGGTCCCAGTCCTGCCCACAGTCCCGCTCCCAGTCCCTGTCCGACTCCCAGTCCCTCTTCCAGCCCCACCCCCATTCCCAGTCCAGCTTGCAGCCCCGCCTGCATTCCCAGTCCCGCTCCCAGCCCCGCCCCCATTCCCGGTCCCTCTCACATCCCCACCCCCATTCCCGGTCTGACTTTACTATGTCAGCTCTGTGTCTTGATCAGGTTTGTTTTCTGGCTTCTCCTTTTTCTATTGGTTTCCCAGTGGACAGCTCCTGCCTCCAACGCACAGCCCAGGGAGAAGCCACATTTAGGTTGGAAAAGACCCTTATATCATCCCATGCAGTGGGGGGAGGGAAAAAGTCCTCATGTCAAGGGCATCCTGGCTTGTAGTAGAAATCCTGTGGCAAGCAGGACCAGGGACTAGACCCGCTGGACTAGACCTTGGTGAGGCAACACCTCGAGTGCTGTGTTCAGTGTTGGGCACCTCAAAATAAGAAAGACATCGACTGGCTGGATCTGGTCCAGAGAACGGTAACTAAGCTGGTGAAGGCCTTGGAGACTTTGTAATGTGGTGCCCAGGCAGGTGGTTGAGTCACCATCCCTTGGATGTATTTAAAAGCCATCTAGATGTGGTGCTTGGGAATATGGCTTAGTGGTGGACTTGGTAGAGTAGGGCTAATGGCCTCAGTGATCTTAAACATCTTCTCCAACCTTGATGATTCTTTGATTTGAGGTCATTTTGGGGTTTGAACATTGTGGTCCTGCAGGCTGGGTCCATTCATCACTCCCAAGGTGATGGGTGACATAGACAGGCCCTGCAAAAAGCCTCCATCCCCCAGGAAGCTCCCACCAGGACCTGCTCCAGCCCTGCACACCCCCAGGGAGACAGTGGCCCAGGGCTGGGGCTGGAGGTTCTGGCTCCAGGGGCAGGGGCTGCCGGCAGAAAAGCTCTAGAGAGATGGGCAGAGCGCGGGGTGAGCCTGGGCTCCTCCTGCACCCCCCACCAGGGTCACCCCAGGGCTGGAGGAGCTCCCAGCAGGGAATGGGCCACCGCTGATGAGGGACAGGCAACTGGCAACAGCCACATCCTCCCTGCTTCTGCTCTAGGGCCAGGCGCTACTGTTTACAGGGCTCCCGAGCTGCGTCTGCTCCCTGCAGGTAGCCCTGCCATGGCCACCCAACACACCTTCCAGCCTGCAGCAGAGCAGCCTCTTGGGAAAGAGCCGCAGGGCTGTGGAGACCCACCAGTGGGAGCAGGGAGAGCAGCTTGGGCTCCAGGTTCCTGTCCAAGGGCCAAACCCTTCTCCCTGCCTGGCTCCTGCCTGGGAGGTTTCTCTGCCCATGGGAGCTGGGGCAGGTGACAGCCCCAGCCCAGGGACAGGGCCCCTGGCTCAGCTCCCAGCAGTGCCAGCTTTAAGGGAGGGACACAAACCACCCTCTGCCATGGAAAGGTGCCTATGGGAGCCACCTCCCAGGCAGGCCCTTCCTCAGGCCAGGGGCTGGACGGCAGCTTTGGGCTGCAGCCCACATCTCCTGGGGATCCTTTCTGCCTAACCCTGGTCTCTCCCTCCTCTGTCCCCCAGAGTGCTGAGCAACTGGGAAGACCCAGGGTGAGGAGATGGGAACTCCCCCTGGGGGTCATCATGGGACCTTGCAGAGAACCATTTCTGCTGGAAGCTGTGGCCAGCAGGATAGAAATATCTCTGTCAGCAGGAGTATTCCCAGGGACCAGGGGCTCTCACAGCCCCACAGCCTGACCCCTAGCCCACAGTCCCTGAGACGTGCCCCTTCCCCAGCACCATGTCTCTGTGCTCTGCTCCTCCCCATCGGCCCCAGGCAGACACCCCGACACCTGAACAGGCAGCACCAGCTCTGCCGCAAGCCCCCAAAGGCTTTAATAAGAACAAAGATGGAGGGAGGGAGCAAAAAGAGGACTGAAACCCAAGGAGATGCCTGTCTGGTTGTGCTGCTGGTGAGAAAAGGCAGAAAGTTCCCTGGTGCTCAGGGCTGTCCCAGCTGCACAGAGTGCTGCTCCCTCCCGGCTGCTCCTGGCCCCATGTCAGGGACAGGCTCTCCTGGCCTGGGGCTCGGGGATCCTTGTGCACTGAGCTCTGGTGTCACAGCCCTTGTGTCCTCAGGGGGATGTGCCAGAGACACCTTTGCAGCATCGTCATAGCCCATAGTCTCCAGGGACAGGGACCAGGCATCTCCCGCAGCTCCAGGGGCCCCAGCACTGCTCTGCCAGCACAGCTTTGCCCCTGCGAGCAGCGAGGCAGCCACTGCACATTGGCCCCACAGGCTACCCCTCCTGCTCTCTACATCACCTTCCTCCCAGCTCCTCACCAGTCCTGAGATGTTCAGCTCCCTTGCCCAGCCCCGCTTCCCCAGGGACAATTCCCAGGGTAGGTTCCCCCCTCCCATGAGGTTGGCCTCTCAGGATGGCAGTTATTCATGTGGAACCAGGGATGGCACCCCAGGAACCGGCAGCCTCTCTTGCCTCTCACCTCCAGCTGATTTCCTGCGCCCTGCTCCCTCCTCTGGCAGCCTGAGCACTTCCCAGTCTCCCTGCCCAGACACAGCATCCTCCCCAGGCTCAGAAACCTCCCTGGCGTCATCATAGCCATCCGCTGGGTCACCTCCCGGCAGGACAGGGGCATCTGAAAGGAGAGGGATGTTGGTGACAGTGAGAAGACACAACCTGCAGAGGAGAGGGTGGGAGGATGTGCAGGGACACGGGAATCAGACACTGGTGTCATAGGACAGACCCTGGTACCCTGGGACAAAGCCCAACATCAAGGGGGTCTCAGAGCTGCCCCAGGACAGCCCCTTCCCTCAGCCCTTAGGTGTCCCCCCGGGATGAAGGGTCAGCAGGGAGGGGCTGTCCCTGGCTAGAACAGACAAAACTGGTGGGGAGGAAGCTTCTCACCCAGCCCCAGGCCGCGGCTGCTCTCCCACAGTTCCCACAGCCCCAGCACTGCAGGGACCATGGCCCAGGGCATGGCAGGGTGGTCAGTCCAAGGTGAGGCCAGGGGAAAGAGCCCTGCAGATGTGCCCCCTGGGAGGACACCCACCCACCTGAGGTGCTCAGCTTTGCCTGCCTCTCCCACACCATGCTGTCGCTGATATCCTCGTACATGGCCTCAGGGAAGGACTCCCAAGGTCTCTTCGAGCCTGTGGACAGAGGCAGGGCTGGCCCCAGGATGGGCAGAGAGGGGACAGGACCCCAGTCTCCTCCCCAAGCCCTGCTCCCCTGGGTCAGGCCAATGTGTTGGGGAAGAAACACCCTTGCACAGTCCCTTCAGCGACAGCCCTTGTGCCGTTCTGGCCCCTGGATCAGGTCCCTGCTGCTGGGCGAGGCTCCCTCCTTTCCTCTCCCCCTGCAGCTGATCCCTCTCTGCCCCATGGACCCACAGCTCGGCCCTTGCCCTGACAGGGGGAGTTCAGGGATGGCTGCAGGAACCACCTGAATGCCTGAAGCCAGAAAGATGGACCCTACAGCCCCCTTCTCCTCCTGACATCTCCGCAGACCCAGAGACCCCAGCATTGGCCGGACCACTGCCAGTGGCACATGCTCCTCTGTCTCCCACCTCCCCAACCCAGCTCTGACATTTCTCTCCTCAGCCCGTCCCTAACTCCCCCCATATCTGCACTCACTCCACCCACCCCTTGCTGCTGGTGGCCCACGGCCCAGCAGTGCCTGGGCAGCCCATGGGGCATCAGGAAGCAGACACTCTTCTCCCCCCAGCTCTGCCTGTACCACTCGCGCACACCCCACAGCGCCCCTGGCCTTGCCAGGAGGCAGCTTCCAGCGGGACCACAGGGAAAGGATCCACCTTTGCTGCCAGCCCTGGGTCTTCGTGCTTGCTGGGTCAGGAGGGCCAGGAGCAGGCAGAGAAGGGCTCCCAGGATGATGCAGATGATGACAGGCAATGAGTCGCTCCCGCTGCTGGTCGGAGAGCCCCAAGTGGGATCTGCAGGGGCAGGAGCACAGGAAGGGCAGCCCCAGGCCTAGGAGAGACAGGGGCTGGGACTGCCCAGTCAGCGTGTATTGGTACACTCGGGGTAGAGAACCTCAGGGGGGAGTGACACGGAGGCTCCCACCTTACTGGGTAAATGACAGCCCTCCCCAGTCCTCCCACCACCGCCCCAGTGCCTTCTTCTGGCATTTTCACAGCCCACCAAGGAGCCCCTTCCCTCCAGCTCTGGCTCACAGAAGAGGCAGTGCTGGCAGAGGGGACAGGTTACCTGTTCGGGGGGTTGGTGCTGCCGTCCTGGGTGCAGCTTCAGGGGAGGAAAAGCAGAGCTGGGCTGAGAGGGTGGCTCTGCAGCTCCCAGGGAGCCTCGTCCCTCCTGTCCCGTGTGTGTGTGTCTCTGTCTGTCCATGTGTGTCCAGAGAGCCCTGACAAATCCCACCACAACTGCCCCTCCTTCCTGTGGCAAGATGGACCAGCCAGCCCGGGAGATGCCCCTGGTGGCTGCAGAGCTCTGTGGGCAGAACCCAGAGGACATCCAGCCCCACAGAAACTGCTGCCCACTTGGCACCAGGTTCCCCCATTCTGCAGGGCTGGCCTTGCTCTCAGGTTCTCTGGGGCTGCGATGGCAGCCAGAGGCCAAAAGCCCTCGCCCAGCACCTTACCAATAGCCCAGGCAGGGCTCCCAGCCCCTGCCCTCACCTGAGCAGCGCACGACAGCATCCTCCTTATGCTGGCAGCCACCGCTTTCCCCAGGACGGGCCCAGCACACCTGCAGAGATGGCTCTGTCCCACGGCACTGCACCTGCTCCAGCCAGATGGGGCCTGTCCCCTCCCCAAAGGCAGCCTGGTCCAGGGCAGCCAGCGCGGGGCCACAGCCCAGCTGCCTGCAGGCCACCTGGGCATCCTGCATGTCCCACGAGTCATTGCACACCGTCCCCCAGGAGCCGCGGTGCCACAGCTCCACTCTGCCCGAGCACCCATTCTCGCCTCCCACGACACGAATCTTCTCCCTGTCTGCAGAAGGCAGAGACCTTCCAGGTCCCTGCGGGGATAGCAGGCAGAGCCCTGCTGGATGAGCAGGGCATGCAGAGAAGCAGCTACCTGTGCAGCCTGGGGAGGTGGGGCATGTGGCCTCCGGGGCCGGAGGCCTTTCTGGCCGTGTCCCTGTAGAAGGAAATGCTGTGGTGAAGGGGCTGCTGCAAGGGAGTTGTGCAGCAGAGAGCGGAGCCACCAGCAGCACAAGGGTCCGGAATGTACAGTCAAAGCCCCTGTGGGCCCTGTCTTTGTGCTGGACTGTGCCCAGCAGGGAGCAGGAGCTGGGGGGATGATGGGGCCCCTGGAGCTCAGCATTACCACTGCAGGTGATGTGGGTCTCATCTCGCAGGTCATTGCATGACTGCACATCCCAGGGAGCAGAGGGGCAATGCCAGAAGGAGCTGTTTCTCTCCCCACACTCCACACGATCCAGCCAGGCGGGGCCAAGCAGCCTACCAGAGGGCAGGTGTATTTCCAGTTCACCTATGTCCCCGCAGCCCAGCTCCCTGCACGCCAGGGACACCGTTGCAGGAGGCATTGAGTCAGAGCAAACGCTCCCCCAGGTCCCGTTGTAGTAAACCTGCAGGCGCCCGGAGCAGTTGTTGCTGTTCTCCAGCCTGAGGGCCACAAACTCTGGAGGAAAAGCCCCAGAGGGGAACAGGCTGTTCTGGGGCTCTGGGAGCAGGGACGCCCCTGCACCCCACGGGCCCCCAGCCAGGCAACGGCACTGCCAGCAAGTGCCCCTTGCACCTTTGGGTGGAGACAAGTCCCCGATGGACAGACAACCCTGCCCTCCCCGCTGCCCCTTGGGGACAGCTGAGCTCCCCGAGGATCCTGCGGGCACTGAGGGGACCTGCACATCTCCCGGCACAGACCTGAGCAGATGACTCCTGCATCCTCTTTGTGGCCACACTTGTGCTGCCTCCAGGACCCTGGTGAGCAGTCCCAGATAGCAGCTTCGGCCCCAGAGCAGTTGACGCCGTCCAGCCAGATCTGCCCGGAGCCTTCCCCAAAGGCAGCAGAGCCAAGCGCCCGCACCGCCCCTCCGCAGCCCAGCTGGCGGCAAATGACGGTGGCATCATGCAGGTCCCAGCCGTCATCGCAGATGGTCCCCCAGCTGCCCTGGTAGTAGATCTCCACTCTCCCGGCACAGCGCCCGGGCCCGTTCACCAGCCGCACCTGCCAGCTCCCTGCGGCGGGAAGAAAGCCCAGCTGCTGGCAGGGGCTGGTGCCCCCCCCCAGCCCAGCGCCTGGGGGCCCGGGCACTGCCACTCACCCTGGCAAACGACACCCACGTCCTCGGCAATCCCCACCGCTGGCGCGCTCTCGGGCAGGGAGCTGTTGCAGAGGGGCAGGGCGGCCTCGTGCCCTGTGCACCACACCCCTCGCAGCCCCACAGCACCTGCCCCTCTCTCTGCCTTCGGGGGTTTGTAGGCTCTCTCTGCCTCTCCGCAGCGCAGCTGCCGGCACACCACACGGGCCTCCTGCACATCCCACCGCTCGGCCAGGACCCTGCCCCACGTCCCACGCTGGAAGATCTCAACTCGGCCGTCGCACCGGCTCCCTCCGCCCACCAGCCGCAGGGAACCGGAGCCAGCTGGGCCTGGGGAGAGCAGCCATGGCCCAGCTCTTGATGACCCCCGGGCCACCCGGGCAGCCACTGAGTATCTAAGATTGGGCTGCTGTGCACTCTCTGTGGGGCTGTGACAGGGCTGCTGAAGCCACAGGGATGGAGCCCAGCTGCATAGCCCTGGCCTGGGCCGGTCCCTCAGCTGGATAGCAGAGGAGCCTGGGCCTGGCACTGACCCCGGGGCCTGAGCCAAAGCCCCTGCAGCCAGGGATGACTCAGCCCCCTCACTCCCCAGCTCTGCCATATCACAGATGTCCTGCTGAGCAGACAGGACTCTCCAGATCACTCCTGGGGCACTCAGGGATCTCTCAGGGACAAATTTTCTCCGCTGCTGCCCTGGGCTCCCCTGCTTTGGGCGGCAACGACACACCCAAGGTGAAAATGGAGGGAACACAGCGTTTTCCCAGCACTCACCTGAGCAGATGACAGAAGCGTCGCTCTCATGGGAGCACAGGGAGGCCCCCAGGGTGCTCACTGGGCACTGGCCCAGGTGGGCTTCAGTCCCATCACAGTGGAATGAGTCTCTCCAGATGGGGCCGCTGCCTCTCCCAAAATGGCCTCCTCCAGGAATGGACTCAGCAAAGCCACAGTGGAGGTGACGACAGAGAACGTGGGAGTCCAAGAGATCCCAGCGGGAGTCACAGAGGGTGCCCCACGTCCCCAGCACATTCACCTCCACCCTCCCCTCACATGCCGTGCTGCCATTCACCAGCCTGAACCCTGTGAACTCTGGGACAGAGAGAGATGAGAGGATAGACTGGTGCTCTTACACCCCCCAGAGCTGGACCAGAGGTCAGGGGGACAGCTGCCAGCCTCCTCCTCCTCCTCCCGCCTGATTTTAGGGCTGCAGGCAGACACATCACCCCTCCTGTCTTCACACCCAACACAGCACAGGGCCCTTCCTGCTCCCCCTTCCCCGGCACCCCGCATGGTGTGGTTGAGCCCAGCCTGAGTCCTTACGTGTGCAGGTGACACCGGCATCATGTGCGTGGGTGCAGGGCTGGTCCCTGCGGGGTCCCCTGGGGCAGAACATGAGGGAGGATTCATTCCCCACACACTGCAGCTCTCTGTCCCAGATGGGACCTGCCCCTTCTCCAAAATGAGCTGCCTCAGGGACAGACAGGGCTGTGCCACATTTCAGCTCCCTGCAGACCACCTCGGCAGCTTTCAGACCAAGGTCAGTGCCACAAACAGCTTTCCACTCGTTCCCATCATGGATCTCCACACGTCCTGAGCAGGGACTGGCCCCTTCAACCAGCCGGACAGGCCCTGGAGTGACCAAAGACTTCAGTGAGTGTGCAGAGTCCTCTGGCAGTTCCCTGACCACATCCCACCTCCCCCCCAAGGAGGCCCTGGACACAGAACACCACAAGCTGCCCAGCAGCTCCCAGTGGGTGCTGGCCCAGGTGGGCTTCAGTCCCATCACAGTGGAATGAGTCTCTCCAGATGGGGCCGCTGCCTCTCCCAAAATGGCCTCCTCCAGGAATGGACTCAGCAAAGCCACAGTGGAGGTGACGACAGAGAACGTGGGAGTCCAAGAGATCCCAGCGGGAGTCACAGAGGGTGCCCCACGTCCCCAGCACATTCCAGTGGGTGCTGCTCCCAGTGGGTGCTGCTGGCAGAAGCAACCCAGGCCCCCCTGCCTCTCCTCTGACAGCAGCACAGCAATCAGGGGCAGCTTCTCTCCCAGAGCCACTGCCGCAGAAACTGCTCTGAAGAACTGGAGAGCCTGGGCTGCCAGGCACTGGCCCCAGGCACTGCAGCGCCTACAGCCCTGGAGCCCAGGGAGTGTGGCCCAGGCACTGCTGTCTGCTGCAGCCAGCTCTGCCCACCCAGGTCTGTGCCAGGCTGAGGAAACCCTGGAGCTGCTGGCAATGGCTCCTACTCTCAGGATGTCGGGACACTGCTGTTCGATGGGACAGGGAACAGAGGTGGCACAGCTCCATCTGCCATCTGCCATTAGTGGTGGTGCCAACCACTACTCTCACACCTGCCTGGGTACGGGCTCCTCAGCCGGGGCCAGAGGGCACGGCCAGGCAAGCACAGTCCCAGCACTGAAGTGGGCAGAAGGCAGAAGAGCAGGCAGAGGAGCAGCCTGGGCTAACCCATCCTCCCAGGGCAGGGCCAGGCCCCAAGGAGAGCCAGCAAGTGCTGGACAATGCCCTGTGGCACAGGGCAGCCAGGGGCAGGACCAGTCAGGAAAGGCTGGGCCGCGGGTCAGCACGGCCTGCCCAGGGGCATTTCCTGGGGGCTGCCTCATGCGGGTCACCCTGGAAGAGGGATGAGGTGGCCAAGGGCCACCCTGCCCTGCTGCCCTAGCCCAGCGCTCCTCCCCTCTCAGCAGCTTTGTGACACTTGTGTCTACCATGGGACACAAACCAACATTCCTTGGACATCTTGAGACCTTCCCCGGACCCTTGGTGGTCCCTCACCTGTGCATGTCACTCCAGCATCCTCACCGTGATAACAGTTGTTTTTACCCCATCCTCTGTGCGTGCAGTCAGACAGGGCAGACTCGTTGCCATCACATTCAACTTCATCCATCCAAATGGGGCCAGATCCCCATCCAAAGAATGCTCCCCAATGATCTTCAAGAGCAGACCCACAGCCCAGCTGCCTACAAACCACTGCAGCATCATTCATGTCCCAGGAGTTTTCACACACAGTCCCCCACTGTCCCTGGTGTTTCACCTCCACTCTCCCAGCACAGGGCCCACCACCATTCTGCAGCCTCAGCTCCGCAGCCCCTTCAAACAATGACACAAGAATGGTCAGAAGAGTTCTGAGCCCCAGACTGCAGGTCTGAATGTCCCACTACCCAGGCTGCTCACAGGCACCTGGGTGGGATCCCTTCCTATTCCGGACTGTCCCCTGGGCCATGTGTTTGGGGGTTGCCCTTTCTCCTCATAGGCTGCAAAGGGCTGAGGATGTCCAGCAGATCTGCTGGACCATTCACCACCCCACAGCCTGAGGCACCTCCTCTCAAGTCCACCACCCCTTTCCCATGCCCACCCACACACTGGGCTTGGCCCTGCACTGGGAACCCTCTCCTCCCCAGCCCAGCTCCCCCTGTACAGCCCCAGCCCCCTGGCCCACAGCTCCCTCTCCCACCCTGAGAGGCACAGGGGAAGGATCAGGGGAGATTCCCTTAAGCACATTCTGCCCCTCGTCTCAGTGGCACATACAAAGAAACCCGGTTCCCAGAGGGTTCCCAATGGCCATGCTGGTGCCTCTGGCCCCAGTCTGTGTGACAAGGGAAGCGGCACTTACCCATGCACAGCTGCACCCAGAGCAGCAGCCACAGCACCAGAGGACAGAGGAGTCCCTCTGTCACCATTTGGAGCCTCCTGCCCTGCTGGCACATCCCTGCTGCACCCCACTCCCTGGCACGGCTCGTGGTCCTTCCTGGGACGATGACAATGGCAGGGGAATAGATCTCTGCAGACTCCGACCCAGCTGCAGGAGGAGCCAATTGAAGCAGCAACCCCTTTGGGGACGTTATCGGGAGCCATCTCCCCTCCGACACAGCCCAGCCCTCCAATGAACTTCTCCAGTGCCGTTCATGACCATATATGAGGAACACCTACGTCCCGCTGCGGGTGTCAGGGTCGCTGGCTGACCAAGGGGCTGTGGAGGGGACATGGGTCTGTGCCCCCTTTGTACCCTGCTGAGGGGATTGGGAGCACTGCTCATCGGCTACGCTGGGCTGATCCAGGAAGCCAAGAGGCAAGTGTCCAGCCAGCCCCGAGCAGTGGGCACCGTGGAGCTGGGCCTGCCCTGGGCTCTGGGTCAGGGTGAAAAGGAAAGTGCCCCTTGGGCTGCTGCAGCCTCCACTGTGCTGGGAGCAGCAGCTGGGAAAGGTCCTTGACCAGGGCAAGAGCTCCATGCCAGCAGTGCCGGCTTGCCTGGCCCTCCCTGCAGAGCCCCACAGTGGGTCCCTGACAGGAGGGAACCTGCAGCAGACATGCAGCCCCTGGGCTTGGCTGTGCCCCTGACTCTTAGCGTGTCACCCGGGGTCCGTTGTTCCCTGTGGGTGCAGCAGGAGATGGATCCTGCAGGTGCACAAACCACAGACCACGTGGCCTCGCAGAGCTTGCTGCGCTTCCCCCGCAGCACCCCCCGGGCAGGCAGCCGGTGGTTTCCTCCTGGCACCGTGCCGAGGCCCATCACTGCGCTGTCCCTGAGCCACCCCAACCCTGACTGCTCCAGACAGGGCTGCAGGGGCTGCTCCTTCGGCCTGCCAGACATGGGGCTGGGCATCTCCCGACAGCCCCCACTATGCCTCTCAGTGCCCCCTGCTGCTCAGCACCCAGCCCAACGGCCACGGGAAGCCATCGGGGATGGGACCTTGCACTCTCCCACTGCCTCCTCTCTACCATCAGCACTTTACTGGCAGTCACCTCAACCCCTGTGCTTCTGCTGCCACCTGCGCAGGAGTCACACTGTCACACGTGTGCTGGGCATGGGCTCCTGAGCATGATACTTCTCCCCAAAAGACACCTTTGGGTGGGCTCCAGGTAGTACCTTGGTGACATCACAATCCCCACACAAGCCATCTGTCTGCTCTTGGCCTAAAATCTTCACCTAATAATCTTGGCAGCTTTTCATGAGCAGGATCCGGCAGTGTTGGCGGTTGTGGGACCCTGGGCAGGGTAATGATGATGAGACCATGAAGCAGAAATCATTATTAGTCAAATGTTTGGGGGCTTTTTTTTGTTGAGCTTTTCTACTGCCAAACCTGCCTGCTCCAGCCCGGTCACGCCTCCTCCTGACATGAAGCGGGTTGGTAACTGGCACAGCTGTGCCCTAGCTCTGAGACTGCCCTGTGCCCCCCCCACATTGCTGCTTTCAGCCATGAAAATAAAGGCTTGGACCTTAAAAAGCAGGTTTGGCCGCCCAAAACTGCTGCTGTGCCACCTGAAAATGAAATTTTGGCCCCTAAACAAAGGATGTAGGGGGGTCTCTAAAAGGGGCTCTGGGACCAAGGAACGGCTCTCAAAACCCTGGAAATAAAACTCTGGGGCAGCTGCTGCACATGGCAGGAGCACACTGCAGAGAGGAGTCAGCAAGAGCACAGGGCTTATTGGTCTCCCTCTCTCCCCTGAATTCGAAGCTCCCCAGGCTGTCAGAAGAAGCGGGGCTGCTGTGCCCTTTTAAGGGGGGGCCTTTCCACAGCTTCAGCGGCCTGATCCTGGCATCACCTGCAAGGAAGAGGTATATCGTCACTGCCTCAGCTGCTCAGATTGCCATGCAAGGTGCCATCCACCCTGTCCCGTGGCTATGGCAGGGACTCCCCACTGAGGATGGAGTCCCTCTTGCAGGGCCAGGCACTGCCAGAGGTGGCAGGGGACAGAGGGGCACAGAGGTGGTGCAGGTGGCCTCGCTGTCGCATACCTCCGGCAGAGACAGGTGGTTCTGGCCCAGTCTCTGCAGGGCGGGCAGCGTCAGGAAGGAGATGATGGGCAGTAGCTGTGGGGAGAGAGGCGGAGAGCCCCTCCATCCCCGTGCCCAACCAAACATCTTGGGGGGAAACACCAAATGGTGGCCATGTCCTACTCCTCCTCCTCACCACCCTCCAGGCTGCTGCGGGGTCACCCAGGCTGCGGGTGAGGGGATGGTAGACGGTGCCATGGCAAGTACCTCTGTCCAGCCACCCTGGGCCACCCCAGCACAATCCCGGCCACCTCACCATTACGTGCCTGTCACCACCAGTCAGATGCCAGCAGCGGTGGCACGTGATAGTGATGGGGTGAGAAGCAGAAGCAGAAAAGGCCTTGATGCTGTGTAAGCACTGCCCAGCAAGCACAAAATATACCTGAGTTATCAACACTACTACCAGCACTATCCAGAAAAAGGCCAACACCAGCTGCAGGGGAGAGAATTCTCTCCATCCCAGCCAGACCCTGCACACCCGGAGTCCCTTCACTGGCGCTGGGAGCGCTCCAGCTCCGCCTGACGGCAGCAGCCTGTCACACACAGGTGGTACAGTCAGGGCAACAGGTTTCACAGAATCACAGACTTCCAGACGGACGCCTGAGATCTTCCTGTGGGAGAGCTGCTGCTTTGTTGGCCTTGGCTTGGCTTTGCTTCTCCTATGGTTTTTTTTGGAGCTCTGGGAGAACAAGATGAATCGTCCTAGACTCGTTTCTGCTTGCCTGGAAGCGGTAAAACAAGGAATGTTAAAGAAATGCAATAGTAAAACAACATAAAACATCCAAAACAATTTTATTACAGTGATTGCTGCTCTAGAGAGTCAGAGAGGCAAAGTCCGGCACCAATGTCATCAGCCAATCATTTTTCAGGCTGCTGGGCTCAGCCCTTGGGGCTGGCACAGGCCCGAGTCTGCGGTGGTTTCCATGGTGTCTGTAGGGCTTTTGCTCCTGCTGCTGTAATCGGGAGCAGTGTTGGATCCACTCTGTCCCACGGTGCCTTTTGCTGCTGCTCCTTTCAGGCACTCAGGAGCTGTGGGACAATGCTCTCAGTATCACCTGCTTGGTGGTGCCCAATATTCTGCATCCATCACTTGGGGCTGGCCCACAGCTTGTCCTGCACCTTTTTGCAGGCCCATTGTTTGGTTCCTGTTCCTGACGCAGTAATGATGAGTGGTGCTGGGTCCAGTCGGTCTCAAGGTGCCTTTTGCTGCTGTTTCTTTCAGGCACTGGCAGGGACTGGAATGGCCCCTGTGGTACCTGGATGGAGGTGTTGGGATTTCCACTTTGCAGTACTGGGGGTCTGCAGAATACTCCCAGTGATAGCTGCCCAATGATGCCCAAAGTTCTACTTGCGGCCCTTGGGGCTGGCACAGGCCTGAGCCTGCAGTGGTTTCCACAGTGTCTGTAGGGCTTTTGTTCACGCTGCTGTAATCGGTAGCGGTGTTGGATCCATTCTGTCCCACAGTGACTTTTGCCCCTGCTCTTTCCAGGCACTCGGGAGCTGTGGGATGGCCCCTGGGGTTTCTGGATGGAGATGATGGACCTGCCGGTTTGACCAGCTGGGGATCTGCATGATGCTTCCAGCATCAGCTGCCCAGTGGTACGCAAGTTGCTGCTGCTCTCATCACTCAAGGCTGACCCACAGCTGGTTCTGCATCTTTTTCCTGGCCTGTTGTGTGGTTCCTGCTCCTGACACAGTAACGGTGAGCATTGCTGGGTCCAGTCGATCTCATAGTGCGTTTTGCGGCTGCTTCTTTCAGGCACTGAGGACAGGTGGGATGGTCCCCATGGTGCCTGTATGGAGGTGTTGGGCTTGCTGCTCTCAAAGCCCAGGGAGCTCTGGGACAGCCCTGTTGCCACCTGGATGGCAGTGCTGGGACTGGCAAGCTCTGACTTGCCACTGGAGGCTGTGAGGGGAGGCAGGAAGGTCAGCAGAGCAGCCACCCATCCCGTGGCAGGAGAGGCCATCAGAGCATGGCAGGCATGGGCACCTCAGGAGGTGCCCACAGCCCAGCCTGGGCCGGCCTGATCAGGAGAGGAGGGACCCTGTCCCAGGATGGTTTGGCAGATCTTGCCTTCCCCTGCCCCCTGCTCTTGGCCTCCCCGACACCGCCCCGACAACCCCTCTGCCAGCCGCAGGGCATGGGGCAGGCACATTTTGCTCTTACGTTGCTCCTGCAAGTTGGGGTCCTCCTGCTTGATCATCACCAATGGCACGTGGAAGGTGAGTGCTTGGAGATTCTCCCCCAGCAGTACCAGGGTTTCTCCTCCAGAAGCATCTCTGTCAACCCTGAGGGAACAGTAGGACATGGTGAGCTTGCCGCACAGGTGTTGGAGCCCAAGGCAGGAGGCTTCCCTCCTCCCTCAGCAGCCCCGGGCAAGCCCCTTCCTCTCCTACCCTCTCCTTACCTCGCCAGGTTGCACTGACGCCAGGACACAGCCCAGAGGCCTTTCCTACCTGGCCCTGGGCATAAGTCACAGGGGCCACTGTGACATCACCACCCCGCCTCTGCAGGTGTCTCCAGGAGGGGCAGGGCCGCCCTTGGCTCACCAACACCCTTTGTGACATGGCCACCTCCTCACAGGGCTGGGTCTGACGTGCCGAGGACAGGGCCGAGCCCTCGGCACCAGAGTCGGGGGGTGCGGCTGCTCTCACACCCGCCCGGGGCTGCAGCACTGGCACAGGTTGCCCCGAGAGGCTGCGGAGTCTGCGGCCTTGGAGACGGGCCCAGCCCGGTGGGACACAGCCCCAGGCAGCCTGCTTGCTTCTGGGCAGCTTCTGGGCAGAGGTGGCCTCTTTGATGGCATCTGGGGGCTGATGCATCTCACTGATGACAGTTGTCATGATGAGTTCAGCTGCCCTAAACTGGGGCATCTCCCGGCGTTTCAAAAAGCCAAAGGAAATGCCCAACAGCCTCCAAGAGGATGCCCCCAGATGCTGCCCTGTCTCTATGAACCGCTCCAGTTTGCAGGGGTCTGCACCTACCTTTGACCACCTCTTGTACCTCCAATGTCACCAGACACTTGTGCCTCACTCCTGGTGTCCCCTCCATAGATGAGCAAGGACTGAGACCAGGAGCTCCCTTGCAAGTGCCTTCTCCCCAGGGGAAGTCCGAGTGTCATTGTCCCTCAGCAAGAAGAGGTGCCGACGCAGGGCAGAGCAGCTCTCCACACTCCCCACTGAGCGACAGTCCCTTTGCCTCTCAGGACACACAAGGATTCACTTGGAGAGCAGCAGAAGTGTCAGGAATTTCTGCTGAAAACCCTCCTCAGCTGTCCTGGGACAACTAGAAGAGAAGGAAAAAGCCAAAGCCCCCCGGTTCTGTTCAGCGGTCGGGTGAGTTGGGAGTGACAACACTGCAAAGCTGATTGATGGCACCATTGGGTTTCATCTGCGATCGCCCCGGATCGCTGGTGCTGTGGGGCAGGACTGACTCCTCCAGAGCCCGCTCCTTCCAGTGCCACCTTCAGCCAGCACCAACCAGAGCTGAAGAGAGGGACCTGCCTGCCAAGGCCTTCCAAAAAGAGGAGAGCCAGTCTGGGGGGTGCGTGACAGCTGGAATATGATCCTTTCCCTTGTATTATTTCTCACTCGGTCTTTTCAGTGACACCTGTGACAGTTTTATTCTTGGCTTCCTACCAGATTTTGCTTGACCCAAACACCTCATGTACGTGTGGGTCCAGGATGAATCATTTTTAGATAAACTAAATAAACAAACCAGTAGAGAATTCTTGCTCTCAGTTTCCACCTTTCCCACCTCCTCTGGAGCTGGGGGAGCAGCTCCAGCACGCAGGGCGGGATTTGGAGGCAAATGCCCAGCTGCCCCATGGAGGAGCAGCCCCGGTGGCCCTTGGAGCTGCCCCTCGCTGCCTTGGTGGCCACTCCCTCTCTACTGCTTTCAGGTCAGGACTGCTGCTTCCCTGGAGCCATGGCCAAGGATAGCAGCAGGATGCAGCCTTTCCAGTGCTGGTCTCTTCTCGCTTCCACAATGTCCTCCTGGACCATTGCCTTTGTGTTATGTCAAGGTCTTGTGCAATAGACGGTCAGTGTGGTGGAAATGTCCCAGGCTTGAGAGCAGGAGTCCTGCATTTCACTTCATTCCTCCATCTGCTCCCTGGAGGAGGAAGCAGGGACGGGCTATGAAGGAGGAGTTTAGAAAGAGGACCTGGGTGTGCGGGCATGTGCTTAAGGAAACCAAAGCTCAGCTGTTGCTGCTGGGGCTGCAGGAACTTCAAGAGCAAAATTCAGAGATTCAGTCACTGTGTCTGCAGAAAAAGGCTGACAAAGGAACATGCTAATGAATGGTGGGGAGTGGGGTCCTAACAGCAGACACGGGTCGGGCCAAGGGACTCAACACCTTTGCCTTAGACTTTGCTGAAAGGGTCTCCCAGGCCTCTGTGCTCAGGGCAAGGGCTCAGGGGAGGAGAGCAGCTGCTGGCAGGAACCTCCTGAAATCCCACAAGGCCAAGGGGCAGTTTGTGCCCTCATGGGACTCACCACGGCCATGGCACAGGCTGGGGGCTGCCTGCCTGGGAGCAGCTCTGGGGGAAAGGTCTTGGTGGGCAGAGAGCTGACAGAAGGCAGCATGTGCCCTGGCAGCAAGGGAGGACAGCAGTGCCTTGGGCTCTAGGACCAGCAGCATGGCCAGGAGATGGCCAGCAGGGATGGACTGTGCCCCTCCCTCCCTCCCTCCCTGAACTCTTCAGGTCTAAAGGCCTCTTTTCCACAGGCCATCTGGACCATCGCCCCTCCCACCGCTCTCCAGCTTCCCCCTCCCTTTACTCCTCCCACCCCTCTCAGCCACCCGAGTGCTGCTTTGAGCCCTGGCGCGTCCCAAGCCTGTCCTCTCTTCCCGCAGACGGATCAGCTCTTCACCCAACTCCTGCCCTGGGGGTAGAGCTGCTGGTTCCCATCTCTCCCCCAGAAACATTTCTGGGCAGGTTGTCCCCTGGGGATGGTGAACCTCGATGGAGGCAGCTTGTACTTTGCACCCAGTTGAGGACTGGCGGGAAACTGGTGACTGAACTTGGATGACTCTTTCCTTCTGCCCGCTGGCAGAAAGAGCAGCGTGGCTGTGCTGTGAGCAGCCGGGTCTCAAGGACTCTTCTGTTCCGACCTGGTGTGACTTCCTTTGAGCCCCCCGAGTCAGCACAGATTGGAGAATGCTGCCCCTGCTTCTTCTGGGAATTAAAAAACACACCAAAAAGCAGAAGTAAAACACTAACCCCAAATCCTTAAACATCTCAAGTCTTTATTAAATGCAGACTGACATCTTCCAGCTTCCAGACACCCAGGAGACCTCTGCGACGAGTTGTGCAGACACAGCAGTTCTGCAGTTACACTCCCAGTGCCTGCCCAGTGCTCCCATTTACACTTTGAATGACACCCCAGTGCTCACAGTGCACCCCCTCTCACACTCCCACTGTCATCCTATTATTCCCAGTGTCAACTGACAGCTCCCAGTACCGACCCAGTGCTCCCAGTTACATTACCAGTGCAGTCCAGTGCTCTCACTTACACCCCCAGTGCCAACCCAGTGCTCCCAGTGATGGCCCAGTGTTCACAGATGCAATCCCCATATCTCCCCATTACACTCCCAGTGAAGGCCCAGTGCTCCCAGTTACACTCTCAGTTTCACCCCAGTGCTCCCAGTGCTGACCCAGTGCTCTCAGTTACACTCCCCATGCCAACCTAGTACACCCACTACTGCCCCAATGTTCCCAGTTACACGCCCAGAGTCCAACCAGTGCTCACAGTTCTGGCCCAGCAGTCCCAGTTACACTCCCAGTGCCACATCATTTCTCCCAGTTATAATCCCAGTGTAAACCCAGTGCTCCCAGTGCTGATCCTCTGCTCCCAGTTCAAATCCCAGTGTCAACACAGTGCTCCCACTTACACTCCCAGTGTTCCCAGTGCCAGCCCAATGCTCCCAGATACAATCCCACTGCTCCCAGTGACAGACCAGTGCTCCCAGGTACACTCCCAGTGCCAACTCATTGCTCACAGTTACTGTACCAATGCCAGCTCAGTGCTCTTCCTTACACTCCCAATGGCACCCCAGTGCTCCCACTGCCAGCCCAGCTCTGCCAGTTACACTCCCAGTGGCACCCAAGCTCTCCCAGTGGCAGCCCAGCTCTCCCAGTTACACTCCCAGTGTCAGCCCAGTGCTCCCAGTGCTCCGGGTTGCCCTTCCTGGCTCCCAGCGGATAAAGCAGTTCCAGTACCATCTGGTGCTGGCAGCACCGCACGGGGGGTGCGAAGGTGACTCAGCCTTGGTTTGCCCCCTGTGGCCCCATCTGGGCAGGGAGGACACACGGGGAGCTGTGCAGATGGCTCAGCCCTGAGCTGTCCCTCAGCCCCGGGACAAACCGGGCACTGCTGCTGCACAAGGAGCCCAGAGCTGGGCTGAGCCTGGACACCCCTCGACAGACGGCGTTTGCGGAGTCTCCGCTCCAACCGCTGCTTGGCTACCCAAGCCAGGAAAAGCAGGAGAACCTGGAGGGCTTCAGTGCTGGGGGCAGCCGACAGGGCAACCTCCGTGTCTCCAGACGCGTAATCCAATTGGGCGTAGCTGGGCCATGGCCACCTGGGGGGTTCAGCCACCACCTTGGCTGTTCCCACTGCAGAATCGGCTGTGGTAAGCAGGGGACAACGGTGCAAAGGCTTAGCTTAGATTTTGGGAATGGCCTCTCCAGCGCTGCCCTTTCTGGAGACCCTTCCCCCTTGGCCAGGACAGTGGCCGAGGCGACTCTTCTAAGGTGCAGAGCCCTTACCTGCATTGGGGAGCGAGCATTTAGCATGCTGTAAGGTTGCAAGTGCGGGCGAGTAACTCAAACAGGTAGAATATTTGGCACGCTCTCGAATTCGCTCAAGTGCCCTCTTGGGTTTCAGTTGCAATAGTGCCTTCTGCCCCTGAACCCAGAGAAACCTGCATTAGTGGCGTGCTAGGCTTCAAAGAGATGGTTTGCTTGGGCCCTACCATTACAGCAGGCCGTGCAAATAGATCACTTGCTTCAATCTCCCAGCCCAGTCCCTTTTGGCCACCGCGGGGAAACGGTCACAAACTGTAACACAGGAAGCTCCACCTCGACACCAGGAGAAACTTCTTTCTTGTGAGGGCGACGGAGCCTGGAACAGGCTGCCCAGAGAGCCTGTGGAGACTCCTTCCCTGGAGACTTTCCAGACCCGCCTGGATCTGTTCTTGTGTTGCCTGCCCTGGGTGACCCTGCTCTGGCAGGGGGCTTGGACTCGATGATCTCCAGAGGTCCCTTCCAACCCCCACCATTCTAGGGTTCTAGGATTCTACCCAGCTGAAGCTATTAGACAATGTGTCTGAAAGCAGAAGCTTCAGAGGGAGGTGACGGCTGGGAGCACAAACATGATTTTACCTTGGAATGCAGTGGCGGTGGGGCAAGAGGTGAGCAGAAGATTCTAAGCATCTCTCTTGAAATCCCACCACATTTTGAGAGAGCTCTTGAACCGAGGATGAATTGACGTGAGGTACAGGCATGGATCAAAGACAGGAGAAGATGCTATAGAGGAAGAGAGGGAGAATTCCCGTGTCTCAGTGGAATGGGAAGAGGACAGGGAGTTTGGCTCAAGGAAAGTGCCCAAGTAGCTTTACAACAGGTACAAAAATCGTTAACCCAGAAGAGACAGGCATAACAAAAGCTAAGAACTGCAGTTCAACGTCAAGCAAACTCAGGCCAGAAGCAAGGCATTCATTGTCAGAGATGAGAAGTGAGTTAATAAACACTGAAATAAACTGCTGAGAAAATGAGTGGGTTTTCCAACTCCTGTATTTAAATCAACTGGGATGAATACCTTCCCACACAGCACGCTTCATTCCCAGGTTCAAGGTAGGAACGTCTGGAAGCTACAGCTTCCATAGAAGAGACTGTTACAGAGGTTCCTGGATCAGATAGCGTTTGCGTAAACTGAATAGGAAAATGGCACTTGGGTTGGAGAGAAAGATGAAGTTCAGCAGTTCCATTTGCAGAGAGAATGCAAATTTCATCATTTGCCCTTTCTTGTAGATAAGCCAACCTTGTGAAACTCTTGTTCCTTAGGAGAGGATGCTGGAGCTGACTCAATTCATGTTGAGATTTAAACTTCAAGCAGCTCCACTGATTTTAGTGGTACCACTAAGCCTTGCAACCCCCTACAGAATATCCTGTTACTAAATCTAGTGTAATTACCTTCTCCAAGATACTAAATATTAGCAGTTGAGGCATCTGGCTCCTTTGCACTGGAGAGAGCTGATCACCGCTGCCTCATGCCTCTCTGCTTCCAGGTGTGATCATTCCACACAGTTTCTTATTGGGTAGACTGGAGCTGGGGACTCCCTTAGTACTGCTGGGGTGTGTTAATCATATTAGCATCCCCCCAAAACAGTGCAGGAGAGCTGAATGAATAGGAGTAGTAGTCAATTCTCACTCTAGCCTAATTATACTCCAGGAACCTGGAACCCTCAGTGAGTCCTGATCCTCTCATTCTCGGCAAGAGCAGCCAGCAAAGAGACAATACATTTTTACATCTTGAAGGTAGGCAACCATCCTGGGAGTCAACTCCCAGGCCGGTTCCTCTGCCCTTCCACCTCCGTAGCTGTGAAAGCATCAGGTTTAAGTATCTGCAGAGTACTATACGTCCACAACTATTTTCTGTAGGACAGACTGGCTCTTACTTCCACTGCATACAACAGGAAGACTCTCATAGCAAACCGACTTGGTCTAAAATTGCTGTGGTGTGATTAGGAACAAAGCTACATCACCAAGCAATCACGATACGGTGCAGCAAGACTTGCACCACAAATGCATGCAGAGAGGAAGGTCAAAACACTTCCAGGGCAATTCTGTAGCTGCAGACGGGGAAACTACTCAGTCACCATACAACCTGAGACAAAGGCTTCGCATGGGACAGAAGCATGGACCTCTCTGCATCCTCAGCATCTGTGGCTGCACTGCTGACTACTGCAAACAGGAAATAACCATGTGTGGAGCACTCTCTTCTCCAGGAGCAGGCCTGCACTTCTTCCAGCACTCACGGGGTTCAGAACTGGGCCATTTCAATGCACACTCTCCAAACACACATTTTAAAATGCTCATCTAGGTTACTTTTTCTAGATTGTTACTGTAAAAGAAAACAAGTCAGAAATAGGCTCGGATTTAAGATATTAAACCAATTCTTGTACTTTCCAGTAACTAAAATAAAACCCCCAATTTTATATAATATTAAGATTAATAGAATGCAGGTGCTGTAGAATAATATCTTAAGACCACAGTAATGATTTTCATTGTCTCCCACATAGCCCTTACCATGGGTGGTTTAAAACCCAGTTCATCTGAGTGAATAATGTTTATGAATAGATTAATTTTCTATTATATACGTAAGACATGATAATAGATGGGCAGTTAACTTGGGGTAAGCATCTTGTTACAGATTAGCTACTTTGAGGTAAGGTACAGATCAAGATAAATTGAGATAAAGGAACAACATGAGTCTTTCTCAGAATTCTAATGGTGAATGTCTGAAGAGAAGAGACTGTGATGACCTGTGACATCTGAAGAGTGATACACGGAAAAACCCCACTACTGAATAAGTAGTAAAGTAGGTGTGTTTATTCCAGCGCTGGGACGCATGGGGGATAATTCCTCCAAAGTCATGCGTGCCCCCAGCTGCTTTCAGCTCAGTATATATTAGGTGACATGTTCCATATTCATTAAGTTCCACAATAGGTCTATACATATTCATTACCTAGCCCCGCCCAGCCTCACTTCATATTATAATGAACCCAAAAGTCATTTGCATCTGTATTGCACTTACACAATATTGTCTGGTGGTCGTGGGTAGGGGTACCCAGGATGAAGTAAGAGTCTTCCTCAGATGAAGTAAAGAGTCTTCCTCGTCATAAACTTTTCACCTCACTTTTCTGCGCATGCTCTTTATGTCCCTGGCTCGAGCTCAAACCTCAAGGCTGGTTTAGGCTGGTTTATGTTGTTTTCTGGTTCAAGTACAAGGACTCGGTTCGAGGCTATCCCCATTATCAGTCACTCCTTAGACATTACAGATGTTGAACTACTTTGCACATTGCCCTTGGAACATATCTTCCCAGTAAGTCATTTAATCTCTGTCTCCCCCCCTGAATCAAGAGGAATTGAAGCAGGAAGGAGAAGAATGTCTGAAGATTAATAATGGACTGGGAACTGAGAGTTTGGGAAGAACACAAAGGGCTTTTCAGAAGAATATTGATTACTTAATATTCTGTTAAGAGTACTATGTGTTAAGAGTATATGTGTTGAATTTTATAAGTCCTTTGCCACACACTGAGGTGATGGACCAAGTCTGAGTTGTTAAATACAGCAAACCTAGAGCAACCCACTGTATGGCAAAATCCTTTAATGCCTAGACAGCACCTGACTGTGTCCTGCAGCTGAGCAGCGCTTCCATGAATTTAGTATACAGTAGAATATTTTTAAGGCACAATTAAAAACTTGACTTTGCAAAAGCTTTGGGCTGGGCAAGGTTGCAGCCTTTGTGGTCATGTGTCCAGTACAAGACATTGTAGTAAGACATTGTAAGTAGCTTCAGAAGTTCAGAAAGATGGAGAAGTGCAAACAGGACAGATTCTCAGCTCCTGCCTGCCTGACACTCACCCCCGGATGAATTCTGGCCATGTTCACTGTTAACAAACTTGGAATGGAGCACCCACTGCTAGAAAACAGGGAAACCTCCCTAACAGCCACTTCCATCCACAGAGAAATCAGTGTTACAGTCAAGCTGTGTTTACACGCGTCAGCTACACACCTCTGGTTAGAAAAGGTACCCACAACGTACAGTGTAACCAACAGCTGCTCACTCAACAGCTTACTCACAACAGTCACGTTCCCACGCTCATCAGCGCAGGAATGAATGCTTGTGCAAGGGTTGATATCCCTGGTCGGCCCCCATTGACACACAGAAATTTTACCAGTATATCTTTTTACTCGTGTTTTTTTATTGTGTTCTAGGGTAGCTTTGTACCTCAGAAGGTGCCTTTCCCCCCCCAGGGGTAGATTGCGTAGCAGTTGAGGAGGATTGGCTTAGAGAGCAAGTTAAATAAACTGAACATCCACAAGCCCGTGGGCCCTGAGGGGATGCCCCCGCCAGTGCTGAGGGAAACAGTGGAGGTCATTGCTGGGCCACTCTCCATAATCTCTGAGAGGTCGTGGAGGACAGGATTGGTGCCTGGGGACTGGAGGAAGGCCAGTGTCATCCCAGTCTCCAAAAAGGGCAAGAAGTAGGACCCGGGTAACTATAGTCCGGTCAGCCTCACCTCCATTCCTGGGCAGGCTGGAGATCTGTGCAGGGAGAAATCTGATGAAGTTCACTAAGGGCAAGTGTGAAGTGCTGCATTGGGGGAAAACAGCCCCATGGATCAGTACAGGCTGGGGGCTGATCTGTTGGAAATCAGCTCTGGGGAAAATGACCTGGGAGTCACGGTGGACAAGAGGATGGCCATGAGCCAACGCTGCGCACTTGCGGCCATGAATGCCAATGGCATCCTGGGATGCATTAAGAAGAGTGTGGCCAGCAGGTCCTGTATTCAGCACTGGTGAGGCCTCACCTCAAGTACTGGGCACAGTTCTGGGCCCCTCACTTCCAGAAGGACATTGAGGTGCTGGAGTGGGTCCAGAGGAGACAGAGAGGCTGGGGAAGGGACTAGAGGGAAAGTCTGATGGGGAGAGGCTGAGGGAGCTGGGGTTGTTCAGCTTGCAGAAGAGAAGACTCAGGGGGGACATTGTCACTCTCTCCAACTCCCTGAAGGGAGGGTGTAGGCAGGTGGGGGTCGGGCTCTTCTCCCAGGCAACCAGGGACAGGAGGAGAGGGCACAGCCTGAAGCTGTGCCAGGGGAGATTCAGTTGGATATCAGGAAGCGCTTCCTGGCAGAGAGGGTGATCAGCCATTGTAATGGGCTGCCCAGGGATGTGGTGGAGTCACTGTCCCTGGCTGTGTTTAAAGACAGGCTGGATGGGGCACTGAGTGCGATGGTCTGGCCTATGTGACCGTATCGGGTCCTAGGCTGGACTTGCTGATCTCAGAGGGCTTTCCCAGCCTCAGTGATTCTGTGATTCTGTGATTCGAGGGAGGTTCTTCTCCCCCTCTACTCTCCTCCCTCTCCCCCTTTACCACCCTCATCATCACCCAGGTGGGGACATGCTGAGGACGTGGGGGGATCTGGTGGCGGTGTGGGATAGGGATGTGGAGGGGACATGTTGATTGGGAACCATGGTGAGGGAAGATCTGGAGGTCAAGGGAACCATCATCCAGTGTGGGGTTGGGGACATGAGGACACTGCGAGGGGACCTAGAGACATGTGGGGAAATGGTGGGACATGGTGGGACACGTGGGGACATGGGATGCAGATGTGGAGGGGACATGTTGATTTGGAACCACGGTGCGGGAAGATCTGGAGGTCTAGGGAACCATCATGTGGGTGGGGTTGGGGACACTGAGAAGGACCTGGGGACATGGTCGGGACATGGGATGGGGACACCTGAGGACACACAAGATGGTGGGAGGTGGCAGGCGCATACACCCACTGGTGGTGGCCCCTTCCCAGAACCTCCTGGTGGCCCTCCAAGGAATCGTGTTTTCCTCCACTTCCTCCATCCCGTAACATCATCGGTGTCCTTCTGGTGACATCATAGATCGTCCTCTCCAGAGCCATATCCAACCTTGACGTTGTCGCAGGATCCCCAGGACCGGGGACATCCTCCCCATCCTCCCACTATCACCAAGGTCCTGGGGCCATCACGTTGCCCATCTAGACCCCGGTGTCTGGCCCCCCGGGGAACCCTACCCAGCCCTACCCTCCCCCTATCAAGTTCATCATGATGTCATCAGCCTCGGGGACAGGCACATCCCACCAGTTACCATCTCACCCCAAGCGTCCCTGGTTGGCCCCCATCCTTGACATACTTCTTTGGTGTCCCTGTGGTCACCATATGGACTTGTCACCTCAGGTGGCTCTGCTTGTCCCCCATCCTTGACCTTCTGAGTGCTTCTGTGGTCACCATGTGGCCATGTCACCCAGGTGTCCCTGGATGCTCCCCATACTTGACCTTCTGTGGTGTCCCCATCGTTATGATGTGGTCCTGTCACCAGTGTCCCTGATGGTCCCCATGGTCCCCCTATCCTTGACATCCTTCTGAGCTGTCTCCGTCACTTCCAGTGTCCCTGGTGGTCCCCAAGGAGGTGTCTCCCCACCCTTGACATCCTTCTGGGGTGTCCCTGGGGTCACCACATGGCCCTGTCACCTCAACCGTCCCTGATGGGGCCCCATCATGATGTTCCCCCTCCTCCAGATGGTCACCTTCAGCACCAGCCCTGCTCCCACAGCCACCTCCCCCATCACCACCAGTGTCCCCATCGTCCAACCCATGGTCAAACTGGTTTCAGCCGCTCCCACCGTCCCCAGCACCACCGGCACCGGCAGCATTCAGAAGTACATCGTGGACTCCCTGCCCCCCACCGGGGACACCAAACAAGGAGCCACCCCCCCAACCCCCACCACCTGGGGCCACCAACCCCCCACCCCCACACCAGGTCTGTGGTAGCATAGGGATGTGGCAATGCGGAAGATCACGTACTGTAATGGAAATGTAGAAACCAGGTAGGATACCACCCACGAAGGGCTGGCTCTGGTACTGGTATATAAGTGCCTGTAGCCTTTAATAAAAAGCCATTTTGCCTTCTTCTCTATGAGAGTCTGAGTTAGACAATGGACCCTCGGTGTCTCCCGGGATTTCGGCACTGAGGATAGGACACTTTAATCACAACACGGGTCTCCAGTTGTCCCCTTTGGCTGCATTATCACAGATCCCTGTAGAACAAAGCACAGGAAACACAGATATCAATAAAGATAGAAAGGGGACGACAGGAATAGATTGGTCTTTAATAGCAGAGAAGTGTAAACTGGAGGGCATTCGTGTGGCTCCCCTCACAGATTTCCCAGTTATAGTAAACCAACAGGGAGACAATGAATGGGTGCTGTTAGATCACAAAGTAGTTACTTCATTGTTTAAATCAGTTCAAAGTAACGGGCTTTCACATCCTGAGACCCAATTATTAATTGATATGGCATTAGCAACACCGGTCATTCCGGAAGATGTATGAACCTTGACTAAGGCAGTGTTGTCACCCTCAATATTAACGTTGTTTTTAGAACACTGGGCTACACTTATTAGACAGAAACTCCAAGAAGCAGAAGCAGATCGTCATCATGAATTACATGGAGTAACTTTTGACCAATTAATGGGCACAGGTGCCTTTGCGACACAGCAGGCTCAAACACGCTTACGTGGTAGAATACTGCGAGCGACGACACAAGCTGCGAGAACTGCATTTGTCAGTATGAGCACGCAAAGGAACCGTGGACGACCATTAAACAAAAGCTAAATGAACCATTTTTAGATTTTGCAGACAGGCTTCAGAGGGCAATAATTCGTTCTAATTTGCCATCAGCTACTCACAATGCAGTATTGCTAGAGGCTTTGCGCAATAATGCTAACCCAATTGCACAAAGTATTTTACAGACTCTGTCAACATCGACGCCGTTGCCTCGTTTACTATGAACAGTTGCACTGTGGGAGAAAGCAGGTCCATCAGGAACACCAACTCCAATGGTACAAGTCGCAACCACACAGGAGCATCGTCAGTATAGACAACCTGGTCACATTAAGTGTATGTATCCATATCCTCAACTGTGTTGGCGCTGTGGTAAATTGGGTCACTTTGCCTGTAATTGCTGATCATCTAGGCCATTGGGAAATTCCTGGTGGGCTCCCTTTTACCGGGACGGGGGAGCTCGTTGTCCAGTGTCTTGTCCACAATTAACACAATTAGTACGTCCCCAGGGGGTCCAGCAATCAACAGCTATGTTACAGGAATGGCAAGGGGGACTGTGAGCAGAGCAGACGTCAATCAAGTATTATGATATGCAAGATCCAGCTCTGCGCCTGACAGAGGACTCACTGCACTTCTGACCATTCCGTTGTTTCAGCGCCCGCTATTGACTGTGTATGCAACACGAGAGGCAGGAGGTAAGACAATGACAATATGTTGTGATGCACTGCTAGATACAGGAGCGGATGTCACAATAATTACAACACATATTTGGCCTAAGGAATAGCCACGGCAACTAGGCCCAGTGATATATGGAATAGGAAGGGAACAGCAAGTGACAATCTCAGTGGGCTTCATTACCCTCACAGTGTATGATGTTGATGGTTCACCCATAGAAGCCTCAGTGAAACCAGTTGTCCTAGCAGAGGGTAGACCTCTTTTAGGAAGAGACTTTTGTGCCCAGGTCAATTTGAAAAAAACAAATTTGTAATGGGGTCCACTGTCAATTAGCAAATGATGCCTATCAAAATGATATGGCTGACAAATGAACCAGTGTGGGTTGAACAGTGGCCCTTGACACAAGAAAAATTACAAGCAGCCAATGAACTAATACAAAGAGAATTATCAGCTGGGCATATAATACCTTCAACAAGTCCTTGGAACATACCGATATTTGTCATATGAAAGAAAGCAGCAGGACAGTAGCGATTGCTGCATGATTTAAGAGCAGTGAACGAACAACTGCAGGATATGGGCCCACTGCAACCAGGTCTGCCAAAGGTTAGCATGATACCAAAGGACTGGGCAATCATCAGTATAGACATAAAGGACTGGTTTTTTTGGGGGTTGTTTTTTTTTTCCTATACCACTGCATCCTGAGGATTCACCACGATTTGCTTTTACTGTCCCATCCATAAACAACATCGTGCCTGCGGAGCAATATCAGTGAACAGTATTGCCTCAGGGAATGAAAAATTCACTGACACTCTGTCAACTCTATGTAGATAGTGCTATAAAGGTGACCAGAAAGCGGTTTGGGCCTACAGCATTGCTGATAAACTGTATGGATGACATCTTGATAGCAGCACAGCAACAAGATACAGCAGAGATAATTTTGGCTCATGTAAAAGATGAGCTGAGAAAGGCAAATTTAACAATAGCTGAGTCAAAGGTCCAACGTTCACCAGGGATGAAATATTTAGGCATGTACATTGGGCCTGAGGATGTGAAACCACAGACTATAAAAATACACACTGAGCCTCAACACAATTCATGATATTCGGCAAATAGTAGGTAGTATACAATGGATTAGGAATCTATCCCAATCACACAGGACATGATGCAACCGTTGTATACATTACTACAGGGAAACTAATACCCACAGGACACAATCACACTCACCTCAGACATACGACTCTGCCTTGAGAACATACTGCAACTTATGGTTGATAGCCATGTAGCCTGCATTAATTTGAAATTAGATGTCCTAGCTCTTATGGGAAGCACCAAACAGGGTATGATTGGGTACCTGGGTCAAAAGGTAGCCTGGGAGGGATGTCAAAGATTTACAGCTTTGACATGGTTTATGACATCAGGAAAAAAGGCATTTGTCAGCTGGCCAACTATGCTGGCAGACATGATCACTAAGGCCCGTTTAACTGTGCAAGCTACCTTGGGAAGAGAGCCTGTTGTCATTGTGATGCAATGTATGTCAAATAGTTTTGAAAAGGCCTTAAACCTTTCACCAGCCCTGCAAATCGCATTAGCAGATTATCCTGGACAGGTTCAATGTTTAGAATGTATCGAATGGGTACAGCAATTAAGTACATTTAACATTGGTCTTGCACAGCGTGTAAGTGACAAACCAAATGATGGCCCCACATATTTAACCGATGCATCTTCTCTAACATCAACAGTGGCGGTGGTATGGAAGGAGGAAAGGGAGTAGAAGAAACGTATATATACTGACAAAAGTAGATCATTGCAGTGGTTAGAAGCAAAAGCTGTAGAGATGGCATTATGACAGAACAAAAACCTCATTGTGAATACAGTAACAGATTCTTATTATGTATATAAATTAATTTTATCAATGTCAACATCAGGAATACCATATTCCAAGATTGCAGTAATGCTAGATGCAGCGCTACAGAATCGAACACAGGCATGCCCAATTATGCACATGAACAGTCATATAGACTACCTCTGTATCTATAAGGAAGGGAATGACAAGGCAGACTTAGAAGCAAAGGGTGTGTGTACTTTACAGCAAGCCCAAATATTGCATGAAGAGTTGCTTATGGGAGCAAAGAGCTTAGCAAGAACTACAGGGATATCATTTTCACAAGCCCGAGAGATCGTAGCAATGTGTCCACACTGTCAGACCTCACCGTTATGGCAAATGGGAGTCAACCCGCGGGGACTGGCTCCCTCAGCGATTTGTCAGACAGACGTTACAGTCTATGAACCTTTTAAGCCAAATTCTAATCTGTTTGTAACTATTGATACCTATAGTGGCATCTTAGTTGTTACAGCTAAAAGGAAAGCCCGTGCGAAAGAGACAATAATGCATTGGCAGACAGCTATGGCGTGGCTGGGAAAGCCCAATAGCATCAAAACAGACAACGGACCAAATTCTGTGGCCCAATCTGTGAAAGACTGGGCACATCGTTGGAATATTATCATCACACACCGTATCCCCTATAATTCGACAGGTCAGGCAATTATAAAGCGTGCTCACCGTACATTGAAAGAATCTTTAAATAGCATCATAGAAAAGAAATCACATGTCCCTTTAGATCAGCAGGATGTTGTCTTAATGAAGGCACTGTATCTCTGGAATCAATTTGATAGATATGGAACAGACTGTACGCCCACGAAAAAAACTCTATAATCTTCCTACGACCGAGGTAAAGCCAAAGGTGTTAGTACGTTTTCCAGGAACAGATATGTGGTCACCTGGGTGGTCACTGGTTGTTCTTGGTCAAGGATATGCAGCTGTATCTCATCCTGATGAACCGGTGGCTACCTGCAAAATGCGTTCTCCCTGACCTGCGGCACCAGGAGCAGAACAGGCAACCTCCAAATACAGACCAGAATGCAGGCACTCCTGATAACGACCAGAATGCCGACCATCAACCGAATGATCCTTCTGGTGATGACCAGGACACCGACTGTCAGGTAGATGGTCTGTCTACAGGCAAAGACTGGGATGGTCCTTCCACAAGCAGAGACTGAACTTTAAGTTTCTTTGTTATGGAGTCAGAAAGTTAAAGCCCTTAAGGCTATTTTGGATTTAATAACTGATGTAAATTTCTATTTAAGATTAATACCTGATAGAATTGTGATGTAGAATTTGTTAGCTAGATGTATTTCCTATGGCACCACTGGAGACTCTGCCCACTTTAAAGCGGCATCTGATTTGGGCTCTGCCCAGTAACTGGACATTACCGGACCGACCCCTTGTCAGCATTCGGTTTAGGCTCTGTTTGGTAACTGGCCATTACCAAGCAGATGCTTTATGCTGCGTTTGTTCTCCTTTCTGCAAGGCTACCCGTAGAAGATTACTAATGATTTCTTTTTCATCTTTAAACAAAAAGGGGGGAATTGTGGAACTAGAAGTTAGACAGGACCCTGCGAGATGTATCAGCCTGATTTTAACTGCAATGATAACGCATGCCTTTAGATTCTTTTACAGGGAAAGGGAAGGATCTGGAGCCTTTTAGTACTGCTACTGGTTTTGGTGTCCTTGGTCAACGTCGATCGCTCATACAACTGGATGCTGATACAACCTCAAGAATCGCAAACACTCCAGTCTATAGTGACTCTGGGTGCTCCCTCCTTCAACGTCACGGTATGCCGTTTGATGGGCCCAACTGTACTGAATCACTGGAAAGGTCCACATTGTGTCACTGCCAATGCCAAATGGGACACTGGGGATTCCAATCACCCTGGATAACCACTTTGTTATCCACTCTTGCTGGTCCTCTTCTTATCTTGCTGCTACCTTTAACTTTTGTACCTTGTGTTCTTAACAGACTAGTGCCATTTATGAAGTCTCACTTAGACACAGTAGAGGCACAGTATGTCTTGTTAGCTCACATGACTGACTATCATCACCAATGCACTTAATATTGTATCTTCACTGGCATGGAGGGGGTGGAATTGTGGTAGCATAGGGATGTGGCGATGAGGAAGATCACATGCTGTAACGGAAACATAGAAACCAGGTGGGATACCACCCACGAAGGGCTGGCTCTGGTACTGGTATATAAGTGCCTGTAGCCTTTAATAAAAAGCCATTTTGCCTTCTTCTCTATGAGAGTCTGAGTCTGACAATGGACCCTCGGTGTCTCCCAGGATTTCGGCACTGAGGATAGGACACGTTAATCACAACACGGGTCTCCAGTTGTCCCCTTTGGCTGCCATCCCCTCCCCCACTGCCACCCCCAAACCCCACCCTGGGGACAGTCCCCAGCAGCCACCACCATCCCCTGCCAAGGCCAATGGTCCCCCCAGGCGGTGGCCCAGTAGCCCCAATCTGCCCAGTAACCACCCAGTGCTGGGGGGGATGATGATGTGGCTGCTAGGGACACTGGGTGGGATGGGGGAGTGTCAGTGTCCTCTCCCACTGGCCTCTCCCAGTGGCCCCCAGTCACCTGGGACCTCACTATGGGGACAAGGGGTGGCCTGAGGGTCCCCCCCAGTGGCCCCCAGTGTCTTCCAGTGGCCCTCAGGGTCCCAGGACAGGGGCTGCTCCCCTGAGGGCACCTGTACCTGGTGCTGTAAATAAACCAGTAATCTCCCAGTGCCCTCCAGTTCACTCCAGTGACACAAGTTTTCCCCCAGCACCCCCTGCCCCCAGTTTGTACCACTGAATCTCAGTTCCCCCCCATCCTGGTATCCCCATCACTTCTTAGTTCACCCTGCTTTATCCCAGTGCCTCCCAGTTCTGCCACCATCTCTGCCAGCGTCACCCTCCCCCCCCGACTCTCTCCCACTGCATCCCCCCATCTTTCCCAGTTCCCACTCCCTTCTCTCCCAGTGCCCCCCCAGCTGCTCCCAAGTGCCCCCCCCTTTGCTCCCAGTAAACCCCTCTAGGTCCCAGTTCCCACCCCCCTCTCTCCAGTGCCCTCCCCTTGCTCCCAGTACCCCCACCGTGCCCCTCTTGATCCCAGTAAACGCCCCCCTCAATCCCAGTGCCCCTCCCAGACCCCCCCTCAGGATTTGAGAGGGTCTTGGTGGTCCCGGGGGGGTTGGGGGTTTCTAAGGGGTCCCAGAGGGTCTGGGGGACACCTGCTGGGGTCAGAGAATCCCATAATCCCTGAGGCTGGAAAATGCCACCAGCCCTAGGCCCACCAACAGTCTCACTCCAAGTGCCTCTCCCACTCACAGCCCCAGTTCTGGTCCCAGTCACAGTCCCGCTCCCAGACCCAGTCCCGCTCCCATCCCAGGTCCTGCTCCCACTCCCGTTCCCAGTCCCATATCCAGTCCCAGTCCCACCCCCAGTCCCGGTCCCAGACCCAGTCCCAGTCCCGCATTCACTCCAATTCCCACTCCCAGTCCGAGTCCCGCTCCCACTCCCATTCCCACTCCCGCTTCCGGTCCCGGTCCCGGTCCCGGTCCCGGTCCCGGTCCCAGTCCCGCTCCCAGACCCACTCCCACTCCCAGTCCTGCTCCCACTCCCTCTCCCAGACCCAGTACCAGTCCCGCTCCCAGTCCCGCTCCCAGTTCCGGTCACAGCCACACTTCCATTCCCTGTCCCAGTCCTGGTCCCAGTCCCAGCCCCAGTCCTGGTCCCAGTCCTGGTCCCAGTCCCAGTTCTGCTACCGGTCTCATTCCTAGTGCTGCTCCCAGCCCCAGTCCCACTCCCACTCCTGCTTCCGGTCCCGCTCCAGGTCCCAGTCCCACTCCCGGTCCCAGTCCCGCCTGCAGTCCCAGTCCCAGTCCCACTCCCAGTCCCTGTCCCAGCCCCAGTCGCAGTCCCTGCCCCGCCACCAGTCCCAGTCCTGTTCCCCAGTTCCAGTCCCGGTCCTGGTTCCAGTCCCAGTTCCAGTCCCAGCACAAGTCCCACTCACAGTCCCAGTCCTGCTCCCAGTCCCAGTCCCGATCTTGCTCCCAGTCCTGCCAGAGGAGCCAGCCATGGTCAGGTCTTGGCCAAGAGCTATTGGGGACCAAGCTCCGGCCTAAGCTTGTCACCCGGACCATGAGTGACAGAGATGACAACCCCACCCTGGGCAGAGGCAGGGGCTGGAGGCTCCATGAGGTCATGGGGACGTGGCCACCAGGCCACCAGGTGACACCCCCAGAGCATCATGGTGCCCACCGGCCATGACCTGAATGAGACTTGTTGGAGACAGTGGGAGAATTACGGCACTCAATGTGAGCAATCAGGCAATTTCATTTTATTGTTAAGACCAACACTCTTTTATACAGTTATTAATGAGGCTCATACATAGTGCAAAAGCAAGC
>JANVCC010000209.1:6751-232522 GCA_025345505.1 Todiramphus chloris collaris
ATCCCCCGCTACCCTCAGGCACCCACCCCCCGGCTCCCCTCAGGCGAGGCCGCGCACCCCGCAGGTGCCCCGCCCCGGCCCCCCTCAGCCGCCGAGGCAGGAGGACTCTCGCTGGCAGCCGCCGCCGCCCCGCTCCCACCGAGCCGCGCCCCTCCCCGCTCCCCTCCGCTGCGCTCCGTCTGCGGCGGGGGGCTGGGGCAGCCTACCTGGGCGGCGGGGCGCCCCGCGGAGCGCAGCCTGGCCTTCCGGGGTGCCGGGCGGCGTTGTCACGGCCACAGGTTGGCTGCCGGCGGCGGGCGGCGGGCGCGGTGCCGCATCGCTATAAAAGGAAGCGACGCGGGGGGAGGGAGAGGCGGCCCCGGCACCTTCGCCTCGCCCGGCCCCGATCTGCGGTTCGTTCCCTTCCGCCCCCCGCCAGGAGAAGCGGCTGCAGCTTCACCCCGGGCAGCCCCAGCGGGGCAGGGGGCACTCGGGTGGGGCGCCCCTGCCCTCTGCGTGTCACGGAGAGGGGGTGGGGGGGAGGACGGAGGGCAGCGCGCAGCGCTCCGCCTGAGCCCCCAGCCGCGGGTGCGCGGCCTCGTCCCCGGGGGCGAGGAGGGGCCCTTCTGGCCGAGCCGGCGATGTCCCTGCACGCCAGCCGGGCTGCCCTGGGCGAGCGTGCGCGAAGCACGCCCCAAAGCAGAGCAGGAGCGAGGCTTTGGAGAAAGGCGATGGTGCCAGCGACATGCGGCAGTTACCTTGCGAACTTTCACTGCGTGCGCACCGAAACCAACCGTGGACACCAGGCTCCGGCTGCAGACTCTGCTGGAGCGCTGCCCGGGCCTGAGCCTCCGGCTGATGCCTGGGGAAGGGCACTGCAGGGGACGGACGGGGTTCTTGGCGACTCCAGATGCGGGTGGTGGCCCCTGCTATGGTCAGGGCCTGGTTACCTGGCCTGGTAGCTGAACCGCTGCCATGAGATGGGGTCTTTAAGACTGATCCTCTCAAATGAAAGAAAAAAACCTCATCAAAGCACAATTTTCCCTTCAAACCCCAACAGGTCCTTCGTCCTCAGACACCTGAGCAGTTGAGGTATCCCCGAGGCACCTTACTCAGTTTCTCCTCCATCTCATGTTGACAATTGACAGCATCTTGGTCACAGGAGGAGCGAGGGTCCCCCTGGACACGGCCTCCCCCTCCCAGACTGCCCAGCAGGAAGCTCTCCCCCCAGCAACAGATGCTGTTGTTCTCCTGCACCGTCAATCCCTTTCAGGGACAAGGATTAGGTGGGGGTAACACGTCTTAAAGTAATTTCTCTAAATGGCATTTTGCTGCCTGGCTTTACTTCAGTCACTGCCGAGGGTCTGTGATGCTTCAGCTCACTCTGCAGCCCCAGATGATGGCACAGTTCTCACTGTATTGGCCACAATGGCTACAAGTCCTGTCTTTGGCCCAAAGCAGATGGAGATAGGGGAAGCAGTAAGGCCAGGATGCTGCAAAGTCAAGTAAAGGACCTTGCAGAGATCAGGATCAGCCTGGTCACCCTTTGTTCTTAGCACCCAGCCCAGAAGACTCAAACTTCTGCTCCTTTCTGTGTCAGGATTTCCACACTCATCTGACCCACTGTAAACCAGCGACACTCCCCAAACAAGGAAAACAACCTTCCATACCTTCTCTTATATTATTCCACCAGGCAAGCAGCTAAAGCTCTGGATCACAGGCAGAGAAGGTGCCTGCTATGCAGAGTGAGGCAATGACCCCAATCTAAATAAACACTGCCAAGGGACACATTTTGCATGAAAAACATTTAGGCAGAACACTGCCTTGGGCAAGTAAGAGGAAAAAATCCTGCTATTGATGTTTTTGAAGTAGAAAGAGTTTTCCCAGCCTCAAATGTAATACTTTATTTTTCATCTTAACTTTCTCTGCATCCCAGCAGGGAAGGGGGAACAGAAGGAGCTTTTCTGCTGGACCCAGCAGCATCTCTCTCAGAGCGACCCACTGGGAGCACAGATGCTGAATTAAAGGATGATCTTGAGTAAAATCCATCCCTAAGCAAGGTGACCGTTCCAAAGCTGCTCCAAGGAGGTAGTGGGGGTGCCAGGACCACATCTAAAGCAGACCTGGGCCCTGCACGGGGCTGCTCCTAGGGGACTCTTCTGTCAGGGCAGCAGCACCTACTTGCTTACAGCCAAATGCTCCCGTTCACTGGATCTTGGGCATGGACCCTGCCTGCACATCTGCTGCTTCTGCTCCTTCACATGGCCCAGATACTAGAGTGGCTACTTGTGTAGTGCTGACCAGATGTTCTGACAGCCCTGCTGCCAACCCTCCTTCCCTCATTACCATTTGCTAAGATCTTGCTGCTTCTTCTGGGTAAGGTACCTTCAGTTCTTCACATTACTAGACTCTCTGCCTTACCCCGGTGTGGATATGGCCTACCTACAGGCAGCACTCACAGGAGAGCTGCTGACCCCTTAGGATTGATCTTCACATCAGTGGTGGGGTCATTCATACTCTTCCCAAGGAGTCCAAGTTGTGGTTTATGTTGCTCTCCTGCTCTTTTCACACCTCCCCCTTGTACCAGGTCTCTAGTTCAGGTTTGTTCATATACTCTGCAGAAGACTTGGAAGTCCTCATCTTCCACTATCAGCGTTAAGTTCCCTTCACATGAAGTTCAGTGCTCCTTGCTCTCCAGAAGTCCAAGCTGCTTAATTTCCCTTGTAAGCAGCCCAGCAGCTCTGTGAGCTTATTGATGCAGGCTTGGCCTTTGTTCTCATGTTTCTGTAGAGGTTGGCCCAGTTACTGTAGGCAAGATAGAGGCAGAGGAAGATACTGGATCACAGCTCTGCCCTTTGTCCCCATGCTTCTATCCACAAAGGTCAGAACTACTGCAATGGTGCTGGGGTTGCTCTACAAGACAGACTTCCAGCTTCTGGGTGGGTTTCCATGCAATAAAAAGTTTCAGCTGAAATGAGAAGCTAGGGCTGGCTGCAGGTCACTTACTGCTCAGCTACCTGGGGCTCTTCTTCCTGACTAGAGTTACTAGCATAGAGCTACAGCTTTGAATTCAAAATCTTCAGTGAGTAAAGGGAAGGCTAGGACATGTGGAGGTGTAGGTCTAGAGCCATGGAGAGCATGACGCAGTAGGGGCAGGTGATTACAGGCAGTAGAATCTTTATTAAATTGAAAAAATATCTGCTTTCATCTTGGAGGTGTCTTTGAAGCGATGTGTGGCTGCTGGTGGCACCAGATCAGTAATGAAGCGTGCAGGCTCCAACAGAAAACCACTGCAACGCTCCTGCATAACCAACAAACAGCTGCTGACCTCTTCTCTACATGCTCAGCTCAAGAGGTGGCTTGTCTTTCTTCAGTCTGCAGTTCAGGAGCTCATTTCAGTCCTCTCCAATAAGTAAGTTTTTGATTTCTATTTAAACATTAAGAACTCCAGCTCAGAGGTGTGTTGACAGTACCGCAGCAGGGAGGTGGGAGGAGGGAGAGAGGAGAAGTGTTACTTTCTAGGTCCAAGGGCAGCTTCAGGATTAAGCTGTTGCACACTACTCCTTACTGCTAAGTTTACAGGCAGCTGTAGTGAACTCTTCCTGGAGTATTCCCTGAGGAAGAGACTAGAGAAATTAATTAGTCATCAAAATCCCAAGCCTAATGCTACTGCTTTGAACTGAAGAAAAGTAAACTCAGTGAAACCACCCCTAACAGAGCAGTCTAGTTGAGTATTCAGGGGTGATTCATCTACACAATGGGACCGGGAGAGAAAAATCAGACTTCCAAATTTCTGGTGGTAAATGAAGGACAGAAACATCTTTAAGCCTTGGAGAAAAAAATCCCATGGGAGAATGGACCTCATCTCACACCACCTTTCAGCAAAAAGCAACAAGCACAAGGGGACAGGATGTTTCTGATCAGACACAAGATCCAGGACCAAACCAGTAGGAACTGCAGAGCAGCATTAACACTGGATTTAAAGTTGGTCAGCTTAAAGCTTGTTCAAAACATTCTTCAGGTGGTGCAGCAAGTGACTGATCAGCTTCTCCTCAGCTCTGACACGGTGAGCAGATGTGACAGCTGTCACAAATTGTCTGGCCCCTGCCCCCACTGTTCTGAAGAGCCCAGAGCAGACATCCGCCTGGCTGCAGCCAGGACGATCTGTTCTGTAATTTGCAGAGGAACAAGGCAAAGCCTGTACCCTGACACACTATCGTTCTCAGTGTTCAGCAAGCAGCAGCTGAAGAGAACTGGTCAGGACTCGCAGGTTTTGTGTGCACCACAGCACAGGGGGGTAAGCTGAAGTACAAACTGACAAACAGCACTTTGCTTATCTCAAGAAACTTGAGCACTCTCTCAGCAGATGACTGAGCTGTAAATCATGTCATGTATCAACCTAAAAGCCAATTTGAAATAGTTTGTATTAGATAAGGACGTTTTTGGCTTGCAGCTATATAAAAGAAAACATCTTACAGTCCTGTCTGCGTTCTGTATCCACCTGCAAAGCCTCCAGCTGTGTATCAGAAGAGCTAAAGGCGATCATAAAAGCACCCCCAACAGCCTTAAACCAAGACTAAGTTGGTAAGTTGTCTGTAAGAATTTTAAGGCCTGAAGCTGAACTTTATTAGGAATGTTTGCTCCTCTGTCATATTCTGGTTTCTTGGCGTAGGAGCGTTACTGGTCTAGGGTGTGAATGGCATGAAACTTTCTAACGGGGAAGAGTGTGGGGAAAGTGCTGTTGGTTTATGTTGATGCTCAGGAGAACTGTCACACAAACTACAGAGTCTGGGGAGGGGGAAAGCATCTGAAAACAATTAAATCATAGTTGGGGTTTTGTTGGGCAGCAGTAAGCTATTTCTGAGTTTCCCTCGTTAGTATTTAAGATTTGCACCACATTCACAGGTTTTGATTAACAGTCTTCTGCTCAACTCAGAGGTTTAAGTTTCCCAGGAAGAGGGTAAGACAACCAAAACTTTGAGCACTGCAGGAGTTCTCTGGGCATTTGTCTTGCACTTTTCTCCTCCAAACTGTATGAGATATTCACCTCAACTGTGACTTGCAAAAGGAAATCAATACATGTCACCGCAGAACAAGTAATACAAGTAGGACAGAGAGCTGAGGACACTGGAATCAATGGCTCTCGGAACGCTGTTATCTGAAATACTGTGACAAGGTAGAAGCTGAGTAAGGCCAGAATATTTAAGCATACTGCATCCTCTGCCCCACATCCATATTTCACACACTTCTCGCCCCATATGTTTAGCCTATGCAAATTTAAAAGCCCAAAACTAACCAAGCAGAACATTCTGTGATGAACCCAGGCTATGCTGGCACTACAGTTGGGTGTTCAGGAAGCCATCTCAGCACAGTGGTCTCCTGAGCTCTGTGCTGTTGCAGTTACTGGTTTTGATACAAACCAGATCTGATAACTCCATACTCCAGCTTTTCCCCTGGCTAAAGGATCTTCTTGTTGCTTTCTAGTAATTTCAAGTGACTTGTACTTTTTTTTGGAGCAGGTTTGATGGGAACAGATCTTAAATGAGAAACTTCCAAGAACCAAGTCAGGGAGGGAAAAATAACCTCTGCAGGCTGGGTTGGAACTGAAATTCTAAGGAACAAAGTCACTCCATCCAGGCAAGGGTAGTACTGCTTGAGTCGGTTTGAGCGCTGCTGCGGGTTTGTTAATCCTGCTCACGGGTGGAGGAAGGCTGCACAGGGGGCAGAGGGCCACGATGAGCTCTTCTTTCCAACCCCAAGAGCCAGTTGTAGAAAACAAGACATGGCAAGCTGGCTTTCCACAGAGCCTAATGAAGCCAGAGAGAAAGCAATCGAAACTCGTGGACAAAGTAAGTGTTTTGATGCTAACTTTAGTAAGTACAGTTTTCCAGATAAAGGCAATTGCATCCACAGTTGACAGTTGTTAAAGAGATACACATTTAATTGCATTATATAAGGGGTGCTTTATACTCCGGAGAAAACAGTTCAAGTGTTTTAGTTCTACCTGTTTGGAATCCAGACTTTCTCCCTAGAAGATATTCCAGTTGACAAAAGGGCCTTGTTCGGATATCTGGGATCAACTGAATACATTTATTTAAAAGCAATTTTAAATATTAAAAAAGTAGAAATGAACACATACAGTACTCAAAAACTGTCACATTAAATACATGTGAATAGACATGTGTACTGATGTTTTTACCTTAACATTCAATGAGAAGTCACGATTGTAACTAGTGGCATGACCAGATCTGATTTCTGTACACGTTGATGTACTATGTAATAAAAAAATAAATAGCAACTGTTGTTCAACAGTAAATAAGACATCATCTGCAGAGCATACTTCCCCCTCTGGGGGCACCTTCCCCTGCCCCTCCCCCCAACCCCTTATCAGTTAGTTTTCCATAAAGATTTAGACTTTCCAAATACTATGTCATATACAAAATTGCAGACAGTGGCTCATTGAGTTCAAATATAATACTGTACTTAAACTCAATCAATATCATACATTTTCAGATTTCTTATGACCCATAACAAGCCAGAATAAACAGAACTATTGTTCCCGATGGAACTCATTTAGTTTTATAAAATGCATATGTATACTATTTTAAAGAGTGTAGAAAAGAATAGACATTTGACTCTACATAATTTTACATGCCTAGGTTTTCTTTATATGATTTGCTTTTATCAGTTTATTTCAAGATCACTTAAAAATACAATTGACCACAAAAGTGAATAGATTTTGTTCTTTAATGCAACTTAAAACATTGTAGTAATGGATAAAATGGAATGCTAAATAAATGCTAAACCTGACTTCCTTTCCATAAAAACCAGAATAGAGTCTGGAATACTGGAGCTGGTAATACTGAAGATTAGATGCCAGCAGGCTCATTCGCTCCTTGCGCAATTACTTTCTCGTTTGGAATAAACTTTTGTTGTAAATAATAAAACCATTAACAGTTGATAAATGTTTTGCATTTTTTTTCCATGTGGGGTTTAGACTGATATCTGTTTCTATACTAACCACAAAGAGAATTAAATATTCACTGACTACAGTCTTGTAAAACTGAATTCAAAACTAAAGCCCTCAGAAAATCTGAGATGCGCTTTTATGAAATGAAAATCTTTCCAAGCAGCCAAGACAATCTGCTTTGCAATAGCAGCGCTAAGTACTGAAGCCAAAATAACATTTAAAGCAAGTCATACAAAACTACATGTGTCATGGCATGGAAATTGCTACAGACAAACTATGGGAGAAACGCAATTGCGTTATGTTGTCAAAGTTCAAATATTATGTTGGAAGTGACATAGGAAATGAAAGTTTCCAGTACATTACACCAGTAATACATTTAAGTGTTTTCTGGCAATGCAACTTTATACCAGCTTTCAAGAAACCTCAGGTCAAATGCAGCCTTCCAAAGACTTTCTTAGAAATGAGCTTTATAACAGCATCTCTGTTACTTGGTGCTTTGAATTAAGACTATTACAGTTTAGTGAACTCTACTAAAACCAGCCTGATACTTGTGATCTGAGTTCTATCATTAACAGCCTGATCAAATGCGCGAGAGGTCATCTTAACTTCCACTTTCTAGAGCAATTAAAAATAATTTAGATTTGTCCTTCTATCACCACTTCAGAAATTTTATTTTAGGTAACTAACTTTTAGCAAGGTTGAAGACAGAGAAAAAAAAACTCCCACAAAATCATTTTCGAAGAGCCAATTTAGCTATAAACAAATACTGTTGCAAGCTCACGTTAATCTGAATAGCAGTTAAGTTAAAAAGTTCTTTTCCTCAAATGTAGCTACATGACTACAGTACTACTTTTGTACAAAGGCAGGTTTCAAGTAAGCATCTAAATGCATGCATAATGTCAACAGTTAACATTTTCTAGAAGTCCTTGGTTACTAAGAATTCAGTGAAAGAATCCAGCAAATTTCACATATATCTACTAAAGAACAATATGACTAATTTTCATTAAAATAGGTTTTTGAATGAAATGGATTTGTAACTTTTTTTATAGTGAGGTAATATCACAGGGGAACTGCAATCACAGTTTGGCATAGGTCCACGTAATATAAACATGAAATGCTGTATGCACACCATAAAACACTACCGTTATCTGTAAAGTCAGTGAATATTTGTCTTCATAATTACAATTAACTGAGCACTATATTAAATAAATACCAAAGTGGGTTTCATAGCTGTAAACTGCATACACTTATAAACTGCAGACTGGTTTTTAAATTGTCCAAAACCATTCACTCATTCTAGCTTTCTGCTAATTGTATACTGAGAATACCGAGTTATTAGGAACAGTCATTTCTGTACAGTTGCATGGTTGCTGGAGACCACCTACGTTTGGAAAGCTGGCAGTTCATACGGATTTTTAACAGCGTAGACAGAGATGTAAGTGCTAGATGCCAAGGATGGCTTCAACGAACCCAATAAGGCGTGCCAGGTTCCAAGGCTACCATAATACTGGCAAAGGCAGAATAACACAGTATATTTACAATACATATAATTCAACCTCATGAGGTGAAACTTAAATGAATTCTTAATTTGTAACAGCAGCTACATATATACAGTTGTGCACAGGATTACAGGGAGGCAGCAGCGTTCGCTTTTGTTAAAAAGCCCGTCTTGCATGGAGAATGTGCAATGCTCAAGTTTAGGATTTTTTGTTTGTTTGTTTTTACTAGTCTGACAGAATGTGCACAAAGGACACTGGGAAGACCCCTTTCCTCTCTGGCTGTCCTTCGATGTGGCCAATCTGCAACACGGAACAAAAACATACAGAGATATACATATATACGTCCATGTATACACATGGAGTTCATAGACTACATTGACTTCATTCAAAAGCAGCAGAAGTGCATGATCCTACAGAGCATTTGCAAGTTCTTGGACAGTTTAAAGCACACTTTAGTTAATGTTTGAATTTGTGTAAAGGAGCAAAATAAAACCATACAAGCATATTAGAAAGAAGACAAACCAACTAAATCTACAGAGAACAAAACTACAATTTTAGTTGGAAACCTAAACCATTGCATTTCAAGAATCTCATCAAAACAGAAGCCTGGTTTTCATTTGTTTCACAGACTAACTTTCAGTAACAAATTACGTACCTCTGAAAGCCATTCTTAGTTAACACAATAAATCCTAACCATCTCACTTGAGGGAAATGGCCACATGCTACAGTTGTGAACTTACAATAATCCGCCTGTCCCTCTTAAAGAACTAAAGGGCCAGCTATTTTCTTACTGGATTAGTATGACTCCTAATAATTTACGTGCCTGCTAGTGTTTATAACAAATCCCAGTATTGTCTGATTGAGTATCCTCCATGTACAACTTCCTACATGTTTTGCATAATTTCTAAAGAGCCGAGCAACTTCTAAAGAAGAAAACCTGGAAGAAACAATGACACCTTCTATATGAACTTTGCATGTTTAAAATGCGTAATTATAAACAACTGTCAAGCTGACACTCCTGGAGTAGCAGTCTTGAATGACCACGTAACTCTCTTCTCATCCTGCTACAGCGCTGCTCACTGTTTTCAGAATAATAGTGTACCTCCTTCCTCTTCCACAAGCTAACAAAATGGGAAGGGGAAACATGCAGGGCTGGCCATTTCCTCTTGTAAAGCCAAATTTTTGAAGCGTATGAGTCAACAGCCCTTGTTTCCCTTCTCAGAAAAAACTCAGACTGGAGCATTTATTGGAACTTGTCAGGCGTGCACCCAGGGAGCTTAAAAAGCCACTGCACAAAACAGATTCAGTAACTTAGTCAGAGAGGGGATGATATGGTTAATACAGCAGCTTTTCACGGGGCACTGCTCTCTGGATACCATCTTTTCAGTTGAAAATGTTCCCCGCTTAAATGATGAGAGCGAGGAAACTGCATAGCCAGAACCAGAGCAGCAAAGGTTGTGCTATGCTTAAGATGAGGAAATCATAGGCAGCATTGCCATAAAAATTCATTTTAATTACAGTGAAATCTGTCTCAATTTTCCTAGTAATATAAAATAGTTTTTCAGATTTCCAGCAACCCCTGTGGGTATAACAACATTTCTGGTGAACTGAAGATAATTATGTATCTCATTTTTCACAAAGGTTGTAATCCTGCTAAATAGAGCAAAAATCACCACCTCTTCATTTAATGAAAGGCTAGCGTGCATTAGAGTGACATATGTAAATACACGTTGTTGTGAACCAGCAATAAAGCCAAACCTAGTCAGGATGGTTCTACAGACTTCCAGGAAGAGAGAGGCCTTACCAGAGACATGAGGTCTTCTCTAATACAAGTTTAAGGGGTGGATGTTAGCCCAGACAAAAAACCTCCCAAAACCCAATGAAATAAAAATTCACCACCCACCCACAAACCAAAATAACAACAAATCCTCCAAATTTGGCAAAAGAGGTTTTCCTTTAAAAGTTACAAAGAAGTTACGTGGACTAGAAAAGGAAAAGATACGTACCCACCACTCTTGGTCCTCTTCACCAGTAACAATAATTACTTCTCCTTCAACAAATGTAAGCTCATCATCATTATCTGCCTGACAGTCATAAATGGTCTTCACTCTCCTAACTTTATTTTTTCCCTAAAAATAGAATAATGTTTTAGAGGAAAGACAGGAAGAACAGCAAAAACACACATAAGATTAAAAATTTGCCTTTTTACTTATGTTTTATTTTACAAGAAGGTGAAGACTACCAAATTGCTTTCCCTGCAATTAATGACATAAATGAAAAAAATGCTTCAACGAGGTTATTAAAAAAGAAATAGATAAAAAATTACCTACACAAGGCGTAGGTTTTTTTCCTTAAGATTCAGAACACCTAAGAGACTTTAATGTATAGTGCACAGCTTAAGTAATCTGTGCTTCCTCCAGATAAAATGTTTAACATTACACTGTTCCAATACACAAACACCTTTTCTCCTTTAATACATACTTGATTAAAAATCCCTCCATGAACAGAAAATGAAATCCAGTCTCCTCTGAATGCTACAAGAGAAGTAAGGGCTGAGAAAAATGCTGCATAGAAATACCAGTATTCCTTACAGGTTTAGTTTTGGATCTAGTGCAAAAATACAGTATCCTTTTATTTCAGATCTGCTTATAGGACTGGAAATTATTTTCTTGAGTGATTTTTCATCGAGAGTGTTAGCTATTTCTTACTAAAAAAATTAATTTCAGATGGCAGTACTATTTTGTGATGATAATTCACAATAGATTTTCTCAACGACTCTACCATTCTTGAGTCCAAGTATTTTCTAGGTCATACTTTGCTGTATACTGCTAATTCATATGAAAAATCCTGAGCCATGGACTCCTCCCTGAACATGCGTTTCTCATGGTAGGGAAAATGCTTTCAATTATTTCCAAATAGAATACAGAAGCAATATTCAGAGCAAAACACTCCTGCTACTTTATATTCCTGTATTTTCATACCCACACTGCTTCAAAAACTTAGAAGTAGGCAGATAACAAGAATGCAAAAAACCAAGAGCACGGGGAGCTGAGAAGCAGAAGGGCTACCATGGAAAAAGTCAGCTGGTTAAGATGAATTTGAGCCAAAAGTAACTTCACAGAGGAAATTTCCTAGGGAGCCTTCTCTTTGCTGTTACCTACCTACCTGAAATACCTCCACGTCTTGGCAAAAACAATTCCCTGCAGATCAGCAGTGGAACAGATACACAGCAAAGAGCTGTGCACAAAAATTAACAATTATAGAGGGATCCAAGCGACAAAGCAGTTAACACAAGAACATGAGACTAAAAAAACCCCATACTCAAGACAAATGAGCCTGAATTGAATACCTGAAGTGAAATTCATATGAGATCAAAGGGGTTTTTTACAGCAAGGGTTTGCTGCAGCAAGAATCTACTTCAAAGAATGCTTTCTTTTTTTAAACAAATTCATATAATTTGAACAAAAATCTCAACTATCACCAGGGACTGGAATTCAATATTAATGGGGTTTTGGGGCCAGTCCCAGCTTTCAACTCCAGAGAACTGTTACAAACTAAGAGTGCTTCCAATCAATCCTCCACTGAGGAAGCGAAGCAACTATTTCTCCAGATAAAAAAAAATGTCACCCTTCAATAAAGAAAGTAAAGAAAGTTAAATTCCTCTAAACTTAAGAGAGCTGTATGCAACTCGGCTTCTAAGAACACATGAGAAATGATGGCAGTTGTTCCTGGTTCCTTCAGATTAGTGCCACATGACATTTTAATACTCTCTTCCTTTCGCCGAGGAGAGCAGCGAGAAGCAGAACTGAAGCCTGAGGTGTATTTAATCTTGTGAAGGTTTAAAAAAGGATGGATAGATTTTCCAGGACACGGTTTGGGGCAATGGTGCATGAAAAAACAGAAACAATTCCAGGACATGTACAAATACCACCACCCCTCCAACAACTCCTTGTACCTAATACAGTACTTAATGAGAAGAGATTTTTTGCTTAAGACTGAATAGTAATTGGCTGCTGTGGTCATTAATAATCCCTCCCTGCTCCTATTTACATTCAACACTTTTGTTGTTGTTTAAAAAGTGTTATTTTATCTCATTCCCGAAAACACACGCACACAAAAGAACACTCAAGTGCTCAGTGTGATTTAAGAAGGACATGGCTAAATAGTCAAACACAAGAATGAAGCACCCACAGGTACTAGTGGCTGCTGCCATGGCTCTTACTGCTGCACTGGGATGTAGCATTTCACCAGTTTGAATGGAAAGGGAATAGCCAGAGGATGGAAACGAAGGCAAGAGATACATTTAAGAGGAATTCCTGCACGTTATTACTTGAGCAAAACCAGACTGCAGTGAACAAGAAAAGATGCAAGAGTGAGTGCAACAATTTGCAGAAAACGAAAGTAATTATCACAGATACATCATAATTTTCACCACTGCAAACCAACAGAACTATTTAATTCACTGTACATGTGAAAATGGCTGAATTTGAAGAACATGGAATTTTTCCTCTGGAGTTTCTGTACTGAGTAGTGTAAGAGCTTAAAAACCCAACAAACTCAGCAAACCAAATAATTAATCCACTATTTGCTTTCTTTCCTTCTTTAATAAAGTGAAAAATATCTGAGAATGTCCAGCATCATTTGTCTGCATATATTTCAAAGTAGGTAAGTAAACAAATTGTAGTTGCAGATGCCTTTTGATCAGATCCCTGGACTATTTTATTTAATCTCCAGAACATCCAGGAAGCCCAAGCAACAACTCTGTTATCCTCAGTTCAGACAGGAGCTTACAGACAGAAGCCAAGCACTTCAAGAACAGAAGTCTTACTTCCTTTTACGTAAGTGCTTTGCATAGCCAATTTAACAAGCAAAACCATCTCCTTTTTGATGTATTCTTAATGATGAAAATCTTAAGAGAGCTCTGGAGTTTCATAAAATTATTTCAATATACATATGCATGAAGAATCCTCTGTTGGATGGAAATTGCACTGGTTAGCAAGACGAACAGCAAGATGAATTGGGGTTGAACAAGAAGACTTGGAATCTAGTTATAGTTCCAGCTCTGCTACTATGCACCATCCAGCAGTGTCAATTTTGCCACTTGAACCTTTGTTAACCACTTAAGTACATGAACATTAAATACCTGGGACAGGAATATTTACTAGTTTGTCACAGTTGACTTTACATTTGTTATCTACTGACAATAGGTGCTAATATCCCTTCTTAAAGCTAAGAAAAATTAAATACACAAATATTCTAGCAACCTAAGGCATATAGAGCAGTGAGCAAAGACAGCCAACTACCAATCAGTTCAGGAGTATGACTGGCACAGGTAAAAATGCCCAAGTTCTCTAATAAATCTAAAGACACTGTCATGCCTCCAAGGAGATTGTTGCTATGTTACCAGTATTTGTGTCAGCGGGCAAGAGGCCTTGGGAAACCCCCAGCATTTGCTGCTTGGGAGCACAGAAAGAGCTCCTCGTTCTCCACCCTAGCCCATTAGATTATAACATTATGCTGCTTTGTGTGTGTGTAACTCAAGAGCGTCGTGGTTGGGCTGGTTTGGCTTTTTGTTTGTTCGTTTGGCTGTGTGTTTTTTGTGTTTTGTTTGTTTGTGTGGTTTTTTGTTTGTTTGTTTTTACACAGATAGTCTGACAGTATCTTCAAAGCTTTCCAGGGGTATTTTCAACTAGCTGGAATAATACTTACCATATTTATTTTCCTGGGAAGTGGCACGGGTGTTTCTGGCAGGGTATGTGTTATGTCATTAGACTCTTCAGATGCTTGCCTTTGGACGGTGTCTCTAGATTGCACATTTGGAGAAAGATCTAAGGAGTGAGATTTTTGATTTGCCTCTGAGGGCTGAGGCTTTGGTGATGCTTCTCCACCTTGAGTTTTAGCCAACAGCTCTCCTAGCTGAGGTTTTGGAGGAAGGTCCTTCATTTGTGGCTTTGGAGGTAAGTCTCCAAGTTGTGGTTTTGGTGGCAAGTCTCCTAGCTGAGGTTTTGGGGGCAGTTCTCCAGGCTTTGGGGGTAAATCTCCCACTTGAGGTTTCTGAGTTAATTCCAGAGGGAGAGGCTTTGGGGGCAAGTCTCCAGGTTGTGGTTTCTGTGGTATATCGATGGACAGTGAGGGCTTCTGAAACATTTCCGTGTGATGATGGGATTTATCTATTGAAAGATGATGACTGGTTTCTATTTTTCTTAGTGCCACTAAAACAGAAGAGAATAACAAGGGCTTTTTACAACATCATTTTAATATTCAAGAACTTAGGCACATATCAGAACTGTAGTTGTGTAAATGACCACATGTTCATTGAGCCCAGGTAACTACCCAGATGACCTCCTAGCCTATGACAAATGCAAGGTAACACCTCTTTACTTAACCCTCTTTTCACTGAGCTCTCATTTCACTGCTCTTCCTGGAGGCCTGAAGTGCTTAATCCAACAGCTCCTAGGTGTCAGTTTATAGATGAAGTACTTAAGGTGAAATAGTGATTTCTTTTTGGACCTAAACCAAAATATATTAAACACAAGGAAAGACATATTGTGCAAAACAACCTATCAAGCCACTGACATGGATGCAATGAAAATTCTTTTTTAATGACAATAATTTATATATAGAGTTAAATGCCATAAAAAAACCTCCAAAACCAAGTCTCAGGATTACTACCTGTAAAATCTCAAAGAAGAGAATGAGTGATCATTTATGTGTATACAATGTATAGAAAAAACTGTTGTATTGTTGACGCTGAAACTAAAATGAAAAATAGAAGTAAATATTTACAAATTTAGTAAAGATGAGAAGTTTTAAAAATGGTGCATTTTGCAGACTTTATGGAAGGAAACTGAAAACAGCTTTTCAAATAGTTTTTTTCTCAGTACCATGTATTGATTCAAGTACTAAAGTTCCCTAAGAAAACTTGACTGAAGTCTACCTTAAAAACAAACCACTAAGAACACCACAAAACCCCCAAGCACCTAAACCAAACAATCCTGTATTAAAAAGAGATGAAGGGGGGCAGAAGGGGAAAAAAGTTATGACCCACGATGAAAGCACTCATGTTGACTAGAAGGAATAATCTCCTGTTGTAATCTGCATTGCTTTAGTATCGTATCGTACCAGCCAAAAAGGTGGCCTGACATTTTACTGTAGAGCCAACACCACTTGCTTTGAAGATCACTACTGCAGTAACTCAGAGTAAAACTCTGCCTAATGTTTCTGAAAGAAATGATATAATTACTATCAGATACCTCGCTTTACAAAATGTCTGTGTTGCTACCTACATAGGGGTTTGTCTCCTAGGCTTAGTAGCAAATGTACTATCACTGATCATCCACACTGGTTTGAGGTTTAAGTAAATGATATGAAAAAGCTGATAGTAGTCCTTATCAGAGTGCTTTGATTGAGCTCATCTTAAATCTTTACCTGTTTCATTTTAAATCAAAGGAGGGATAGCTTCCTTTGCACTAGTACCCTCTTGTGGCATCAGAGGCTCTTAAAAGGTGACAGCATGGCATAATATTTGTAATTTAATGAAGTATCACATTTTCATTTTCTGTTAACATGATTTGTTGATTTGTACTTTAAATTTCTGTCATCCAGCTTCAGAAGGCTAAACAGGCATCACTGCCTGATCTTCAGGCTCCATAACAATCACTCATACAACATATCTTTGATGAATTCTGTATCATCCAGAGCTAACAAGGCAGGTCTGCTTTCAACTTCAGAGTCAACTGCTGCAGGAACACAGTTATTATATAAAACCTGCTGTATGAGTTTAAAGAGAGACTAGAAAAAACATTTCTACAAAGAAAGGGCCATAAGGTGTCCACTGGCATGATGGTCTCAGCAAGTGTGTCCCCAATCTGTAAGTGTGCATGTTGCAGTACCTGATTCTTTTCAAAGTAGTTATAAGGACAACAACCCTGATCACCAAAACACGGCAATGGACACAACTTGCTTCAAGAAATTTGACTTACAGATATTAAAAAGAAAAAAAATCAATGTATCAACAAGAGTGGTCAAAGATAGAAACGGGAGCCCAGAGGGGTTATCCATGGAGATACTCAAAATGCAGCTGGACGTGGCCTTGCGCAGCCTGCCCTCACGTCAGAAAGCTGACACTGCTGAGTGGAGGGTTGGACCAGCTGATCTCCTGAGGGCTCTTCCAGCTTCAATTCATTTATCACTTCTCTTTTTTTCTTTCCTCATGTCCCACAGGTCTAACCATTTTCTTAGCTTAATAAATACCTACCCAGTCTTCCAAAATCCTTTCAGTTTTGCTATGCTTTCATGATTTGTGGCGTTTTAGAAATAAAACTTTTGCTGAAAAGATCCAAATATTTAAAACAAGTGTCTACTTTCACGCACATTTTAAGATAGTTAGAGAAAACTCTTACCTTTTTGAGGTAGTTTGGGAAGAACTCTAGGGCCAAGTGCAGTCTTTGCAGTCCCAGTGCTAAATCAACAGATGTAAATTATTAGTGATTAACAACTGTTGTAAAATTTACTTTTGCTTTCCCATTTTATCCCTCTACACATCCATTTGTTTTTTTCAAATACACATTTATTGTGCTTCTTTTGTATGTGGATCGATCCCCAAACTCAGTGCACAGCTAAGAAAGAACTGCTCTTTTCTGTCAAAAAGGCATACAAACCCCACACAGCTTTCACACTGCAGGGCAGATTTATGCCCAAAAGTGTACTCTGAAAATAGGTGAAGCAGAAAGACCAGCTCTGTGGGCAGATCCACAACTGTAAGGAAAATCTGGTCTTTAAAAGAATTATACTGAAGCATTCAAAACATAATCTGTCCTTTATGTCAGTGGCTTGAAGATTTCCAGGACTGAACCAATGCCTTGTAGCCTCCTGCATGAGTACGATGATATGCTGCACACAAACTGCTGCTGCATTAGGAGACAAAGCCTCTGCTACTCCGTGGCTATACTGATGAATGTGGGAAAACAACATGCTTTTCCTCTGGCAACCCACATTACAGCTGTGTTAGCTGCCTGTAGTGGTAAGCAACACTACATTGCAGTGTAAAAATCTGAGGTGCTTGCATATCACCAGAACTTGCCATCTGTGCTTTCTGGTAGAGGCAGTTTTTTTCAGAAATACCACGAGGCTGGCTCAAGTGTGCAAACACGGCATGTGAGGGAGAAACAGAAGTTTCAAAAAAACCCCACCAGATTTCTTTCACCAAAACCACACCTGAGTCACTTGTCTAGAAAAGGACTGTGGAAGAAGAAAGCCAATTGATTTAAGGCATAAAAATCAAACAATAAAAAAAAAAATCAAATAAAAATCAGTATCACCTCAAAATAATTACTCAAAAAACAAGGAAAAAGAAAAAACAAGTGAGGAAGTTGCCAGAATATGTTAAACGGAGCAGAGAGTCTCCTGCATCAACAGTCTTAACTCTGTCTCTGAAGTTTGTGTTTTACAATAAGCATGATGAAACACTTTGATCCTAATTTTCTAGGGTTTTTCTAACTAGTCAAAACATATAGAATCATAGAATGGTTTGGGTTAGAAGGGACATTTAAAGGCCATCTAGTCCAACCCCACTGCAGTGAACAAGGACATCTGCAACTAGAGCGGTTGCTCAGAGTCCCATCCAACCTGACCTGGAATGTTTCCAGAGATTGGGCATCTACTGCCTCTCTGGGCAACATGTTCCAGTGTTTCACCACCCTCATTGGAGAAAATGTCTTCTTCATATCTCGTCTAAATCTCTCCTCTTTTAGTTTAAAAGCATCACCTTCTCCTTGTTGCAACAGGGACAGACTCTTTTGCAAGCCCTATCTTTCTTATAGACACCCTTTAAATACTGGAAGGCTGCAATAAGGTTTCCCCGGAGCCTTCTCCTCTCCTAACTGAACAAGCCCAATTCTCTCAGCCTTTATTCAGAGAGGTGCTCCAGCCCTCTGGCCATTTTTGTGGCCTCCTCTGAACCCACTTCAACAGGAGTTCATATCCTTCTTTGTGCTGAGGACTCCAGAGTTGGGCCCAGTACTCGAAGTGAGGTCTCACCAGAGCAGAGTAGAGAGGCAGAAGCACCTCCCTTGACCTGCTGGACACATCAGGCCACATGACCACATCATGACACAGAACTGAAAGAATAGCCAAGCTCAAACTTGATTCAATAAATACTTATCTCAGCCTTTACCTAATGCCATCAAGCACGAGGACCACACTCTTACCCTTCTCTTACAAGTATCAAGCACAGCACCCTCTCTTTGTTCTGCAGAACATCACCACTTTTTTCCTAATGATCCAGTGACACCTGGATTGATTTAACAAACATGGCAAGTCAGCTCTTCTACCAACAACATGCCCACTGCCTGTCCTGACAGGGCAGATCACAGACGAGAAGCATCCCAAAACTCTACCTACACATCTTCTACCGTGATTTGTTACACATCCATCTCCAGGCACGGCCTGGTCACGCAAGGTCTCCACTGTCTTGCCCGAGGCACATGTTTATTAGAATTACCATGCTTTGAACCTCAGGACCTTGGAATCACAACAGATGTAGGGGTAACAAACACCAAGTGACAGAAATGTATGGCTATCCTTACTACCGCAGCTATTGAATAAGACACGTGTGAGGTACTGACCTGATGAACTAGAAGCTAAAGGCAGTTTGTGTTACTACAGACTGTGTCAGCACATAAGCTCGACAGACTGGAAAACAGTTAAGCTGGAAGACTGAGAGGAGTTCTTTCTCTTTTAGAGCTATCATGGATGCCAGCCTGTACCCAGAGTGACACTTCTGCAGCTACAGGCATGAGACCTCACACTGAAGAAGATAAAATGAAATGCCAGGAGACATGAAAATGAAAACTTTCGTCCCGCTGGACTGCGGGCCGAGGCAACGTTCCCCAGCTCAGACAGCACTTCCGTAGGAACCGTGGATACACTGGTACAAGTTGTTCTGTTCATCCTGCTCAAAGGAAGAATTGTGTATGGACAGCTATGAACAAAGTGTAGGAGGCTCAATGAAGCCAAAATATTTGTATGGTAGTAAGGCATGCAGAAAACTAACGAAGAAACATAGCTAGGATTTCACTTCAGAGGAACAGCAATGTTTTGGGGTTTTTTTTCTAATTTACAAATTAATTAGTTAGATAATTTTCATCTTTGCCTTCATATACACAGATTTTACCTTGACTGCTGAGACATCCCCTCAAACTTGTTTGCAGCCTTAGTTGAAGGTGGGCCCAAATCATTACCTGAGGTGAAAAAAAAGCACAATTAAAAAAACCAAAAAAATCACTAATAATACTGAAATACAATCAGCAGAGGATACAACTTAAAGCGAAGCACACATTTCTCCAAGTATCCTCTATACAATATGTCTAAAGATCTTAAAGATCATTATTGATACTTTTGTAACCAAAAAAGCCTCAGGGACTGTAACAGTTCAACTCCAAGTTTCACCTAACACATTTTAAAGTCAGTGGTAGCTCCCATCTGCTGGCAAGGAAAGCCTGAATGGCATTGCGGGGTTACTGCTGCAGGGCATTTGTTTGCAATATAGTGTTTCTATTTTCTCTGACAAGGAGAGACTGCAGGGCAATATCAAATACATTCACTGCAGGTATCTACATTTTGCATTATAAGGCACATCTTTTTAAAACCACCATGAGTTTGATTTTATTCAGAAAACATCAGGTTTCTAAGGATTGGTATTTTATCGTGCATAAAGAATAGCCTTTGCTGATGCAGTGACTAAGTGTTACCACAACCCGAACATTAACCATTGGTAAACTTTGGGTACACTCAGTTCTGTCAAAAGGCAGCAAAATCCAAACCCAAATGCTTCTGAACTCCTTCAGCAAGAAGCTTCTCTTTCATTAACCGTCACCATTCCCAAGGTACAATTACACTGACAACTTGGTTTTAGTGCCTTTATCATTCCCCCCTCCTCTTCTGCTACAGATTGTCCAAACAATCTTAGAACCATCTTCAACAACCATTAGTAAATTTTGTCACTGAAATAGATGTCAAGTGACATTTAATGATCCAAGAACACAAACTACTTCCCATGCCCAAGAATGACGTATCTGCCTAGATACCATTCTTAACACATTGACGTCTGAAAAACTGCAGAAAAGGCTCACGCTGAGGCCTTGCTAAAAATGTGTTTATATTTAATAGTGGGGGGAAAATAAAAGAGGTAAAAGAAAAATAAAAGGTAAGACAAACAGCAAACCCTTCATATGTAGAGCCTATGGATAAAGGAAGGAAAAACATCTCACAGTCGCTATGGAAATCCAAAATAATCTCAATGACATTTTTAGAACATCTTTGAATAGTAACTTAATTTGCTTAGACATAAGCTAAGGATTGCTCTGCTTGAAATGTCAATTAATGCACAGATTAGAAAACAAATGCTGAAATTCAACATAACAAAAAAAATGTAACAGCACAGAGAAAAGCTTCTGAAAGGGAAAGCAGTGAACATCTGACAATATTCTTAAACCAAAAACACAAAGGCAGACACAAGAAACTTTCTCTTTTATAAACACCAAATAGACTTTGAAACAAGTTTTGTACAGATGTCAGCTAAGAAAAAGGGGAGAAGATGCCCCTCTTCCATCCACTGAAGTTTAGGCTGCACTGTAGAGCAGAAGAGACAGAAGAAGCAATGTTCTTCTCTAGCCTGGCTCTGGAAAGATATTCTTACTGCTACAAGTTCTTCAACTTCACATCTACACCTCTCTCATTTTCCTCTTATCTGTTTTTAAACAAAAGTTGGCACTGTCTTAGCATCTGATCCTACCACACTTTCCACATGAATCGTGTTAGATTGTATAGCATTCTAGTATATGGTGTTTTAGGTACTGGTTTGGAGGTAAACATTTGGGCTTTTAAAAATTTTCAAAGTCCAAGCTCTTCAAAAAGTCTTTACTACCTTTGAAACAGTACAGGGCTGTTAGACTCCAGAACATAGGAAACACTTTGCCATATCCCAGACAACTGTAGAGAACTGAAAAGATTGCCATTATTTGTATTCCTTAAGAAAAGGTTTTTCAATGGACTCTGTATTTCTCTTCCTATTACATCCTAGATTAAATCACATCTGCTACATGACTACTCCATGATTTACCACATTTAACTCAATTTGCTAAAAAAAAGGTGCTTTTAGTCTTGCAAATTTCTTTGGTTAGTAATATTGTGTTTATACTAGAACAGAGAGGATACTCCTGAGGCATAAGCAGTGTATGGATGAAACTACACTATGTAAGCCTTGGATTCTAGCTCAAAAGTTTACAGATTTATGGAAATCCTGTCACCAAGAATAAGATTATAGAAAATTATATGGGCCTGCGAATTATCACACTGGGAGAAGTTGACTGCATAGACCAATGCTGATCGAGAAGAGGAAGAACTAGAGTAGTCTGAAAAATAGTTTCTCAAAAGCTTCTGTCAGAAAGGTATCCTGTTAAAAAAAAACAACTGAAGTGCTGTTTCTGGATAATTTCTGCAGGTCGAAGGGTGCAAACCTGTCAGCCTTTGTGTGTGTACAGACAGCATCACAAAGCCTAAAACTGTATTAAGGCAACACATCCCCACCAGCTAGGTGGGGACACTTGCCAGGAGAGATGGGGCATAGAGCCCAAGGAGACAAGCAATTCTGACAATCAGGAGAACTACACAGATTCACTGGGGTCTATCTGACCCAAATCAAGATCCATCTAGATTAATAATATGCTCAGAACAGGAACAAGGGTGAGGAAGCAGATGCAGAGTAGATGCAGCATATGAGGGGGGCTGGGGTGAGGGCAGCCTGGGCAGCTAGGGTAGAGAGAGGGAGGCAGCAGAGGAGATTGAATTGGGCCCCAGGGGAGCATGGAATATTTTCAGTTTTCTGAAGTGAGACTCAGATCCAGAAGCCTGGAAGCCAGAGTGACAGAAGATAGAACTGTGGATTTATCTGAGTTGACATTACATCAAGCTGCAATCATTGGAAAGCAAGCACCAGGTAAAAAGAAACCAAAGATCATGTATCATCCATCATAAAGGTTTTCCCCTGCCCTTTTGTTTTGCATTTCAAAACTCACCCCAAGGAATTGGGCCCTTATTCTGGGGTCCATGAGGTAGTGGGCTTGGTGGGTCAGAGAGGGTTCTTTTGTGTCCTGGGGGTGGGGGAGGTGGTCTCTTCTTGGAAAGAGTGGAGCTGCCACTAGAGGTTTGAGTGCTTAGAGGGAGGGTTGAAGGTGGGCCTGCAAAATAACAAACAACCTTCTTACAAATACATGTGCATAAACGTCAAAGCAGCACTGAAAAATTCACAGTCAGACCCACAGCGAAGTGCAGCAAAAGACTAAAATAAAAAGACAAGCCATGCCAAACCACTGCTTAGATTAAATGACACATTCACCACATTTTCAACCATCTTATCTGTGGGAATATAAGCAACTTGACAATAGAATGACACGTATATTTATGTTTGAAAAAAACCAGGATAATCACTCCAGGATTTCTAATTTTAGGCATTATTTAAAAAAACCCAACAGAACAAGATTAAAAAAAAACCACCGGCAACCACACAATCTTAAAATTAAGTAATATTTAGCACGTGGGATTACAATTACTATTCATTATTCATTTATACCAGACTGAAAGAGCTTTCTAGATATTCTGTTATGTGGGGAATTTACCCCACCCCCCCACAGCATCCCATATAAATTCTGTGAATAAACTGAAGGGAGGTAAGGAACAGAAAGCTACATATTTTGAAAATACAGGTTATAAATGTAATAATTTTTTTCTGTAGTTAGTCTCCACCCTTTTTTTTTTTTTTTTTCCTCCCCTGTAGCTTCAAAACAGCAGAATATGCATTCTTAGAGCAATGCAAATTGCTGTATGGAGTGGGTACAAAATAAACACCAGAGAAGCCCTTTCTGAGGCCAAGACTAGGTATTTAATGGTATCATTGCTTCTAAGAGTTTATGCAGTCATCCCTACTCTGAACCCCTTTACTTTCCCCTACTTCAATGTTGGCACAAGTATTATTGAATACAATGCATGTTTTATAGGACATGGGAACAGATATAGATGAGAAGACAATAGAACCCAGAGGGAAGACAAGCGATTTCCTTAATCAGCTTTATCAATCACCTTCAAAAATGTCTTTCACAAGAAGTTCAAGGAAGCAGGCAGTGCAGGGCACAAACATGTAGTGAGGGGACAACTGCTCAAGCCTCCTACCATTACCACCTGAAGAAATTACTTGTAACTCTTATCTACATTAGCGCTACCTTAGGTTAGAATAGCTCTAAGGGTTTCACTGGGGATTGGGGTTTTTTGTTGGTTTGTTGTTTGTTTGGTTTGTTTTTTGTTTGTGTGTTTTACTCTAACCAACAGATTTCTGCATTGACTGCAATCGTGATCTTGCAGTAAGTTCTGCACTGAACAGAGCTTTGCCATCACAGACTCTGGATAAATGCAGAAAACTGACAAAGTTTTAAAAAGCAAAGTTTATTTTTCCCTTAAATTTCAAATCCATCATCACATACTTTGTAGCACTATAGAACCAACTTGCCTACTTTTGAAAACCTATCTTATCTGAGCAGCATTTGAGACACAGTCTGCATTTTAACCTGTATATATGGTAACCTTCACACCGAACTAGAGCTGCCTCTTAACAAATATTTCTTACCAGTCTCTAGAGGCAGACTGAAAATGACCAAAGGCTGCATTCCTTCCCAAACCACTGTCACCAAAATATGACAATCAGTGAAGATTTGCTACATTTCCTTAGGGGAAACGTTAAACGTTGAAAAAAGGAACTTCAATTATCTGATAAGCATGTGTACGTTTGCCAGGTATTTTCAGTGGGCAATGTCCCTCTGTCTTCTAAAACCCACAGAAAAGATTAATAAAACTGCCCCTAATGAGTTAATGATTCAATCTATTCTCTTCTAGATTCAAGCCTGGAAGGCCTTTTGCTGCTCCAGAGAGTCTCTCAACCACAACCCCAGTCGGTACTTTCAGGCTGGCCTTCCATTAATTGCTTACTTTTGTAAATCAGATTATATATTTTGCTATCGTTCCTCTCAATTTAATTCCAAGTTCACAAAACCATTAATTGGCAAGCAAATATTAGTGCAAATTAATAAGATACTTCCTCAGTTTGCATCCTTTGTCATTTTAATTTCTCCCATGATCTGAAGTAAGCTCGTTTAAACCATGCATTGGTAGGTTTCTGCCAGCAAAAATGAAAAAAAAACAACCTTTCTCATGTTAAGTTTTGATTGACAAGCCAAGTCTTGTGCAAATTACTTTTTTTTTTAGTTAGCTTGCATAAATAAGAATCAAAGGTTGTTCTATAAACCCCGAGTAACTCAGAGTATATCTAGGAGTGGTGAAGGGGAAGAAAAATTCAATATCCAGTGGCAGTAGTAACATTATTTTTAAAGCATGCTGGAAATCATACACAGTAGGTCAGGGTAGTTCCATTCCTCCTGTCCTGGAATATCAACAGGAGGTACACACTCCAAAATGTCTGCAAGTGGGAATGGTCAAGGCAGCAGAGGTTCTGTCCTACCACCCCCTAGTGCCCTCCTGTCCACACTGCACCAGAGCCTCATCCCCACCGTGGGCTCCAGCCCTGCCTCAAGGGACAAATACTTCACACTTGGCTTAAAGGAAAAAGAAGTGGAGGAGATGCACTGAAAAGTGTTGCGTGCTCATCGCCAAAATAAAACTTCTGCTATTTAGTAAAATGTGTACTTTTCGTTGCCAATAAAATGAAAGGAAGAATCCTTCTCAATAAAAGTAAAATTCACTAGGATTAAAAACTCTTTAAATGTGGTTATATATATATATATGTATTTTACACTAGTAGTATATCTCCACATATAACAAGAGAGTTGAAAAATGTTATCACTTCATAGCTGTCAAAAGTTCACATGACAACCAATAGTTACAGGGGAAAGGTGTGAAGGTGTGAAAAATAGGGTATTTTTTCAGATTCCCAGTATTTGTTCCTACATTTTTTTCAAGGATGGAATAAATATGAATTTATAAATCATACACTAATGATTAGATGGATGAAATACAAAATAACTTACTTTCAAATATGCAGAAAATAAAGGAAAACTTCAAAATATCTTTTCAGAAAGGTATAAAGCCACATCACAGTTTGAATAAAGCAAATGTGGGAAACATGCTGGCATCTAAATCAGTTTATGGAAACAACTGGTGAAACAATACAAAGATCTGATGATGCATTAAGTGTCAGTAAAATTATAAAATACTTTGCATTACACAGATATAAGGAAATATAAAAAAACCTCATGTAGTATTTTTAATTATACAAGGCAAGCTTGACTTTAAGCAATAATCAGAGCAGTTAAGTTTTGAAGATCAAAGATGTTTTGTAATTGGCAAGTAAGCCAACTGTTTCTTCTCTGTAGTCATCCTAATGATGATTTCTCACTTAGCTGTGAAGTTCACATTTCATGAAGAGCATTCTCCTCACACAACCAGAAAGGAATACTGACCTAGAATTTTTGTAAGTTTTGCTTCCGTTGGGCTCTCTTTTCTTCTGTTAGCTGGGGAGCAGCTGCTTTCAGTACAAGCTGCTGTCATCTTTTATCACCTTTTTGTATTACAAGGATCACCCTTTTATGTGTAAACAGATCAAATAATCTCAAATTTACTGTACATAACTGGGAGAGGTCTGCAATTAATAGTGCACTGCCCTCCAGCTTTTGTGCAGTTAGTGTCTATTAATTTGTGTATTTGTGAGACCATGCAAAGTCGTTACCATCCATTCAAAAAATGATGGGTTTAGAGTGTAAGCCCCCCACCCCCCTTTTTTTTTTACCACTTAAGGAGAGATATGGAAGAACCAGTATTCCAGTTAATGGTAGAACAGGTACTGCAAAGGAAAGTAAGTTTATATTAAAAGTATTATTTTCATTAACAAGTGTTGTTATTCTTATTTTTTAAGTTCTTATGAGTGACGTTTTTGCACAGATAGAACTAAAAGCCTTCTTCAGTTTGTCTTGCTTTAGATCATATATTTTTCACTACTGAAAATAAGATGATAATTAAAGAAATAATGATTACAATCACTCTGAATAAGAAAGCTAAGAATATACGGTAATTCAACATTAGCATTTGAAGCACATACTATAAATAATGCTAAAAAAAGGTCCTGTTTAGAAAGAGCCAACATTTATATTAAATAATGCTGTATTTTGGATTTATGTAGAAATATAAAAAAACATGAAAACAACAGTTGCCAGTTAGCCTTCCCTTCCCACTATAGCACTAAAAAAATAGAGTTTGAGTGGGCTAACTAGTACTATTAAGCCAAAATGTACAACACATCCATAAGAATATTAAAAAAAGTACATCTTCAAGTATATGCAGAAAAAACTATAGAATCCTGAAAGCATTCAGGAGAAACAGAAGAAACAGGATGACCCCAAAGGCTAAGGCAATGGGATTAAACACAGAAGCATTATGGACAATATTCAAATTCTGTGCTAAGGAAGCCTTCGTGCTGTAAATTAAGGACTCCAGTTGAAAATGGAGCAGAGCCTGTGTAACGTCTGCTATGCCATAGTAAGAATCATGGAAAAATAGGATGAAAGGATGTTCTGATGTAGGGTTTCCAGCAGGACCAGCAAGGTTTTAATGCTGTCCCTACATTTCCAGTCACTTGTATTTAAAGAAGGGTGATTCAAACAGTAAAGGTACAGAGAAAGCACAACTTGAATGACAGAAGAATGAAAATACTCCATCAGAAAAGGTGAAATATGCTCAGTTAACAAAACAGAAATGGAGAACTACATGACTGCTCTGCAGTTAGTGACCTGATACAGACACCAAAGACAGAAAAATCACCAAAGCTACACGACAGTGCTATGTGAACAAAATCACTTTGTGGATTTGAGATTTCTAATCCTGTGAGCAAGTTACTAGTAAATGCAAATGAGATAATTTGGCTAGAAATTGAGAGTGATCAAGCGAAGAGGTAGGTTTTATGACATGGTGTCTGCAGTAGCAGTGGACTGGAATCACAAATGTCTTTGGGTTTATGCACCTAACATTACAGCTGTGAAAGAGAGTGTAAATTATGCAAACCATGTACTGAATATCCAAACTTAATTTCATGACATATAAATTGATCCCTAACCTCTGTGTTCATCCCATATGAGGAAAATAGGCAGAATCATTAAAAATCAATTAGCTTTCAGATAAAATTATGAAAACTTGGCTTAGATTGCCTAACATTTCTACAAAACTAGTTAGCAACATTGCCCTTACATCAGATTTCCAATTAAGGTTGTGTAGTATCTGCTGGGGCCTGACAGCAGAGCAGGGACAAAGATCAGATGACACATGGGGACACAAGGTAAGATTAAATTTAATTACAGATTCAATTCTCTTCTTACTCTTGCTATTTAGGGAATTTAATGCAAAATTTAACACTATGTTTTCATGTAACCTTAAATCAAATAGGTTGCTATTAAAATGAGCTTTTCTAACAAAAAGAAGGATTTGATAATTAAGCTTGTATGTTAAACTTTGATGTAAGCAATATACTCTATTACTTCTAATCTCAAACCAGCAGACAAATTGTAAAGGATTTTCTTTTTTCCTATAGAAAAAAAAGTAACTCAGACTGTTTCAAAATTAAGATGTGCCCCCGGTGTCTTATGGAAGCAGAGAGTCTTTGCTTCTTTTTCTTTTAAATAATCTGTTTGGGATCTGGAAGTGGGGAAGATAACAAGGTGTAGCAGTTTATAATGAAGCCTAAGTGCATCTGCAATGATGCCTCTGGAGCAGCTTTTCCACACTGATGAATTGTTTTATACATTTGACACTTTGTTCCCCTGTCTTTTTGAGTTTTAGATGATTCCTGTAAGACAGACTTGCATTAACTTCTGAAACTGATTAAATAATTTACAATATTATTGAATGTAAATTAAGCAAAAAACCAGCATCAGTCCCAGACTGCAACATTTTGGCACATTTGAGGTAGATAAGCCTAGTGACTGTAATGTAACAGTAGTTTCATTCAACGTCTTGCTCAGCCTTGCACTCTGAATCTGGTGTTTTCCACTGATGAAGCAGTTAATGTTACATTAGAAGGCAACAGTTTGCTGTATTTTGTGATAGTATCATATTATTTTGTTGTAATATAAAGAAGGATTTCTTTTGTGTTACCCTTGACATGAAAATACACCAAGAACTCAACGCTTCATTTCTCTCCAAGTAGCTTTGGCGTTGTGTTGATTCACCCACCTAGGAACCTGCAAGAATACCTGTACGTGCTACGTGATGGCCCTCAAGATCTGCTCCATAACCCTTCCCAGCACTGAGGTCAGGCTGAGAGCCCTGGAGTTCCTCAGACCCTCCTTCTGGCCCTTCCTGTAGATGGGTGTCACATTTGCTAACTTCCAGTGAACTGAAACCTCCCTGGTTAGCCAGGCCTGCTGATAAACGATGGGAAGTGATTCGATGAGCACTTCTGCCAGCTCCCTCAGTACCCTTGAGTGGGTCCCATCCGGCCCTGCAGGTCTGTGTGTGTCCAAGTGGTATGGCAAGTCACTGACAATTTCCTGTTGGCTTATGGGGGCTGCATTCAGGTCCCTGTCCCTGTATTACAGCTCAGGTGGTTGGGCACTCGGACAACAACAGGTCTCACTATTAAAGACCAAGGCAAAGAAGGTATTCAGTGTCTCAGCCTTTTTTTCATCCTTGGTCATGATATTTCCCCCCACATCCAGCAGGGGATGGAGATTCTCTTTAGTCCTTCTTTTGCTGTTAATGTCTTTACAGAAACATTTTTTTCTCTAAATACAATGAGAAATGGGGTTCATGGTTTGTTTCCAAGTCTTGCAACTTCATGACAAAAAAAAGCTATCCTTAGTCAGACTGAAGGAGCTTCTAAGCCAGTGTACTGTGTCTGACAGTGGATAATCAGTAGTAGACTGTCAGAGCACGTAAAAAAGGTGGGGAGGAAGAAGGAAAAAGTCAGCAATATGTAGTGCCAACACAGCTGTAAGGTAAACATAGTAAGTCCCAAGGAATACAAATGAGTCCCCAATGAAATTAATATAAAGCAACTCCGATTGTGAAAATGCAAAAAAGAGAGAGCAATTCTTCATTAGTTTTGAAAGCAAAGTTAACTACCAGTTGAGAAAATGAAACACTAAGTTATAGCAGTGCTAACTGAAGGGAGCATCCTCCAGCATAACCACTGAAGCCTTAAACTATACTGTAGCCTTCAGCACAACTCAAGCTTTCTCTAGTCTGCCATAGTCTAGTCTACCATCTCCTCTACGAGTCTACCATAAAAACACAATTGGGCTATTTCTAAATTAAATAAATTAAAAAAGAGAAAATATAAAGGTTTGAGTTTTTTGTTGTAAGTAAATTAGCACAAATTATTATGAAGTAACAGGTTCTGTTCCATAAATTTGTCCTCTAAACTTGGTTTGTAGGTATCTAGGTCAAAGAACCACCATCCACTACAGCTGCAAGAATGTCTCATATGGCAGAAAGTTCTTTTCCCTTTCAAGCACTACCAAGCATGTTACTACAGTTATGAAGAAGAAAAAGCATCTAATTAATTTCAACTAAATGCAGATTGCAAACCTGATTGAACTGTAGCACAAACCTCCCTTATGGATAATTCTACAAGAGCAAAATAGTTTTCATACAGGAAAGGACAGGTGATGTTTAGTTTGCATCTTCAGTGCGTAAGTGACTTGGTAGCTCTCTGGCAATAGGCTGGTATTTTCTTCACACTCCTCTAGCACTCATCAAAATGGAAGAGGGGAGGAGTCTTGATGCACTGAGAGCAAAGGAACTGTAATACCAACCTGCTTTGCACTTCACAGGTCTTGCTGGTATTTTCCTTTCTCCACGCGTTCTGTCTGCAAGGAGGAGTTTCCTTGCACATCCTCTCCCTCCAAAGCTTTGGTTCTTTGTGCTCTATGCCAGACACTGCACAGCAAATCATCATAAAGCCCTATGCACCACCGTCCTATTTCTAAAACATTTTTAATTTTGACTGTAAATCCTTAAAAATGCTTCTCCAAAAATGCAAAGGGAATTTTTACATAAAATGAACCAATTTTTATTTCGCAGAGTATCTGTGCTTTTCCACCCTTTTGCATACACTCTCATGAATGAGTCCATTACAAAACAGAGGGGGACGATGCTTTTTAAGTTTTGAACATGCACTGTACCATTTTACTGCATCGGTGTAGTAAGAAAACCACTCTACATCTTGAAGCATTGTAATGCACCTGGCTAAAGGAAGGACAACCGTGAAAAAATCACTGTTTGCGGGCGTAGTTTGAAGACAGACTTACCTTTGCCAGCATTTCTAGGTGGAAGAGGAGGAGCATCTGCAGTTGGAGAGGTGGGTGAATCTGTGCTCGTAGAAGCAAAAATCTGATTGGTGAAAGCTCCATAGGAAAGTCTTTGCTTGTCTCTAGGAGTGCTAAATGCAGGATGAGTCAACTTGTCTTGGGGAGAAATGCTCGAAGAGTGACAAAAACTTTGGGGTCTTGGAGATCTTTCTTTTTTTATAGGACTAGGCTGTGAATAGAAACCCAGATATATTACACAGCTGTCTAAATGCTAAATATAGTTAACATGTTTGGGAAAGAACATATCCTAGTCAGCATAAGCATAGTTTCCTTCTTTATTGGACAAATAAAACCACATTCCTCCCTTTCTCAGAGACCCAACCTCAAAGATTCTCTCCTTTAAATAAAGATTGTACCATCAATAAATGGATTTATTCTTAAAGCAGTAGAAACATAATAATATACAAAATAACATATTAATAGAATTCTAGTCAATTTTTTAGAATGTATGAGTTATTTTCAGTTCAAATAGGTATTTATTCAGACCATGGTTATCCTGAAAGATCAAGTATATTACCCAAGTGATACGTATGAAAAATAAAATGACCACTTCTGATACTTCAGATTTATTTGTACGTCTCCTCTTTTAAACATATGTAATTGCTCTTTGAAGAAATTTTACACAGCGATTTTTAACTGCTGTATATTAATAACTGCATATGGAGCACGATCTGTTTCACTGCAGCTCTGGTTCAGGCAGCTTATTCTCTCCAGTACAGCATTAGTCATCCTCCTGAGACTCCTTACACAGATAATAATTTTGTTCTTTACTGTCCTTGAGGATTATTTGGTTTATTTGGGTTTATTTATTATTTGGGTTTCTGAATTTTTCACAGATAATGAAAAATCGACCACATTTTCTTCTACAGCACCCACATAAAATAGGAGAGGTGCATTCCTATTTATTACAGAAACAGCACAGAGTAATTAACTGGCTTGCTAAAGTAGGACACTGCAGCTAAGTTTTCACATGTTCTAGGATGGCAATTATCCTATGCCCTCAAGTTTTGTCTATCCATTACTTCCTTTTCTACTCAGGAATGAAGTGCACAGCAGTTTTTGAATGATACAGTTATTGATTCAACTAGGTTTTAAATTAATTTATGGACAAAGTAAGTACGTAAGCTTTAGATTTCCTCCAGATAAAAATTAACAACCTAGAATTCAGAAGGGGATAAAATGACAACGAAGCGATCTACAGTTACTTATTTATATTATTACAGAATCACAGAATTGTCAGGGTTGGCAGGGACCTTAAAGATCATCCAGTTCCAACCCCCCTGCCATGGGCAGGGACACCTCCCACCAGAGGAGGTTGCTCAGCTTGGCCTTAAAAACTCCCAAGGATGGGGCTTCCACCACCTCTCTGGACAACCTGTTCCAGTGTCTCAGCACCCTCATGAGGAAGAGCTTCTAATTGTATGATATTGTATGTCTTGTCAAAGCAAAACTTCTGAAACTCAAGTCCATAATAACTATGCTGACAAATTCTATCCAAAAAGCACTTTGGCAGTCTTTAATCCAGGCCTCAAACCAAGCATCCCTGCCAGCCCACCTCCCCACCAAGTATCTAAGAGAAAAAAAATAACAAAGGTTAAAATGAGTGTTTAATTTCTGTTCATTTTCACAGAAGAGACATTTTGACAGTTTCTGGAAGTGGTATCAGTAATTCACACCTACCTTATCATCTAAGTCATCATCGCTTTCATCAATTTCTTCTTGCCGAAGGTTCCATTCATACTCCACGTGGACGTGTGGGTTCAGCTTTCCTGCTTTGGCTTGAGAAAGCTGAAAGAAATAACAACTCTTGCTAAAATACTTGATGCAGCTTCAGTGTCAACAAAGCTAGTTTTGTGACAGCAAGCAACAAACTGAAATATTTAGAGGTTTAAAACTTTTCCAGACATTAAAAATAAACAATTTCAGGGCAATCACGCACACATCCTTTGCTTATTTCAAGTGTAGAAAAACAGCTAAATGGCAAAAAAAAAAAAAGGAGATTTTTCTCAAAATGGGTAAAAGATCCCATGTTTGACAAGCATTTGAAAAGATGATACGAGAAGAATATATATGCACAAAAGCAGCATGCATCTGCAGCCCTTTCCTAGAAGAAAATGTGTAACTTACTTAAAATTCTGGTACAAATATTAACCCTCCAAAATCACAATCCTTGTGTTGGAATAAAAATAAAAGGTGTTTATCCTTTATTTACATATTTCCCTCCCTCTCACTGGATGAGGGCAAATGTGTCTTAAGCATTAAATTCCTCTACTTTTCCAGGCCAAGTAATGTATCCACATTCTTTAAAAACCCACATCAACAATCAGCAAAAAAAAGAAAACTTGTTCATGAGGAGATGAATTCTCCTTTTCGATACTGAGATTTCCCATCATTATTTATTCCTTCACATCCTTGGAAATGTTGTCTACTTGGTACTAGTTAATTCAGGAAAGCCTTTAACCACCTTCCCAAAATAAAATTTGGAAGAAACTATTTTCAATCTGTTATGGAAGTATTAATGAACTCACTTGAATTGAAATTTAATTTAATTAATTACACAGTTAAGACTCCAGCTATGCAACAGAAATTAGCTTAGCACATCTACCATATTGCAAACATCTAGATATTTAGTGCTTTTTTTATTGCCCACGGTAAGCAATATGCTCACTCATATTTCTTTTTTACTCTTAACCTTACCTCATTGCCACTTCTGAGAAAAATGCAGAAATAATTTTCCTCTTCAAAAATGAAAAATAGAGGCATAAATGTTCTATTCTAGTTAACTGAATAATCAGGGATGTGTTAGTGGAATGTCAATTGCAATAATCAAAACAATTAACTACTAGATAAGCTCACTGATAACATCCGCTTGTTCTTGTTTGTTCTACAACACTATTAGTCCACACCAATGGCAGATGGTACCTTATTAAATACATACTGCAAAGAAAAGAGCAGTCCATACCAGCGTGCATTGTACAGCTGAGAGGGTGCTCAAACCCTGGCAAGAGTACTCAATTACACAGCAGACACGGCCGTAATTGAGAAGGCAGTATGAGTATCATCTTACCAACCACAGCAAAACGTTGACTTGCATCCCCAGAAATACACAGTCATTAATTAATACGTGACAGGAACTGCCAGTTGTCAGAGGACAACTCAAATTATCATGTGAAGAGTAAAAAATAAGTATCCTCTTTGGATCACCAAAATGAGGCAAAATATTTCTCAGAAATTAAACAACACACAACAACTGTTCTGTAAATACTTCTGGTTTTGTCTGGAATGTGAAACTGCCACACTACTTAAGACTTTTTAATCCCTTGGTGGTACTTAAATTCACTTGCCTACTAAATGCATGCTGGTGAGAAGCACCTCAGAGGGCTAAGAACCAATAAGCTTGTTGGCCTGATGTAGAATCCTTTGTCCTGGCTAAGTGCTTCAGAAGAGTATCTGTAAAAGTCCTTTAACTCTGATTAACTACCACCTTTATTTCTTGAACTCCAGGGATTTTCTTGAGTGGCATCTGTTAACACATTCTCACATTCTCAAAACTCCACAAAATTTTTGTTCTCATCACATTCAGTAGAGGAGAAAAGTCTCACAATCCCACAGAAGTGGTTGACATTTTATTTTTCTTTATACCCTAACTTCCAGACATTACACTTTCGCTTCTTTCTCCTTTGAGGAGATTTATTTTGGTTGTCTTGGTTCTCCTTTTAAGACTTTCACTATCTCTGAACTCTCTGTTCCATTAAATAAACTGGAAAAAGCCAAAGCAGAAGTCAAACAAAGATCCAGACCTAAAAGGTCTCGACAGATTTAATATTTCTGCAGTTGTTTTGTACTCCTGATAGAAATGTTTCCAAGAACTTCCGATGTAAGGAAGCCCAAACGTCCTAGAACATTGTGTTAATTGGTATTCAAATACCTGAGCCTCCAATATTTAAGGTCTTTGAATATGCTAGTTAAAATAACTAAGCATTTTCAATAGAAGTAATATCTTTTACTAAAAATGTTACAAAGAAACTGACTGTTGTGAAGTTTGAAAATAATCACCTATGGTAAAGCCTTCAGATCAGCATACAGCCAGCCAGCAGCCATGCCAAGGTTGAGACACAGTGCTAATGGTGTCTTACATAGATCACATCTTTAAAGCAGTGAACATCCTGCCCTCGCCTCCCCCCACCCTGGTTCTTACCAGTTCCTCACACTGGACAGCTTTCACTCTTTTTGCTGTGTCCAGAGCCGTCTCTCCAGCTTGGTTTACTACAAAATAACAATGAAAACAGAGAGCAATTCTTTGAGATGTCTCAAGAATCAGTTCATTAAGGTTCACTATTTTTAGCAGAGTGACTTCTAAAAGTGATCAAAAACGTCTATTTACTCTATAGCAGCTGCAGCTCTTTAAGATTCCACTCTAAGTGCTCATGCATTTCATGTATCATCAGGTTCTTTCTGAACAGCAGCATCTGCTGAGACAGTTCCCAAATCCCTCCTAACCAGCCTAGCAGAGAATATAAAGAATTTTAGTCATTTCCATCTCCACTCAACTCCTTTGCCAGTAAAACTCTTACATGAATAAGCAGGAAAAGCAAGCAGACAGGGTAAGATGGATTAAAAAAAGAAAACTATTCTAAGATTTATTTTTTTAAAAAAGCCAATGTTGATCCAAGCACATTTAATATGCAGTGGTTTGAAGACTGAATTTGAAGACAGACGACATTTGAGCAAAAATAATGTTAAAACTTTCTAGCTATGTCTTCTTTATAAAGGCTATAAAAGAGTTTACATTTTAAAGTAATGCCTTCCACTATGGAAGGTCCTCAGGCACAACATCTAATGGGATCCTTCCTAGATACCCAGTAGCAAGTCTCAGGAAACAAAAATAACCACTACACCCCAACTTTAGGTAAAATGTATTCTTACAGTATAGCTGTAAATGCCATGGACCTGGAAGAGAGTATGCCCAGTACCCAGACTGTAAAGCATTTCTGTGATTTGGAACTGAAAACAGTTGAACTGAGGTCTCATAAACAAATATATCTATATGTAACATTACATATAGAACGCCAGTTATAGATTTTATAAAAATACAAATCAGCCATCTAGAAAGGCCTACAAATTTGAAAGAATTAAGATCCCTAGAAGAAGCAGGGTTCCCTCTGGAAAGATCAGAGATGGTTCAGGAGTTTTAACATGAAAAGAAATGAAAAGATCGTATTTCTTAACGGAAGTAATACACAGATAGCTTAAGAGACTACAAAATTTCCAAACTTTCAAACTTTAAATATAAGCCTGATGTTTCAAGACCTGGGCAGTGGAGGAAAATAATGGTGATGACAAAAGAGAAATAAAATTCCCTACTCTTCAGTCTGCACCAACTGTCCAGAAAGCTTCCCTCCTATACCAAGAGCTGCCAGAATGCCTATGTTTTATAGACATGCTGGTAACACTTAGTTCCTGAGCCTGACAAGCTGGATTCATGAATACCTTTCCAGTTCTCAATATATGGCAGGGAAAAGAGAGCATCTACTAAGCGAGAGATTCTCCCAAGTGTGAACAAACAGTTTACAGAGATTCTAAATTAAACTTTTGCTGAGACATGATGAAAAAGGGACTGGTTTAGGTACAGCAAGTGTTCTACCTATCTCACACATGTAGATGGCAAACAGAGGAAGAAAGGCAGCTGAGAAACCTAATCCCTTTCCTGATCAGGTGCAGTGATGGCTAGGGCATGCTGAGTAAAGCCACAGTGCCAACTGACATTAATAATAAAAGAAGAATTAAGTGTTGTGTACACAAAGCCCACATGCATCTAGATGGGATTAATGTGAGCAGTCATTTGAAGCATTATAACATACAAGTACGAGGTGACTTTTACAATATAAAAACAAACCTAAATTCCAGGACATTTACAATTAATCAGACAAATCCTGCAGAATAACTAGAGTGTACCATTGTTATCTTGTATTAGAAAATTTTGGTCACTACTTTTTTTTTCTTTAAATTAAGTTCCATTTCTTAATGGAATGCTTCCTTCAGGGTTGTTAGTGGTAAAGTCTTCATCTTTCTAATGCAGTTTTATTTTTCCTTGTAAAAGTTTACTTAACACAGTAAGACAGAAATAAAAGTGGTTAAAATAATTGAAAGAAATTGTAGGAAATATTTGTTTCCTAGTTTTATACAATGAACTTACCTACATCAATAGTTGGCTTCCCCCTCAAAAGCAATTTCAAACACTCAGGCTTATTATACATACTGCAGTAGTGTAAAACCGTATTACCCAGCGCTGTTTGCTTATCCAGGTTTCCACTAAACACACACAAAAAAATAAAAATCAAGAAAAATACAGTATGTTGTGCTATTCTTTTCAGCTCTACCATACCTATAAATAATAAATGCATAAATACCGTATTGGTCAAATATGAAGTAGAAGGAGAAATAAACATTTTTAAATGGAGCATTTCTTTAAAAGACTGCTAAGGATAGTTCCAAGCGTACTGGAAATTCCTGAGCTGTGGTTGAAAAGGACTGAGCAACTACAGATGTTCATTTAAAAAAAAGAAAGAAAAGTGAATCTCAAAGATTCAAACCTAATACTTTGTAAGGTCACACCAGTTGTTTCCCACTTATCACTTCAGTGGAATTTCTTTTTCAAACATGCTAAGTTATCCCAACAAAAAAATATCTGAAAAATCATTTTTCTACAGTTAGAAAAGGTTAATAAAGCCCACGCATTTAAGAAACTATGAAGAGGGTGGCTGTGAGCATGCATAGAAGAGTTAGAAGATGGCCTATAAGGATACAGACGGAGTTAGGGAAAGACAAGCTGTGCAGAGGGGTTCATGGGCTTTGTAGAGCTGCACATCCTTCAGTGATCAATTTCTAAAACAAGTTTCTGACTTACTGGGATCAACATAATACATTTATAGAAATGAAAAGCTCAGAAGATGACAGCTTTTCTTCCCCTCGGTATTACCCATATTGAACAGTAGGTGCAGAGCCCATATGGCTGTAAAGAAGCTTTTAAATTTGTATTTTTGTCAAATGCAGACAGCTGACAGAAACACGTAAAAGATGATAGTTGTCTGGAGAAACTATGAACCTTCTTAACTAAACAAAATCATTTTAAACCATCATCCAAAATAACACATCCTTTAAAATGCTGAGAATAATTTGGGCTTCTAAAATGTATTTCAAATTATGATCTTAAAAAAAAAAAGTAGCTTATTTTTTATTTTATTTCTTACTTTAGTAACACTGCTACTACAGCCAGCACTCCATTTAACACGAAGGAGTAGCGGTAGAAGAAAGTTGGTGTCAGGAACATCAATTCCAAGTCTGTGCTGTTACTAAAAGACCAAACTTTCTCTCGTAACACAAATTAAAGGAATCCTCGAGCCTTTCCTCCAGCAGCTCAGGCAAGTTGTGATGACTCTCCTGTGTTTCCCCAACCCTCCTCTCTCATTGTTCTGCAAAAATCATCTGACACAGCAACCGACTGCTGCTTTTCATTTAACAGCATGCTATGGAAGTGGACTGGAATTGATCTCATGTAATTATTATCCTTATTGCAAAACAGAAAACCAAACAATGTTGTATCACTACACAATTTGATTAAAAAAAGTTTTAGTTTGTTTTTTTCACTTCAATGAACACATTTCTTGACAACAAAGAACAGTTCAGCCAACAAACTAGATGCTGAAAATCACTAGTTATTTTCTCAGTAGCTTTAATACAGTTTATTAACTATTAGAACATGTTCTTCAAAGTCAATCTAGTTTCTATACAGAATTTGCTGAGAAAGATCCTAATTTTCCACTCTTAGAATGTCTTTGAATGTGTCCTGTATTTGGAACATTTACTTGTCACCCCTCCTCTACGTGAACTATTCATCTGCATCTTTTCATACTCTCATGTGTTCTAAATCAATCCCCTCTTTTTCTCTACATAGTTTTTCCTTTCATCCTATTTTTATATAACTGCTTTCCATGGTTCTAATCTAAACTTTTTCCCCCTCTCTCTACTTATTAGGAGCACAAAGGTTAACTCAAATGTATTAAATTATGCTCTTTTGAAACGTATCTAAGGGGAATGTTTATAAGCAATGAGCAAACACTGTCCAAAGCACTGCAAGGACAGCTTTGAAAATCTACATTTTCATGCACAATTTAATGAAAAATGAGCAATCCATACCAGTTTTGTACAAGGAAGTCAACCAGATGGAGAGAGGTTTGGTCAGCAGTCCGGACTGCCAAATGAAGTGCTGTTTCACCTGGCTCCTAAACACATGTAAACGTAAATTAGATTTTTGTGCTTTATTTCTGCAAAGCTTATATCATCAGACCTACAGATATATATGTCACTTACTCTTACAACAAGTCCCTTAACAGAAAAATATTACCAGGAAATGATAATGAAAACTGTTATTGCCTTCCTGATCTCTACAAGACACCATGTGCTTCAAAGGAAATGGCATCACACTTTCTGAAATCATAATCTCACAATCAGTCTTCCCTTTTTCCCAGCTGGATGGAACAATCCTGAGGAGCCTTTAACCATTCTGGCTACTAGTAACTAAAAGGGATCCTGTCAAGGAACACTGAGTGAGTTTACAGTACTTGTTGCTTTCTGACACCTTGGTGAGCTCCAAGCATAGCCACAGCACTATTTACTACAAAACCAAGGAAAAAAATCCACAGAAATCATAGTCCTACATACATTAAACCTCTTACAGATTCACGGAATGGTTGAAGTCAGAAGGCATCTCTGGAGGTCACCTGGTCCAACCTCCCTGTCCAAGTAGAGCCACCTAGAGCCAGTTGCCCAGGACCTTGTCCAGAAAGCTTTTTAGGTATCTCCAAGAATGGAGGTTCCACAACCTCCCTGGGTAACCTGTGTCAGTGCTCAGTCACCCACACAATAAGAACAAGCAAAGGAGATCCGATGCTGTCTGTAGCATCAGGTGACCCTGCATTATCAAGTCAAGACCTCTCTGGGCCTTTTCCCACAATAAACATACCGCAGACCAGGTGCTTTTCAACATACCACAGTTGCACCTAAAACAGTGCATGAGGTTGCCATTGCCTTTCACATTCCTGTAGAGCAACTGATGACAACAGATACAGTCGTCTCTTCCCTCCTTACAAGGATGCCACACCAAGGGAACTCAAACACCACCATTTTCATCTGTTATTTCTCTTGGTTTAGGATCTAAACTAACAGCCCCAGGTCCTGGACATTTTGCAAATACATATTATTTAAAACACTATGCTTTGTTTACCTGATAAGCTTACCTGTCCAGGCTCTAACAGTGGCTCCATCAGCTCTACCCCCTCTGCATAGACTTGAATTAGTGCAAGTAAATCCCTGGATTTGACAGCCTCAAGTAATTCATTCAGTTTAGCTGCTGCAGACGCACAAGTCTTCCTAGAGAACTTATGATCTACATATTTAGCAGTGATAAATTCTTTACGTGCAGTCCTGTGGGGTGTGAAAATAGAGCTTGGTTTAGAAATTTTTAGAAAAATGTGTCAATGATTTAAATTTAAAATCACCTTGCCTAACTCAGGAGCTGAGAAGGGAAAAGGAAAAACTATCAGATAGAGACTGTTATTAATTATTATAATGTACATCTTTCTTGCAAACAAGCCCAAAATGAGGTACATATTCAGTTTTGTCCTTCCTTCTTGTTAAATACGAAAATTACTCTGACTCTGGGGAATAAGACCAAAGGAAAAACAAAGCCTGAAGTGTGATTTGTCATGGAAACGCATTTACATGTTAAAAATAGGAGAAGCATGAAAAACATGCTAAAAACAGGATAAAAGAAGCAATATTAAGCCAGACAGAAGTCAGTAAAATCAGTTAAAAGGTCTTCCGTGGCAAAACCACATCTCTTATGCTCTCTGTGCAACTCCTACACCAGGGAAAGGAAGAAAAAGCTCGTCACCGTCTCCAGACAGTACCTGAAGCTAGTGTCATTTAGTCCAACTGTGTTCATAACTCGAAGGTTATGTACTACAAAACTCAAAAATATTCAAGATTTAGAATAATGAATCTTGAAACCCAAACTTAAAAAGTTTTCTACACTGAGAAGGTAAGATAATTAAAATGTGGCTACATGACAAGAAACCTCACAGAGTACAAAACCCCAGTCTTCTGCCGCCCTAGCCCCCCTCTGGCTTGGTTACCATTTCAGACATTCTACATCACACATATATATTCCACAGTAAACATAAAAGATTTTAGAGATTCAGAACTTACATATCACTTGATGGACTGGGTTTAGGTGAAGGACTAGGTAAATTCCCTTCCATAATATCATTAAAACTAGTATTTCCTACATTCTTGGCCAGCTGCAATAAGAAAAAAACAAAACATATGTATGAGGGTGGGGTGGTTTTGGGTTCTAAGAGCAACCTAGAAACTGGACTATTACTGTGCATTTTCCACACTGTTAATCAAAGATGGAATGCACAGGACTGCAAAACTAAAGCACGGTGATTACATTCCAATATAAAGCAATAAAAAAATATTTTCAGGTGTAAATCCTATCATCCCAGAACTTGTGTAACAGTCCCAGCTAACTATTCGTGTTTCAAGACTATCTGCTTTAAAACAGAATGGGGAACTAGCAGCATGAATACTGAAACAGTGCTAGGACGCTGATCAGGAAGTTCCACTGGGTCTGAGCTTCAGTCCACAGGTAAAGTCATGCTCAGTAAAATTTGATTTAAATGAACAGCAAGTTTGTAAACAAGTGAAGATTTCAAAAAGAGTACTAGTGCTGATGTTAAACCTACACACAAACTCAGAACTGTCTTCTATCTTCTCTCAATTTTCCCATACAAAATTTCTGTTAGATGTGTCTTCTCACAGGCCAAACACAGCTGGGGAGATAAACCTGCTGTAACTGGGAAGGAGTTTTTTGTTTCTAATTTTTAATTCCCTCCCCACCTTTTTTTTTTTTTTTCCTCTCAGTAGTCTCACATCACATTCCTCTCATAACTTTAATGTTACAGGGTTTCTTCTATCAAATTAGCCAATGTTTTTCTGTAAAAATTAGGAATGTTCACTCTCACTTGTCAAGTTAAATTCACTTTCATTTTTTTAATCACATGAAATTTCAGACTGCGCTGATTTAGGATCAAGGTCAGCTAATAGCAGACAACGTTCTGATAGCACTAATCACAAGGGATGTCAATGTTCATCCTGCAAAAACCTCAGGAAATGAACATGAGAAGTGACAAGTGGTCAAAAGTCTCAATGATATGTAGTAGTAAAAACCCTTCCATAAGATACATACAAAAATATGAAGATGACATACTTTGAAAAAAAAATAGTAAATTATACATCTGAATGTTTCCTATATACAGCTCAACATTTGCCTAAAAAAATAGAAAATAATACAAATGAAAGGAATTTACCAAGAGTTCAGACGTTCCTAATTTGTCTAATTCCAAAGACTGAATTCGAGAAATATGGACACCCATTTCCCTGTGTATTCCAGAACACTCGATGCAGGTTAAAATGCCCAAATTAGTTGATAGCCACGTTGGATCTGTAGAATTGAAAACCAAAAGATTTAATCAAAGTCCAAGAAAAGCATTTCAATGGTGGCAAGAAATCCCAGTGTATTCTGCCATGACTCATCATTTAATGCTTTAACAAATGGAAATCAACTAAGAATATTCCATACTTTTCTCCAAACTGCAGTGTAAGTTTAACCACAAATACCTACCAACGGAACTATTAAGTTCTTCAGATTTAGAGACAGCCCCAAAGTCACTGAATTTATACTTCTAAATCCATACTGAATGACTGCATTTGAATAAATTTAGGATTTAGTTCTTGCAGAAAGTAAGGCTTTTGTTTCCAGTTTTTAAAAGGAACAATCCCCTAAATTCTACTGTTGGCAAGTTCTGATCTTTACTTCTTAACCTTCAAATCTCTTTCTTCATAGAAGACTAGCCATAGCTTTTTCCAATATCTAAAATAGTAATATGGTGTAGAAAATTAGAAGATTTAAGGAACACTGCCTAGTCCAGTGGCAAAAAAACCCCAAATTAAAAATCTTGCTGTAATGGAGGAGATCTGCATGTAATATTCAAATAGATTTTATACTATAAATGCTACATAGGAAACAAGAGCAGTTTTTAAAAAGAAAATGCTGCAGACATATTTTGCATACATACATGTCTTCAGATTAATCTCTTCCTTGTTCTTACACAGTAACTATTACAGCAGCAAGCCAAGAATTTTACAGCAGCAAGCTGGGGTGCAGAAATGAAGCTTAAAACTTCACTATAAATTAAAAGATGAATGAGAACTGAACTCCAAAATTTCTGTAGCATTACATGATGAAATAACTGAATGAACCAGTTCCAGGATTTGACAGAAGTATATTCCACTTGGCATTTTTATCTAGGTATTTGTTATTTGGACCAGTTCTGCATCAGTAAGCACCTTCAAATTACATCCTATATACTCAGTTCCAACTGAATATCACCTTTTTTAAGTGTGTCTTTAGATGTGAAAGCTGTAACAGCTGCCAACTACCACACTGATTCTGAAGTTCTATGACAAGTTGACTCTTCTCAAGCTCTAAGCGACACACGACTGACCTGTAACGCTGTACTGCTGACGATACAGTCTGATAGGATTTGAAATCTGGGTTTCAATCTTTGCACAAGACTGCTTATTCTGTCTCCAAACGTTTTTGATACTGCAATTCCAGTAGTCTCGTGCCAAGATAAAAACCTCAGAGTAAGATCCAGGCCAGGTCAATTTTTCCACAGTCATTGTCTAAGCATTACTCACTTCTACTTAGTAGCATGCACAGGATCAGTGATGCCAAGCAACTTCCATTCAAGTGCAACAAGCATCTAGAGACAGTGCAACAAGAACAGTTCAAACTCCAGAGGGGCTTGAACTGCTGGAAGTAAGCACAGACAACACACAGAAATATTTTAGTGAATTAAATGGAACTAACATATGAAAGCCATATTTGTTCTTTTAAAAACAGGTTGAAGACTGATCAACACATCACATGGAAAATTAGTTTGCACTCCACAAACACTTCTTTAAAGAAATTACTTTGCTCCCAACAAGAAGTTGATGACATTAACAAATTGAGATACCTGGTGAGCCACAATCACAACAGACTTCATTTCCGGGTAATCTCTGTATGTCATCAATAATGGCTTTTGTCAGATCCTCTAAACTGTTTTCCCCTGTGCTCTGCTCTCCACGGAATGCCATATTTAATGCTTCTTCTTTGCTGTTAGTCAATACTGATATCCATCTAGCACAAGATAAAGACCTTAATGAAGATCTGCATTTGCAAATACAAGTTAATCTATAAACTGTAGAAAGCTTGCAAGGAACAAAAAATTAGTGGGTATATAAGGAAGAGCTGTATTGTGGGAGACTTGAAGTGGGGAAAAAAGTAAGAGACAGAAATATTTGAGAAAAGGTAAGCAGGAATGAGAAGAAAGGTAACAAGTCTTAATTCTGAAGTCCCTTTGATGAACAATTTAAAAACCAAAGCAGTACAGTTCTCAGGTTCCTCAAATAAGCAGAAGCTGTGGAAGAGAAAGGGTGCAATTAAGCTCCTGTAAATTTAAATGCTTTAAAAGTAGGTGCTCAAGGTATTTCTGAAGTCTATCCTGTTATTACAGAAGAAAATGATAGCCACTGTTTTCTCCAGTGTGCATGTCTCTTCACAGAGGACACGAGAAGCACATTTTGGAATGTGTTGATGTCTAGTTGCCTCTCAAAATGCAGGTCTCAGTGCACTACCCAGAGTCAGATGGTAATGTCCTAATTAGTGAAAACTGCCACAGCAACAAACAGGTTAAGGAAAAGGAGGTGAGAGTAACGATATTGATAGCCAATATAAAATTTTAAAGCAATTGTTATCTGCAGCAAATTAAGTCTCTTTAATGATATTTAAGGCACTAGTTCCTCCTGTCCCCCCAAAACACTCTGGAAGCTTTTGTTTACACACTAATGTTTCAATTAAAAACAAACAGAAAACCAAAATCTTCTCAGTGGCCACCACTCTACAGGTAGAAGTAAAGAGGGGAAAGCAGTTATATGAAGGACAAGCACATTGCAGATGCAGTGTTATCTAACTGAGAAAAAGAGCAAGTTAAAAAAAATAAATCCTTCCAGGCTTAGTGATTTTAGATGTTTACAGATCTACTGCAAACACACAGTTTTACACAGCAATATTTTAAATTGGCAGTTTGCAATACCCCAATTATCTGCAATCATCTACAATGCGCTAACGTGGCTATGGTCATCTGAACAAGGAGAACTCGAGATTGAAAGTCACAATTTCTCACAGAAATAAGAATGCAAAAAAGAACTTTAAAGGCTGTCAGAGGGAAATTGATGTATATAATCTTGCAGTACAGATTCAGATCTTGAGCTGGTATATGGACACTGTAAATTATATACTTCATACACATATCTTTTATAAATGTTTATGGGCAGAGAATAATCTGGCAATTTGTGCTTAAAAAAAATTGCTTTTTAAGAATATTGAAAAATCAACATTAAAAAATAAAAGAAAATGTGAAAGATCTGAAAACAAATTTGCTTCATAGTTTATATGCTGAACACAATATATTTACATTATTATCTCTATTGTTATGACCAAATACAAGAACCCACACTAGATGGCACTCTCCAGCCATTTTAATAACACTGGATTTCATCAGAAAAAAAAAGAGGCATCAGTGTCTTGCTTCTAGTATTACAGTAATGTTTGGTTAAACACACAGTAAAATAATCATTAAACTCTAGACAGACAACATTTATTCTGACATTTGTTGACAATTTCTTTCAGGGTTACAATTTGATTAGTTTGTTAAAAAGGCAGAATTTGAATAAAACTCAACTACAGAGTAACAATTAAAAAATTATTAGATGCAATTAAACCAAACACAACATAACTGAGCCAGCTGTTAGTTTGATAGAGATTTCCATATTAGGAGTTTCTAAACTCTAAGAGCAATAACTTGGTTTGGTTGTGTTTCCTCTGCTAGAAGAAGCCCATCGTCCAGGGCTGCGTGTCCTCGGTGTCATCTGTGAGGCAGCCAGAGCAAGAGGCACCCCGGTGTCACCTCTCCCCAGACATCAGGCAGCAAGACCCATTTAACACAAGCACAGTAACAAACACATTCTTAATGCCTAGTGCTCTTTATACAAGAAGGTCCCAGCTGGTTACCAGGCCTTTGTGGCAGGCTGCACACTTCAAAATAAACAATTCAAATCAGTAAATACAGTAGATTAATTCAATGTCAGTAGTTTATAAAAACTGCCTTTTGATTGTTGTGCTTCTTTTTCTTACCTGTACTAGTATTTTTTTTTCTTCCCTTTAAAAGCATATATTTTATTTTATTTTACAATACGTCAGTGTCAAGTTAACAGACAAAAACCTTCTGGTTATACTTTGTAGTGTTCTTTCAAATAATTTTAAAATTACTCAAGTCTTTGAGTGCTTTGTCTTATAATACAGCAAGACAAGTTCTCCAGTCTTCTACTACACTTTTTTCTGGATCTCAGCAGTTTCTTATGATCCTTTAAGACACTTGGTTTGCTGGAGATTCCCACTCTTGAAAAAACTCATGAGGCTAAACAAAAATTTGGCATCATGGGTGACTTCTGGACCCAATGAAGGAGACAATACTCATTTATCTTTGGTGGACTAGACACTCAGATTCCTCTTATTTTTCTTCAGGATTTCTAAACCAATAAAAAGCCCCTCCCTCCCAGAATAATGAGCCCAATAGGGGATTTTTTTGTTGCCAATTAAAGAAAAAAAATTAAATCTATCTCCATCTCTTCTGAAAATTGTTCTTGCAACACTGTCGCTCCCAGGTAAATGAATAAACAGAATAAAAGTAGTATAATATTTTTCAAATGTTCAGAAACAACTGTTTTGCAGGGAAGAAGCAACAGACAGTATCAAGACTTTCCACTTAAGTCTCTCCAAAGTAAAAAATGCCAGAAGACTCTTGCTAAACACTAGACTGAAGTTAGACACGTGTTTCTTCACAGCAAAATTTGTGAATCTAGCTTGGTTTGTAACTCAGGCATTACCTACAGAAACGGATAAACCCTTGACCTTCACAAAGAGGGTAGAAATGAAATAAAATGTCATGTCTGGAATATGTTTGTTCCTATCCACAATTATCAAAAAGTAGAAAGCATCTGATATTGTATATGTTAAAAAAATAAATCTGGTTATTTTAGATACCCGAGGTTATGTTTCTTCTAATATTCACATAAATATATGTATACATACACATACATAGACACACTTCTCCCCCAACCCCCACATGCTGTCTATTGGAGAGACTAATAATCCACTGAGAATTCTGAAGGACAGTCAAGCAGTAATTAAAGGTCAATAGACAGCTGGCTGGGGAAAGAAAAAAACCCAAAAAGAGCACTGGACTAAAGGCAATATTTGAGGGGAACCAGTAATAAACCTGTAACAGAATGTAGGCTTCAGGGATCTGTATATTAAATTATCTGCTTTTTAAAATTATTATTCTTAAATAGTTTGTGAGGCTATTTATGAAAGCAGTTTAAAATGATCACTAGGAAAAGGACAGTTAAACCAGAGTATGAAGAAATGCATCTTGCTTTTTTCTCTATTTAGATGTGAGTCTGGAAGGAAAGTGACTTGAAAGTCTATTTATGCACTTCTTTTTCCATTTGTGCACAAAGAATAAAAGAACAGAAAGAGCAGAACAGAAACTGCGTGGACAAAAGAGAAGATGGAGAAAGGGTCAAGACAGAGGCACACATACAAGTCAAGAGGAAACTGGAGTAAGAGGGTGCTGGCTCTAATCGAGGAGCTACATCACGCAGTCCCAGCAGAACACTCTTAAATCAATAAGGTTGGAAGTCTAAGGCTGCTGGTTTTATGACACCTTAGATAATCAAGCTATTTAGGACCTGAGCAGTAGCTGCACAGGAAGAATAGAGCATTTGATTATACTGTAGTCTTTTATCAACACATTACAGTCATGAAACGGTTTGTCAACTTCAATTAAATAAAGATTTTGCAGAAATTTTCCTACAGAAAAAAAGAATATAAGCTGCTGTGTGCACCTCCAAGTACACACTACTACCTAGGTCACGTAATGTAATATTTTGAAAGACAACACTTGTCTAAACACCTTTACAATACATTTTTCTTGGTGGATTGCAGTGTCAATACCAGCAAAATACAGTTAGCATCTCTTAGTTTGTCTGCATGTGTTCCAACACTTGGATGCAGCTAATGTCTCTTTAGCTACATGAAACTTTTTAAACTTGGACTGAAATATTTTTATGTTGCTGCAAGTAATTTTCTCAGCCACTGGACTTTATAGTGATAAATTGGACTTCAGTGGTAAGCAAACAGGAACTGTACTTCTAATGAGAAACAAAACCAGCCTGAATTCCAAAACAGTCCAACAGTCAATCAGCTACGCTAAATTTATTCATCTGCCATTCAGAATAATTAACTTAGTAATTGATCCTCTCCCTACCTTGCTCATGAGATAAGACAAAAAAAACCAACTTCACCTTTTAAACCAACAAATATAGTAAAAAACTAATTTATGGCAGACACACAAAAACTTCTGACTCACCAAGTACATTATTGGTCAAAAATAGCAGTATTTTCTTCTTGACTAAGAAACTTACTGGAATAATTAAGTTCCAGAATGAATGCAGTAAGTATAACTAGCAAGTCACCACTCTTAAGAGCCAACATAAAGCTGAGGAAGACTCTGGAAGGAAACGGCTGCATAACAAAGAACTCTTCAACCTTCCTATTTCATTCATGCTTTCCAGTGTTAAATTGTCAATGTCACTGCCTCCCAACACTGCCGAACAACTGAAACACCCTACAAATGTTCCCTGTACCTTTAAAATACACATGGAGCAACATAGTCTTTCATTAGACTGTGGACTTGTAACAAAAGAGCAAATAGTCCTGAAGAATGAGGCAGCCTGAAAGGGTCAGGCTTGCTGCCCTCTTCAGTAGTATCTTTATTCCTAGAACTGTCAGGTGATGAGCATTAGATGGTGATGTTCTGCACAAGACACGTTTGATACCATTGAGAGCAGCAGGGGAAAAAAAAAAAAGTGGTGCACTGGTTCTGGGACAAGTAGTAGTTCTGATGTAGCAGGAAGAAGATGGTTTGAAAGGAAATAATCTGTTTGGAAACATGCATTAATAAAGCAAGTTACTGGATTCTTGAGTACCCAAATCTCAGAGATCTGCTTTGCTCTTCAGGCCTACAGCAGAAAATACACACTGCCTGTAAATATTTTCTATGTGTTACGTGGAGATCTTTTCTCTATTTATTATTTTTAATTAAAGGAAAAGGTAGGATCAGGAGGAAAAGCAGTAACTGCAAGTGTTGACACAGAAGGTTTAAGAAGAATTTAAAAATACTTCATTTGCACCCTAATAACCTGATGTACTATACCATGCCAAGCCACTGCACATGAACCATGTGCTGGCAGGGTACACAATCTAAATGGGTTTTTGGTTGGTTGGGTTTTAATTTTGGTTGGGTTTTAATGTTACCAGGTTTCAATGAGCCCTGTAGCATGACAGAAATTAGCTTACATTTATAGAGTCACAACAGCAGGAAAAACAGACAGTAAGCACTACTGCATTAACTGAGGAAACTATTTTCACTCTTACTTTTGATTTTATATGCCTCTACTGGCAAAATTAGCTTAAAAAAATGTAAACGTTCTTACGCTACGTATTCCTGTTCATCCTCTGCTTGAAAGTGGTACGTTCTGTTATCTGAAATAAAGAAATACATCTTTTTATTTGCCATGTAAGTTGACTCATCAACTTCAAAAGTGTTTTTAAAATCAGACTGGCTACAAACACCTGCTATATAATATCAACGGGAAGAAGGGAAAAAAATCACATGAGCTATAATGCTGAGAAGACAAGTGATTGCTGACTTCAGACAAACAGAAGCATGTTTTAAAAGGAGGTGAAGAAAACAAGAGAAACTGGGTTCTCTTTGCCTTCTTTTACCCCCAAATAGCACTCAAAAAGCAGAACAGACAATGAAGAAAAAAATAAGATGAGGCCAAAGGTCTTTTCCATTTCCTGGTGGGTATAACTTGATGCATGTTCCACCAAGCTATTAAACATGTCTCTGAACTGAGGAGAACAGCATATATGCTGCATTTCATGGCTTGTCACAAATGAACAGTATTTATGTCACACACACACACAAAAGAGGTTCTTCAATCAGTTGTCCATTCAACCCATCTTCAAAACTAGTGAGATCTGAACGCTCAATGAGGCATTGCAAGCATCCTGACACAGACCTGAATTCTGAACTGCAGCCTTATTTTTACTCAAAGTATCTTGTAATCATAGTTTTAGAAATCCCACAGGATGCAAGATGACACTAAAGTTGCTACATACGTGATATTAGATCAAAAGACTTCTTATCTTCAGCATTTGGCTTCACCTGGCAGGTCAATAAATTCAATTTAGCTGGTTGCCTGTTGGACTAAAAAGAAAACTTGTTTTACTTTAAAAAAATGTCTTGATTTAGGATTATTTTTCCCTTCTGGGATAAAGGCCATGTATGAGATTAAAACCTGGGCACTACACATGTGCACCCTCAAAATGTTTGAGATGAGCATGACTGTCTGACTCATTCTTTCAGAATCAACAGATTGCTAAATCTAAACAAAATTAAAATTCTCATGGCAACCCCTCCTGCTTATTTCAAAGGGATTAAAGGAACAAACCTTAATTTAGAATATGCTAATACTGAAGTTTTTCTGTTGCAGTTCATAAAAAATGCTAAAACTACTACGCAATTTTTTATTACAGCATACTCATATTCCAATTTCCCTCTCATTTTAAATAAATCAAAGATTTTATCCCAAAGCTCTAAAAGGGAAGTAGGAATCTGAAGATGTGGAGTTTCAGAACTTGGAATAAAACCAGCTACTACTATTCTCTGCTGTAATTAAGTGACTTAAGACATGATAACCAAATGTGCCTTTTTAGTATTTTGGGTTTATACAGGTTTATCAGAAAGCACAGAAATACTGAATAGAAGTTACTACAGCTGGCAAAATGCATGAGATGTCAGTTATCAGTAATACTTCTGAACTGAGTTTTGTCAAATGATTATCAGAACAAGCTCATCAACATGGTATTTTTGACATTTAAGGAGTGATAATTCCTTAAAGGAGGAAACATGCGATTGGAGTCTCAGTTTTCAAAGTTGAGTCTTGAATAGACAGTCATGATCTGAACTTTTCATCACTGAAAACAAGAAAGTTACTTTCCTCTTGCTACTGGAACAGAGCGAATGAACAACTTTACTACATACAAGAAAAGGAAAACAACAATTAACAGGGCAATTCAAAGGATTCTAAATTGGCAAGTCCTGAGTTTGACAATACCCTTTCTTCTAAGGTATGGTGATAATTCAATCATCACTAACCTAAGTATAAATAATTTGACTAAGCAATCCCTCAAAGGAGCTGAGAATACCTTCCTAGACATTAAAAAACCCAACACTCCAGGACAAAATGTGGTGACTTCCCTTTAACCTGCTCAAGATAGGTAGTTAACGTCAGGTGCTGATAGCCATGGCCATCAGTGGAATTTGGGGTGACAGAGGAAAAAAGGATGATGAAATGGAACCATCCCCTTTAACAGGAGTAACACAAGTTACACATGCAACACATTTGTGTCATGCTGTCACAAGACCTATTAAGGACTGGCTCCAACATGATGAAGTTGCTGTTTCCTCAAGATTTAGCACTCCTAGGAAGACACTTCAGATATATGCCTGATTCCCAGGACTCATTATGAAAAAACTTTCCAAAATTTCACACTTTTAATTGAAAGTACGCAAAATATTAACACATCCACTCATCTGCCAGGCTCTCAAACACTTCCCAAGATTCCAAATTATGGGCTCCATAGATACACCGTGACAATCCTTAGGAGTAAGAGCAGTTAAATTGCTATTTGAAGAGTCTGTTCAATGCTCTTCTTATCAATGTATTGATAATGACATTTCAGTATTAAATCAACTGTCATAAGCTGCAGCAGTGGGGGGGGGATTGAAGAAAAAGTTTTAGAAGGCTATAGAAGAGTTCATTTACTTCACACAGTCCACAGGAAGTTTTGAAATTAATTTCAAGAGAGCTTTTATTCTCATTTTCTCAGTCTGATTAGTTCAATAATTTTTAATTTTTTACTGAATGAACGTGCAGGTGTTAAAATGTTGTAACTGGTTAGCATCCTATGTGGGAATATAGCATCTGTATCACAGACATCTGTGTCTGAGCTAGTTATTGGTCATCCAGTACAGTCAGCAGTAGAATTCTGTTTATAACAAGACATCTGCCTAAATCTGCCCAGAGTCCTTTGACTACATTGACCAGCTTCCCAGTCTACAGGACCTTGCTCTGATGCAGGCAGATACACTGCAGACTCTTCATTTTACTCAGATGAATCACATCCCAGATCTCAAAAGTACAGTAAGAACAGATGTATTGCTCCATTTAATCTGACGCACTGTTCCTAGTGGTCAGCAGAAGACAACTAGAAACATTTTAACAGAGCACGTGTAACAATACTTCTGTAAGACAGTCGCCAACTTCTGATAATACTCAGAATTTTTTATAACAGCAGATGAAGACCAACAGATTCATGGGAAAAGGATAATGTTCATTTACTGTTTGAATAAAAAGTTTAAAATAAACTTACCGTTGCATGTGATATGGTAAGAATTCCATTTTTAACAGTGCACTTTCTTCTTTGCCATACTTTCCTTAACCTATGTGAGAACATCAACAACCACAAATTCATTATGTTGATCCTAGTAAAACTGTGACACTATCCTTTAGACAAACAAAAGCTGTCAAAATTTCACTAAATGCCTCACTAAAAGTAACTTGGAGGTTTATGACTGCTCTTAATCACCTTTTAGAGACTTTTAAAGACAACAGCCTTCTTTTTTTTTTTTTATGATTACTTGTCATGTTTCTTTATATTTACTACATTAACTTCAGATCTGTGTTGATTTGGACTGTGAAATTCTGGAGTACTTGTGGCACATGTATTAGGAGAATGTGCCTTAAGCACCCACAGTAGTAAACAATGAAAATCGGTGCAGGAACACGGTAATAGTTCTCATTATGTATTATGTGCTCCAAGAACTTACCCATCACTCTTCTTTAAAAGATAACCTTTTTTCTCACTGCCATATTCCTTGTTCCCCTGAAGCTGATGCATACTATATCCTCCTTGTCTACTCTGTGAATCCTAAAAGACAGAAAGACACCATCAACGTTTCCTGATGTGCACAGTAAGTTTTCCTAACCCTTAAGCCTATTTTACTTATTTGCTCTTCTCTACCACAGAGTCACAAATAAAGATTAAAAAAAAAAAAAAAAAAAAGAGAATTAATGCAAGTGATATACCCACAGGAGTGGTTGCTTTTATGTCACATGACCTTGAACTGTATGTTCAAGATTCCATTACTATATTTGGCATTTGAAGTATAGTATGGATGCACGTATGCATCTCAAAATAATGACTTTTTCAAACACAGGAATTTAATCTTATAATCAAAGAGTAAAAGGTTACAATAAAATTTCAAAAGGAGAGCAAGAGAACATAGCATGCATATATACAGAAAACACATATAAACAAACAAAAAAAAAGCTAATAATCACTATTTTTTTGTAATTCAATTAAAAAGATGTATATAATTCATAAGTTTTAGTAAATGAAGTCAACTGAAATAACTTTTGGCCTGATCGAGTGAAACAATTAAATGAAATGGATTAACTTGTTGCAAGCACATCAGAAGAAAAATCCCCCAAAGTTCATGAAAACATTGACTTACTCTCCTAGACTTCGATCACGAAAGGCAAAAGCAATAGAGGAAAGAGAAAGCAAATAATTTAAAACAAGTATTATTATTTTATTTTAAAAACACGTTCCTCGAACATAAACATGTTCCTCGAACATAAATTTTATAGCCCCCATACCTAGCAAATCAATTTTTCCCCTTTCTAACAACACTACTAGAAAGCAGGCAAGAATTCCTTTTTTAGGCACACTGCTGCTTTTTCTCATCAAGTAACGTCAGAAAATTCTGTGCAACCCTGCATAGATGACATCAGCTTCAAAAAGCAACTAAGATGACTAGAGGATCAAATTTTACTAAACGCCTTCCAGTCTTTTATATTTTAATGATCTAAAACGATAGCCATGTTGTATTCTCCACCAAAGTGGAGCTAGTTCTGAAAAAGATCAGGCCCAAAGTCAACTATATCAAAAGGTATAATTAAGGACATATTGGTATGGTTCTAAATGTAGTTCTGAAATGATTACCTGCAAAACATCTGACAGAAACCCAGGGGCAAATAATAATAATTAAAAAAAGAATCTAAAGAATGGCAAGTTCGATTAGTCCCTTGGCAATAGCCTTTTCTCTTTCAGTTTCTTACAAATACCACAACCAATACATCTTGAAGATTACTTCCTCCTAGTTTATTCAGGGTCGTTACAACTGTTCTTCGTTTTGTAACAAATTTGTCATAGGAGTTTGGAGAGAAGAACTTTCGTAAAGCTGGCAGTTGTGGTTGGAAGCACCATGAAGGCTTCTGTGTGCAATGTGCTGTCAGGAGTGTTTACACCATCACAGTAAGCAGCTAATTTGATGGAAGTAAATTCCAAATCCCCAGTAGAATTAGGGTCTTACTGGTATTAGCACAGGGAAGAATGCAATGTAATATTGTTCCTATCTCAAAGAGTGTCTCAGATGGGGATTTTGGGAAACCAGTAAAACTGTAAAGAAATAGTTAATCAAACGGACACAAAATGGGATGCTAAAGACTTAACTATTCAACTTAACAACTTTAAGTTTCATTTGTACCAATAACATACAAAAATAGGCAATAGAAGCCTGTATTAAAGGCCTGGTTTACTTTAAACTTCTTAAAGTATAAGAATTTTCCAACATACAAAATAAATACTTTACACATTTACAATTACATTAGTATCCCTTAAAATATTTTTCCCCAAAGCTTCAAACCACAGTCACATTACAAAACTGGCTAATTCTTGCACAGAGGAACAGAAACCACTGTAAGCTGATACCAGGGCAGCACAGGGTGACAAGAAGAGACGTTGTGCTAACAGAGCCCCAGGAAATTGGGCCGCCCTTCTGCGCAGCCCAGGAGTGAAAGGTCATCAAGATGAGCTCTTCCAAGAACCAGGTAATGACCAAGATTGCTCTGATAGGTTTTTTCCACCTATGAGAGGGCCCGTATGCCAGCAAGGCATGGCAGAGCATTACAGATGTCCATAATGCTGGATGAACACCTCGAATGAATGCGACAGTTAAAAGAGAGCCCGTTAGGAGACCCTGGAAGCGTAGGGAACAAGGTGAGCTCACTGAGCACGTCAGTGTGTTTGTCTGAATGTACCGAAGAGTCACTTTTCTGCACGTATTATTTTAAATTCAAAAAAGATCCTAAATGCTTTAATAGAATTAACACCCATGCAGGAATCTCTTCTGTTATCTGTGACAGCATGTCAGCTGGAGATGGGAAGGAAATCTCACTTATCTAACGGCAGCTCTAAAGAGGATAAAGGTGGCACGATTCACAACTTGGACAGGAATCACTGGTTTCAACTTCCTTCTCTTGCACAAAGAAACTTAACATTACACACAGACAGGGCCTCAATTTTATTATTTCAAACTGTTTCCCTGACAAAGTAATTTTTGGTAAACGTACTTTTGAATTTTTATAAATCCACCAGAGAAAATCCCATTCATTTCATCTTCAGTATTTCCATTAATCCATAAATTTTTCAACAGTGAGATTATAGTGCACTAATGTTAGGGGGGAAATGTATCTTTAATCACAACCAACCAGGCCATCTGTCACAGTAATAAAGCTGCTTTACATACTTGAAGTTTCAGATATACACAATGATGGAGAGCTGACTGGTGAAACTTGGGCCACGTGTCTTCAAGCTTTGCTGTCACTTCACTAATGAGTAATGAATGCTGGCATGCTGTTTCAGCTTTAAACCACTAAATACCTAAACAACAGAGGTGCTGTTTTATCAAGTTCCTCATTATCTACCAGCATCATTATGGTCTGATTCATGTAATGTAGCAGAATCACATGAGTAGAAGTCCTCATGTTTATTTTGAAAGGTACCTGAACATCAATGGGATCAAATGGTTATTTTATCTAAAACAGTGGATTCTCTCATTACAGCAGATCTCTCCCCATGGTTTGCCTGAATATCTGAAAATCCCAATATTGCTCCTTCTTCTACGACAGAATTTCAACTCTCTTCAAGCCAAACACATTATTTTTATATTCATCATGTAACTTTTTATATCAAAATAATACACAGACACTGTTCTTTCAAGAGTCCTACAATCTGTCGACACTACAAATGAAGTCAGAATAGTTTATGTGGCTGCATGGTTGATTTTACTGAGGTTAATTTCCACTGAAACACAGTATTTTTACTAAACATCCAGGAAATAGGTAACCAAAAAGCCAAACACTCTATTTCATTTAGTTACCTCTGTGAGCAGCTTCTGAAACTTGACTTGTACTGTATTCAGCAGCCACGTATGCACAATACAGGGCACCAGAGAAGGAAAAAAGGAAACCAAGAACCGAGTTTTACAGAAAGCTGTGCCAGCACATGTGGTGTCTAACACAAAAACAGTCTGGAAAAGGGTGAACTGTCAAAGTTTGATGGGTGGTATTAAATTATTCAGGATACCCAAAGAAAGGCTGACTGAAAAATTTGTCAAGGACCTAATGATAGCAACTTGACAATAAATGACAGGTGAAGAGCAGCATAAAGAAACGCAAAGTGATGCAGATGGGAAAAACAAGATACTGTGAGTTGACTATTAATACTGAGAATTAGGATGATATGGTTATAGCTTTACAGCTGACTGAATGTTACATAACACTTTCTCTGCGCTAAACACTGGTCAAAAAAACAAGCCAGTGTTATGGGGGAAAGAAAAAAAAAAAAAGGATCAGAAATGATCTAGTGACTCTATCATACATTCACAAGCACTCCCATTTTGAGTAGGGTATGTAGATCTGAAAGTTCCAAAGAAATAATTTTTCCACACCACCTGTAGTGCTGGTGGGAAAGATAGAGCTGTAACAGAAGCTGAGAGTTTGCACTGCTTCAAAAAGCAGCTGCACAAATTCAAAGGGAGGAAATCCATATGGTGATGGAGAGATTGTAAAGACTGACAGACTACTAATGAGAGGGTATTCTGGGGAAGTATCAGTGTTTACTGCCCTGCATTTTACTCTAAACATCCGTGACTGATTGCCGTTGGAAACTTGGCTGACTCAGCACATCTGTCTGTAAATTATATTCTTATGTATATTTGATATTAGCAATACTGACCAGTCATATATGTGGATGACCCTATATACAGCAGAGTGAGGTCTGTCTGATGATAACAGAGTAATTTACTCTTAATTATGAATTATATTTAGTAAGCTGGCAAATACTAATGTTTGATTCACCCAAGAGAAAACTGAACAGAGGGTAAGTAACCTTTTCCTAAAGGAAAGCCACTCACTCCCCTCCACCTCCTCACCCTGCAAAAAAACTCAGTGTCACCACAGGATGTTCACCATTTCTGAATCTCGGGCACCTTCGTTTGGAAAAAGCCACAATACTATCTCAGGTAAAAGCCACTGCTATCTAGTTAACAGACAATTTTTCTTCCTCATGATAGAGTTTCAGAAGGAGAACCACAGAACAAAATCCATGGTAGGTAGCAGGTGAACAGGAATACAAAAACCACGTGTAAAGGCAAGACCCCGGTTCTTGCTCTGGATTACTCAGGATCACCTAGGTCAGGATGGCAGGATGTAACAAAGAAGAGTGCATCCCAACCCTTCATATTTTTTCCTGAACACTCATTCTTTATCATTGTCGAGGATGAGATACTGGACTAGGTGAAACATTTATCTGATCCACTACAACTGTTGTTACAGTGCATTAAAAAAAGTACATTCAAAATATATTACACACACACAAAAAGGAATAATTTCATAGGTAACATAGAAACAACAAAATTATCTAAAACTATGGTTTGTTGACATGGAGCTGAGCATTTTAAGTATTAGTTTGTCATAATTTTCCAAGTACATGTCTTCTGAACCTGTAACTACACAAATTGAACATCAGTTAAACCAACTTCTGAATACAGAATTCATTCATTTGCATTATCTCCAAGAATAACAAGTCTAAATTTTTTACCTCCTTCTGATCAAGCTGCAGAGAGGATTTTATCAAATCTCGAAGAGCAGTAAGTTGCTTCTTTTCTTCATCCTGTGTCTGCTTTATCTACGGAAAGAGATCCCCGTTATAAGCTTTCTGGATGCAACTGCAATTTTAATTTTTTTTTTTTTTTTTTTTTTTTTGCAGTCCAATATACCATTTTAGATGTCCTGAACAACCAGTTCAACTATTCTGCGTTTCAGTAATATTTGAGTTTATTTTCACAGACTAGTCTATTCTTATGTATTCACCTTCCATGCGTGTATTGCGTGAAAAGCAAGACAAAAGGGACATACAACTTCACATGCTCTGTTCTGTTACTCTGTAAGGGTTCACTATATCTAATGCAACTAAATTAGTCTCTGAAATAGTAATTAAATAAGCTTGACAGATGACTTAAGGAATGAAAATGCAGTTTAATTTAGCTACAAACCACAACAGCAAATGGGATTATTGTAATTCTGATTATAGAATACAAATGCACTTGAGTGACAAGTGGTCTTTGATTCCACGTTGTTACTTGGCTTCAGTGAAGATTGCAAGTTAATTCATTTAAAGATTGTGGTGTCATCATCAAGCAGATTGGTTTTAAAAAATGAAAGTGGTAGGTAGAATTGGTGCTAATTATATAATCTGGTTCAAAGATTCCCCTTTCAAATTAGTTTTAACACAACACTAAATCAGTAGTAGAATGAAAGCCACTTTTCCTAATGCGTGTAGAAACAGACTATGAAATACAAGACAGTGAAGTGCTTTTTCCCCAGTCTAGCTATATTCAAAGTTTCAAAGAACACACTTTTTATTTATAAGATACAAATTAAATATACAGCATGTTAGCCATACCTAAAATGTATTCATATAAACAAAATATTTCCATTTTCAGGCATTACACTATTTCTAAGTAAACTTACATTATATAAGTCAGCAGCCAACTTTTCAATATATTGTTTAAGTTTATCAGCTGTTTTCAGGCCATCTTGGAAGAAACTATAATGAAAAAGACTTGTGATTCATCAGGAATACGTAACACAAAGTAGATTGTCTTGTGAAGAATAACAGCAAGAGCACTAAAACAAATCCCTCCATGTTCAGAAACAGAAAAATAGATCACACATCCCCCCAACAAAAAAAGCCAACAACAAACCAACAACACACAACCCCAAACAACCAACAAAATCTTCTTCCTCATAGCTCTGGAGTACAGTATCTTTTAGCAGTGGAGATATATCAAACTCTAACAAATATCAAGTTAGAATATAGCTTAGCTTACTTTTGTCAGTGTTAGTCAACACGTTTCCCCTTAGTAATTGCTAAAATCTTTTTTCCTGGATTTAACTTAATAGTTCCTGCATGTTTGCCTCTGTGGCTCCACTGATGACAAGATCATATCTTACTAGTTTCACCTCAAAGAATTTCAAAGAAATTACTGGCTTTTACAATAGTTTATAAATTTACATAAAAACCCTAAAAACTTTTTGGCAGAATAAACAAGCTATTTCTACAATTGCATTCCAGATCCATGCCTCAGGAACTAAAATTAATTTTGTACGCAGCACGCAAAGTTTTCCCTGGGCCTCTTATCACTCCTCTGCCCCACTCACTTACTTTCATACTCTCTACTGAAAGACCACAGGCTCAGAAGATGAAGGTGCAGGCACCTGGCAGATTATTACAGTTACAATAAAAATTCCCAAGGTACCAAAACAAATTCAAAACAAAGGGAAACAAACATGAGTGTAAAACAATTACAACTGACACTTAAAAGCATTGCACTCACTTGCATTGCGCATGGTAATACTTAATAAGGTTCTGCAGAAGGTCCACACCTTTTTTGGTCTTGATTTCATTAACCTTAATAAGATACTGTACAGACAGGGAAAAACATGCTGATAATCGTGCGTCGCAACTTCCAACAGTTTTCAATCAATTAAACATTTGCTCAAAGAATTAATTATCTCTGTGTTGAACCTGGCTGCTGACTTGTAAGTCACCAGTCCACCAAAGATCAGCAAAATAGAAAGCAGGTAACATCTTATTTGGACATTCCCCAAAAATTCAAACAACCCAAAACATAAATTTAGGAAAAAGCTTCATCTTTTACAATTGTCTGAAGATGTCCCTTTTTTTCATGCTACAACAATAATAACTGACATATTCTAAAAATATAAACACTACACGATTTAAAATAACTGCCTCTAAAATATAAGAGAGAACTATTAATATTAAGCAGTTTTACAGAACATACCACTAGCACTTATTATTATACATTTTAAAAAGCTTCAGAAAGCATATTCAAAAATATTAATATTCAAAAATGTCATATTCAGAAAGATATCAAAAATACTTTCTAAACTGCTCAACCATAAACCTGAAAAAAATAAGAACTATTTCCAGAATATATTTTCAGCCCAAGAACCTTAGCATAATAATCTATAAACAAAGAAAAGAAATAAAAGAAAAGGAAGCCAAGTTTTGTACAAAGTTGCTAAAATAATTCTCTCTATATTGCTGTACTATGTGACATCGAAATCATTTCCTCCCTCCACCCCCGTGAAACAACAAAGTAGATTTCACCACCTTTAAGTAAGGCCCACAAGGTAGTTTTAAGCTGAAGTGTCATTATTAAATCTGAAACTTGTTTCTTACCTCACACATTTGTAACTGAAATAGCCGCCTTTCCTTCTCCATTTCCTCTGCTATCTCGGCGCCTGTTATTTCAGTTCTTATCATCCCATGCTGTTTTGCATGTTCTCTTTTCTCCTTTTCAATTTTTGTACTGAAATTTTAATTACAAAACATTTTAGAGAATTTCTTTGATTATCATGTGATCTGGTAATATTTAGGAAACAAATAATCAAGAAATATTCAAGAAGCCATTCTGAAGATGAGTTCCTCTATGATACCAAATCCTAGTTTGTTTTTTTAAAGTGTCCAGAAGCAATGAAGCTGCCCTTCCTTCTATCCATCCTTTAACTCATCTCTAGTTCATATGCTACTTGGGGGAAATAAAAAACCCCAAAAATCTCATTCTTCCTATATGCTGTGCTCCACAGTCTTCACCTTCATCTACAGCAGAGTAAGGCACACATGTAAGAAACTAGTGACTTGGCAGGAAAACGACAAAATTAATTTTTATCAAATATGTTTCATGCTTGTAAAGCAGAAATTTAGAAAAGCAGGAAGGCACCATGTGGAGATTATCGGTTACGCCAACTGACACGACCTCTGGTCATCACATTTTCACTAAGCCAACAGCAAAATTCTGAAACAGTGAAATGCAAATATGGAACTAAGAGGGCATCCCGAGACTTTAATCGGAGCTTTACCGGGTGGTTGTCCTTACATACCTACTTTGCAGACTAACTGGATACTCAAGCAAACAGATCTCTAAACCACAGCAGAAAAACTGAAACAATTCTCTGTTTTCTTTAAAAATGAAAATATCTTGTCTAGCAGTGTTTTCTTTGAGAAAAATAAACACTGAAGCTGTACTTCTGTTAAACAGTTCACAAAGTACTGGTTGCTGTTAGGCTGGTAATTCTTGCAAGAAGTAGGGGGGGAAAAGGATTAATTTATTTGGTTTTGAATTCTGCTTTTCTCTAACTAAGAAAGGCGTAACGTTTGCAGGTAGGACAAAACGTTTTTCAGCACTATGCCTCTAAACTTGACTTGATAGTTGAACAAGTTCTGGGAAATGGGGTTCTCTGAAAAATTTAAGGCACATCTTCTTTGGTCTTAACAAGCCCAACTGAAATTTGCTCACCAGAGGAAAAAAATAATAGTAGTGAGACTTTCTGTAACCTTTCCAAACCCAGAAGAGATCATCCACAGATGATTCCATCTCTGTATGGGATACCGCTGTCTCCTATGCTCTGTTAAATTACATTTGGTATCATCAGGCTAGCAAAGATATCTCTGATTTTAAATACAGCAATTTAAAAGGCCAAAATATATATACTTTTTTTTTTTTGGTGTGGGTGTGTGTTTAAATCACTTTGCTGTCTATAGAAAACTATTAAAGACTTTTGCAAAATATGCAATACCTTTAAGAACTGATTAACTAAAAAGGAACAAAAAAACAATTCTGCATGTAAATCTCAATGCTTTACTGAGTACAATGATGTGATTTTGGGAAAGGCATCTTCTTTTTGCCTTAGATTAGTAGTAACCTCATTTCCAGTTAAGTTGTTCATGAGGATTGAACATTGTAATGAATTTTGAAGGCAAAAGTTACTATATGTAGGTAAGAAAATTATGCTGATAAATGTTTCAGCAGTGGCCTATTTCTTTCATTGCATTTTTTCCCCCTTCTGGTTGGACATAAGCAAAATGAAACTAGTAATAGGATTAAAAAGAAAAATAAATAACAGGATACAGTAACATGAACTAACTCTTGAGAGTTCTTGAATTCTGATAAAGCAACTGCCCATCGCTTCCTGGAGAGCATTCTGAACCATTTCACTAACAGTTCTGCAACTATGATACTACTTGTTTCCAGCCTTCTGTTTTTATACATTATTCTTTACAGGTATTTACACAGAAGACAAGTATTATATCAAGAAAATATTTTTAAAATCAGAAATATTTTAGAAGTTACACCAAATGCAGTAACTTCTTGCCTCTCAAAAACATTTACATCTGCAATACAAGGCAACATACAAATCACAATTTCTTCTACTGATAGATTTTATGTATGTGGTTATAAGAATGTGTGTAAATGCCATCCGAGTTCTCCACGATACAGTGTTCAGTATCAAAGCATTAAGTATCTTCTTTGCACTAAAGAAACATTGGACAGTCCTTTAACTATTTGATAGAGCACATAAAAATGTTTTCTATTAGTGTAGAAGAGAGATGCACAGAAGAGGTGTCTTCATATTGACATCCACAGATGCACTGTGTAGTTTGGGACCAGGAGGGGAAAGAAAAGAAAAAAAAAATAAAGGAGAAAAAGACTTACAATTTGGTTTCATAATCCTTCCAGGCTTTGTCAAAAGGCTTTTTTAGGTCCTTAGGAAACAGAAAAACTGTTTAAATAATTCTTAAAACTTTGTCTTTGGAGTTAAGATACAAAGTTATAAGTAGCAACAAAAAATACTGCTTTCTTTTAAAACTTTTCAGCCAGCAATTGGAAAAACTACTCTTTTTGAATCTTTTAAAGTATTGCATTCCTGTGTATGTTAAGACAAGAACTTACAGCGCAATTCTAAAGAAGCATCACAGTCACACCAGTTCTGAATTTGTGCTTTGGACTACATACAGATTATTAATGGATGCCAACATAAGAAACAGTCTCATGGGTGAATGGCAAACAGTCACGATACAGCTGAACTGAAAAACAGTTCCCTAAATAAGAAGTTAGGTTTCAACACTTACCCCTTTAACACCTTTTAAGTCTCCTTTTAAGAGAGAATCCAAAGTGAAAATAACATTGTGGCTTAAACCCTGGAGCTAAAAAGAAGAACATTATACTTTTATCATTCCAAAAAAAACTACTGTTATGTTATCAAACTACTGCCAACAAGTCTTTTAACTGCACCAATAAAATTGAAATCACCTCAAACTTTCCAAATTAATCGTAAATTCAAATCTGGGAGCAATTAATAAACATTCACTTGTATCAGACATAGAAGCATTATAATTACTCTTTATTTATACAGGGCGATATAAAAACAGAATTTTTAAAATAGCATGTAAGCCAAGTTCTGAAAGCACCTCAAGGTCATCTTCAGTCTCTTGAAGCAAATAATTCAATACTGCTTAATTATTTAGGAAGTAAATTAGGTTTTGGAACAAATGTTTCTTACAGCCTTCTGAGTAAGAAGCAGGAACCTGCTACAGGCAGATAACGGGCAAGGCACATGTTAATTCAACCGCAAACAAAAGGAGCAAGAAGAGGCATCAGCTCTTTGGTTATTCCCAACTATTTGGGAAGACTGTTCCTTTCCTTCTCCAGTCTGGAAATCTGACATCTCCTGAAACTCTCAAGAATTTAAATTTCATGCCCTTAAGTCCATGCCTTTGGAAATGTTCTGTTTGCCTTTGCCAGTCTGAGAGTAGGAAAACCTACTGCTGTGATACTACCTGAAAACATGTGATGAATATGGTTCCTGAAGAGTCAGGATCCCAGGAAGGAGATCTGTATCACTATTATCCCAGCCTAGTGAAGTCTGTTGCCTCTCCTACTTCATCCTTCCCTTCATTTCTACCCCAAAATACTCCATGAATTCTTCAGTTCCTTGCTAAGGAAGGATAGGGAGAACAACAGGAAGGTTGCAAGACACCACATCCTCTACTTGTAAACCAAGGGCATATTTAGACTAGATATAAGGAGGAATATTTTCTACAATGAGGGTGGTGAAACCCCAAAACCTGTTGCCCAGAGAGGTGGTAGAAGCCCCATCCCTGGATAGATTCAAGGTCAGGCTTGACAGGTCTCTGAGTAACCTGAGCTAGTTAAAGATGTCCCTGCTCACTGCAGAGGGGTTGGACTAGATGACCTCTAAAGGTCCCTTCCAATCCAAGCTATTCTATGATTCTGTGATTATTCGCATAGTAACATGGATTCAAATTCAGAAAACATGATGCATACTTGTATCTTCAAGTTCAAGATTATCTCGACAACTCCTTCATGTGTCAGTATTTTGTACTTTTTAAATTCACTATATCTTATATTCAAAATTTACTCAAAACAAGATGAAGGACAGCCACTAGACCCTCCTGAGCTGCAGCCTCAAACAAATAATAACATGAAGAGAGAGCAAAGGTTCTTCACTGATTAAAAGAGCTCTGAACAGATTTTCTCCTTAATTGCAACAATGCAATTAATGTTCAAATACTGATTTTGTATGAAATAAACCAGCAAACTGAAAACTTTAAGCAATTAAAACTCCAGAAGATTTTTTTTCCTTTACCTGGCTTCACTAAAGGAGTTCATAGCAGATAGTCTAAGCTCTAATTCTACTTAAAGAGCTAGGTTCTAGTTTTCTTTCTGCTTAGCTTAAACATTTGTACATGACCCCGCAACAATATTATGTCATAACAGAAACAAAAGGAGCCAGGGAATTTGTAGGGCATTATGCCTTTCTGCAATTTGGTGGCTTTTCATCTCTACCCCATGCCATAAGACAAGCACCATGGAAAAAAAAAACCCAACCCAAGTAATCTGCAAGTGCTCCAAATGTTCTCCCAAAATCTTACGCAGATCAATTTAAAGCTATGGACACGCTCAGCTTCACACACACAAGGCTTCCTACAGTTTTTTAATGCACTACTTTAATGAATTACTATGTAAGGAATGAAACCTGGAACAGGAAAGGAGGCAGAAGTAGGTAGAAGTAGTAAAAAGCAGACAAACCAGCTTTGGAGGGACACTCTTGAGATGGCTGAAAATGCAGATCATTTGAGATTGACAACAGCCAATCACAATGTAATTAAATGTACTAAATGTTACAGCAGTGGTCCCTGTGCACCATTCTTTCTTGTAAGATAAATTTAACAACCACCCCTCAGAAATACAATGTGATATTTTTAAGTTTTAAGTTTCAGATGTTACAGTGATAACATCACCAGTTTATGGTAAAATTTTCACTGTAACTTACTTGGTTTTGTTACAGTGATTAATGGATATGCTTTTGTTCTTGACCTTGTCTGCAGGGAAACTATTTCAAAATGATGGTTTCCACAAGCTGTGTATGTAACAAAAGTTGCTGGCTTTACTTCACTCTTTGAGGTGATCACTCTGATTTCTTCACTTCGAAGAAACATTATTCTCTACCCTCCTTCTTATGAAATACACATCATAATTCCTAGGAAAATACCTAATGAAACATAAATTAAGTTCAAAAGATTGATCCTAATTTTTGAATTATTTCTTCTGTTGCCTACTGTGTTGCTCTAGTCCTTATTCGTCTTCCTGTCTTTAAAGGCCGTTCATTATTTTATTGTATTTTATTAAATAAGGCAGCAACAATCTGCTCTAAGAAAAAAAAAAAGCCTATTAGCTTGCCATTCATCTTAATACCTACTGCCAGTGTTGCAATTAATTTTATTAACATAAGCCTCTAGTGTGGGGCTTTACCAGTGACATTATACAGTCCCCTTCTCAAGTGCTTCTTTCACTGGAACTTAAATTCTATTTTGATATTATAATTTTAATTTTTTTTTCAGCATAATTCTATTAGTCAGAATGATGCTTAATGGCTCAACTAAAGCAGAATTTTCTCTCTTGGAGAGAGAAAAGGTGAGAAAAAAGTGGTTTTAGAACACTGAGACATTTGTAAAATAAACTTATTTTCTATTTGAGACTTCTGAATAAAGTAAATTGAGGGACAGACTATTTTAAATCATAACAACAATAAATTAGATAATGATTCACAGCAGAGCTGAAATAGTATAATGTTGCTTTGAATGTTATGTGGCTTCTTAAATTAAGAGAGTTTTTTCCTCTCAATCAGGACTACTTTAAATACATAAGGAAATAAATAAATACTGTTTACCAATTGAAAGAAGTTTAAAATTTCTGTGGAAGTCCTGCAAGTAATGATGAGGTCCAGCAAACTCGAGTTCTAGTCCCAAATTGTCCTCAAACTGCAATTTAACACACACTTTAAATTATTTCTTTTTTATTATGTGCTAAATTAAGATTAAAGGAGGCCAAAATAACCCAGAATGATGAGTCTTTACAGAGGAAAGCAGGTCCCTTACATATCTATCTACCAGTCTTTAAAACTGCCAGCAGTGAAACAACTGAAGGATGATGTAGATAACAGGCAAAGCTCTTAAAGAAAGCAAGGTTCATTAGGGGAAGAGCAATCATCCTTAGATGCATAAGTAGGCGATGAAGAAGATGCAAGACTCCAAGAGCAGAAATAAGAACAAGCATGAGAGGTCAGGAGTGACACCCTGGTTGAAGTGTTGCTAGGGCCTGTGCAATGAGCTGTTTGTAAGTGAATCTCAGGAGTCAGGTGAGAGTGTCTGCTGATACTGAAGCTATTCTGGGTAGCAAAGCAAAAGCCAGGTACGAAGAGTTGCATAAGAACCTTGTAACACCACTCAGAGTGAAATTACAGATTGAAGTCTATGCTGAAAAATGTCAAGTGACACATAAGGAGGAAAAAAGCCTGCTACAGCATCATGTTTATGAAATAACAGTCATCAAGGAAAAAATGCCTTGATTTACAACACAGAATCCCTTGAAAACATCAAGCTCAATGCTCAGTAATCACAAAGCAATCAGTCTTTAGAAAAGGGAATAAGAAATGGAGCTACATTCACATTTGTTCACCCTTATTTCAGAAAGGGGTACAACAGTACTAAGAAAAGACCAAGGACAGTCCAAGTTATGGATTCAGCTATAAAAGTAACAGAGGAAGAGAAAGGAGTGATAGCTGTGTGTAAATTCCTGGGAAAAACAAGGAAAATTCTTACATTTTTTGTAAGATGTAAGAATTGGGGAAAAAAGAAAAGAAAGGATCAGGTTCAAAAAAAAGGGAATTGAAATTTCAGAGAGGAGTTCTTCGTAGCATTCTGGAGGAATGCACCACATTCTGTGCCAAGCATAGCACACATTCAAGAAATCCTTGGACAATTTCATGGAGATATTACTAAAAAGGACTACAAAGCAAAAGATACTGCCTCCAGCTCCAGCATCTGAGATGCAGACTGTTTTCATAACCACAACACAGAAGTTAACCCCATATGTTTCCTCTTGTCCTACACTCTTTCCTAAAGATTCACTGCTGAGTAACTGTCAAAGCCAGGCTACGGCTCCATGGATATTTGATGTGACCTAAAGCAGTTAGGCTTGTGCTAGGGACTCTAGGAAAGAAAGCCTGTGATATTGCTTATACTTTACACAATAAAAGAAGCTTGGAGATAAGCCAAACTATAAGGAAAAACATAAAATAGAAGCTACCACTTTCTGAATACAACAGCTATCAAAGCCATGAAACACAATTTCACAAAAAATGTGGCATCAGTACCTTCAGTTTCCAAAAATATTTGCTATGACTGCAGTTTTATTATGTAACTTTCAGAAGCAAAAAACCCAAGACAAATTTAAGGTAAGACAAAGCTTTAAATCCCCTTCAGAAGCCTAACACATCAGCAATGGACACTTTGCATGCACAGCAGAATGGACTATTAACACCATTTAAGCATGCTACCTGGATTGTTATTTGTCTTGCAAAAAGTGTAAGTTTCTCTTTTTGATGTAAACCAAAACCAGCCATAACTAATAGTAATGCATTTTTAACTGGAAAGACTTCAACTCAGGGAATGATTTAAAATGAGATCCATAAGAAGAGATATATAATGATATAGAACGATGCCTCAAGTGATGTATCAACATCTGTATTTTCCTTCTTAACTGCCAATTAAAAATCAAACACAGGCAGTGTGTAATAACACTCTTCAGAGAGAATGTTTGCAGAAATTATTGCATTGGGTCTTGAAAAAACTGAAAACATCTCTAAAATTACCATCAGTCATCAGGATCATGCAGGTGTTGTATTGTACTTTATTTTGGAAAAACTAAGACAGTTTGAAACTCCTCACCAGGTTCTTTAGCAGCGTTGATAATTCTTTAGTAAGCGTGGAAAATTTCACAAAAGCTGTGCCAAGATCTGGATTATCCCGACTTAGAAAATTGCTTCCAAATTTATCTAGTACTTGTGCATAGTTTTCTTCATTTTGAACATGATCTGCAAAGAAAAATTAAAAGTCAGAAAGTTTTTCCTCACAGACAGTCCTTTATTGTTCTAAGCTTTTGTATTGCAATGTAATGACAAACCATCTAACACTAGGTTCAAAAAGCCAAAAGTTAATGCAGTTACTGAAAATTACAGTTATTTTAACATTAAAAAGAACCATTTAGCAACAGACATGTGCTTCTTTTAAAGCAGCAACTTGAACTTGTAATACATAAATGAAGAAAGCTCTGTAGTTATTAAAGTAATGAGATCAATAAGAGGTCAGTCAAACAATACAAATACACGTGCTTATTTTGTAGTCAGCACAGGAACTGACAGTTGTCTGCTGTCACGCCAACTGTTACTGTAACGCAGGACACATATATATTTACAAAATAAGTCAATGGTATCAGATATAAAACTAAGGAGACCAAGTGAGAATCTGTCTGCAAGTTCAAAAGAAGAAACATGTCTTACAGACCAAGATTCACTTGTCACCTGCTTCGTCAAACTGAGTTTCCCCACCGACTGGAATCTGTATTTGCATACAACCAAAAGACTTGTTTCAATATATTTAACTGCAAACTACAAACAAAAGTAAATACAGAAAGGTCAGAACCATGAAGATGAAATGGAAGCCAGTGAGAGAGAGTAAAATCCTTAACTCAAGGATGAAAGAAATTCTCAATTACAGAACACCCTGCTTGAAATGGTTTTCCTGCCTCTAGTACTTTCCTTTCTGGCATCTGTTTACATATTTTTTTGTAACTTCCATTTTATTACCTTTAAACAGAAAATTTGGCACTACAGCCCTTTGGGACACACTTTATCACCTCCGTCTCTCAAAGGAATATTGTTGGTTTTAAATCAACATTTCACTTCAGTGAGTTTTGTAGCCTTACTGCATTTTTTTTTCTGTAAGCCACAAACACAGAACTGCAGAGCTATTCCCACTGCAGCAAATTCTATGCGATGAAAGAGGGCGTGGGAAGAGAGAACAGTTGCCAACAGGTACCATGGTTTGCCCCAAACAACCCAAAAGTTTTATATTCTTCAAACTGTCACATTGACAAGGCAGGGGGGTGGCTTGGGAGCAGGAAGAAGACGATGTAGGATTGAAATAAGGCTCATGGATAACATCCCACGACACATGAATTTACTTTGACATGAACTAAGAGCTGATGAAGAACTGAATAATTACACTTCCAAGGTATTACGGGAACGAACAGTGCACTACAGCTCAACGAAAACAACAAAACCAGTGAGAAAGCATTAGAAGACAAAACAAAAGTCACAATGCTTATTTACCAAAACCAAACCCCAAGTCCCACATTATCAGACGAATTACATTCTAAAATGAGACATTAATACTGAGGTTTTCAAAAGGCCAAATATTTAATCGTATGTTAATATGGAGCTGTAATTCAAACAGTATGCTTTTAATAAAACTCTTCCAAAAGCATACGGTTGCAATCAAACAGTTTAGCATTAAAACCAAGGAAACCACTACATAAAAATAAAATATGCATTTTGTTTTGATGTAAAAGCTGTTGCATAAATACACTCAGAAGATTTAGTCTACGAAGGAGCTTTGGCGTGTGCAGTCCTGAGCTAAGAAAGCTCAAATGCACCCAGCTGTGCTGGAGGAAAAGGAAGGATAATGGACCGAGGATCCTGCTAGATCACAGAATCCCTGTCCTTGCCTGGGAAGCAGTTCTCACCCCACAGTATTTCCTAGCCTCTTCATTTTTCATAAAGAGATTGAAAAATTGCTGAAGACGACTGTTTATCTGTGAAAAGGCAAGACAAATTCCCAGTATGAAAGAGGAAGCAGGAAGCAGATCATTGTCCTAGAAACAATATATAGGAAATTCTCAAGAATCCCAGATTGCAAATCACCTACATCTAGAAATGAGGCTTGGATTATGAGGTAAAAGGAATATTTCAGTGATTACCACACATACACACAAGATACAAGTACTGTGTAAGAATATATATATATTTTAATATAAGTATCAATGTAAATCTTCCAAAAGGAGAAGAAATACTTCCTGCTGAAGAGCTAAGGTAGCTCCCTACTTGACCTTAAAGGCACATAGATGAAAAATTAAATCTACAACTAAAATGCAACCTAGGAAAACTGACATGCTTAGAGCAAAGAACATGCTCTGATCCCCGTAGATGCCTCATGCAAACACAGAAATGGCTTCCTAGTGTCCCAACAGAATTTCCTTTGCATAAAGCAGGCCATAATGTGCACGATGATGTTCACATCCTTAGGTACCAGCACTGCAGGAAGGACTTTAATAACTGCAGACAGCGAGGCACGAACACTGACAGCAGTGCATACGAAGGATAACATTTGCCTTCTAGAACTGGCTCGTGTCTTCTCAGTATCGTAGATAAAGCTGAGCACTGTGATGAAAACAGAACAGCTTCCCCAGACAGACATCCTGCCCCTTCAGCAGCTCCCCAGGAGGTGCTAGAAACACAGACAACTAAGGACAGGCTCTGCACCCACTGACAAAGGCAGTCCCCTTCCGAGGGGCTATGGGCAGGGAAAGGGGCCTCACTAATCACCTTCTCCCCAGTGGGATCTGGCCAAGCAGCCACTACCTGAGCCCATCTGGAGGACCCCAGTACAGAAATCCAGATGTAGTATAAAGCAGCTGGCTCAGACACCACAGTGAGATTTACTGAGCTGACAACAGGCATCTCCTCCACAGCCCACACCTTCAGCTCTGAGAAACACAGCACAGAATTCACCTTTGCTCTGAGAGAACGCTGGTATGGCTTAGTGCAGAGCAAGTTTGTGGCACTGCTTACTTCTGCACTATAGCGTATATTGAGGATTGTGTGTTAAGGGGAAATAATACAAACACATCTGAAAATTCAGGTCCAAGCAGTTGAGGGAGGAACAACAGCCACGGCAGGTCTTTCCTACACAGCAGTACTCACCAGGAGCAGGGAGCACACTTCTGAGGTTCAGCCATTCCCAGGGCTGAATCCCACCTTGTTCTGCTGCCCCAGGCAGTCACCTGAAGTTGTCTGTGCCTAAAGTCACCTTGTGGTAAACTTTTCCCAGGACAAAGACAGAAGACTTCAGTAAGATTCCCAAGGCATACAAAGAATTTGTACTTTAACTGAAAGCCACAACACTCATTACTATGTTTATTTATCATTCAAAAGTTACCTAAATTTTAGCATATGCTTCTGAACCCAGTGAAATTCATGTCTATTTCTGCATAGGAAGTAAGGAAACTGAGGACTGAATACTTTGAAGAGAGGTTAAAGAACAGCCTTCATATACTGAAGCTAGAAAACACATCACTAAAATTACAGCCTTAACTTTCTTTTGTCTAAACCAGTTTTGTTCAGTTGTATTACCCTGCAAACACTGAAGAACAAAAAAAGTTACATAGTTTACAGAAGAAAAATGCATAAACACAAATCCTCCCTGTCATTGATTATACTCAAATTACATCCAAAGAAACCCAAAGAATGTCTAAATTACTGACAATTACTTCTGCATATCTGCTTAGGTCCAAAAAGAAGCATCACAACTCAGAATCCTGGTCAACTTGAAGCTACTTTTATGTTGCACTTATAAAACAGCTTTGTTCCACGGGTAGCCAGAGGAAAAATAACCCAGGTCAGAGCCAAGCTCCATTTATGAATGGAAAAAACATACATAAAAAGACTTAGAAAGACTTTAGGAAAAGCAAGAAAGCTGGCAAGGTTAAAGAGGATGGCAAAAGAAGTTATTTGAAATAAGAAAGCATCCTTTCTCATTTCATCCTTCACAAAGCTGAAGTCTAATGAAGAAAATAATAGAAAAGGAAAAAATATTTGACCACCATATTCCTATTTGGACTGATTTGTTAATAGGAATGGTAATAAAAGCCTCTTTTGAATATCTCCCGAGCAAGGAGTACCTCAGTGAGTCTGCAAGGTCCTCCAGATCTTTGTGGTGTAAAAGCAGTGAGAGAAGCCAGCCCAGAAAGGTAAATTACTTCTTTTTACATCTGCGTTCACCGCTGACATGCTGAAGAAGTTCTCATGGAAGAATTTTCTTTCAACTCTGCTTCAGAGGATTTATACCCCAAATAAGTTATAACACTAGAATTCATGAAAGTTGACAAAATGAGCAATGGCAAGTCACTTAGAATAAAAGAGGCAAATCATATAGTGGTAAAGTAAACCCCTCTTATTTATAACAGCCTCAATACTACAGGAAGAATGAGAAGCAAATCTAACAGGTATTTTCAGTAAGAGCTGCAGAGAGAAATGAGAACTCAAGTATGCACCAGCAGAGCAATAATGCTTATCCACTCCTTGGGAAAAGTTGTAGAAACTACAGTGCAAAGCAGAACTGGTGAACATGTGGATGAACACAAAATGCTGACCAAGAAATACAGGTTTTATAAGAAGAAGTTTTTATCTCCAAAACTCCCCCCTCCAGGGTATCAACAGGCATGTGGGGAGAGGAAATCACATTAAATGATCTCTGGATTTCTGAGAAGGTCTGTCCTTCACCAAAACACTAAAAGGAACGAAGCAAACTACAGAGGGATGAGCCTCACACGGAAGCAAGACACATCAAAAAGATGAGGTGGAGGAAAGGAAAGAATAAAGAGTTAATTTTCTCAACAGAAGGAGGTCAGCAGTGAAGTCCTGTATGAAACAGTGCTAAGGCCAATATTGCTTAAGAGCATATAAATGAGTTAGGAAATAATATTCATAATGATAAACTCTGTTCTGAGCAACAGAAACAAAAGCTGATTCCAAAGTTGAGGTTGATCTGTCCCAACACAAACTTCTACAACAAAGACACCCATATGGGAGCTTGGGGTCTACCCCTTCCCCTTACATTCAACACAGAAAAAGTTACAGCTCAGCTCATCCTAATGCAAATGCAGAGGAAGTCAAATGTATCTCACCCTAGAAGTCTCTGCATGAATCTATTAATTGTGCCGAGAGTCTACAGTACCAGGCTCGCAGACGGGCAGCTCCCAGGTTAGATGAGGAAACCTCACGTTGAACGGTCAATGCATGGAAGTGTGCATTAGGTAGCATAAAACACGAGGGAAACACTGTTACAAGAAACAGTTGTGTAACTAGACATTGTAAAGAAAGATTCTGGAGTTACATCGCCTCGATGTTCAGTACCAAGCAAAACAAAGCTGAACATCAGAAATGAGACAGCGTGCAATAAAACAACATAAAAACATTGCCACAGCGTGCTTAAAGCCTTAATGATTTGTGCTGCTCCTGTCCCTGTTGCCCCAAATTCACTTCCCTTCCCTGTTCTGTTTAAAAAAAAAAATAATAAAAAGGTCTATGCTGCCATTTTGAAGAAAGAATGATTAAATGTGACAGCCTCTGGAAAAAAAAAAAAGACCAAAACAAAAAAAACCAACTCAAACCAAAACCAAAAAAACCCAAAAACAAACAAACAAAACCACACGCAAAAAACCCCACACAACAACAAAAAAAAAACCCCCAAACAAAACAGACAAATAAAAAAACCCAGCAACAACAAAACTACCAAAACCACCCACTCTCAAAACCCCCTAGGGCTACTGAGTCAGAAGGGGGATATTGTGGGTGACTGTGGAAATAATCCAGAAACCTATTTCAAGAGATAGAATGGGTGACACCGAATCAAGTTTGGATTCATCTGCTAAAAAGTCCTCTGACACTACTCTAGCAAACTTGGCTCTTGAAAGCCCCCTAAAAACTCTCATGGCCCAGAACATGCAAAAGTCCCTCAGTTCCACATCAAATAAGTCATTCTGGTGGGCTTGAGGCCAATGCTTTGAGATATGGAAAGGGTCAGTCTCATCCTCAGGGGACTTAAGGCCTGAAGAGCATGCATGGGACAACTTCACAAGGGAGGATTAGTTAAATTGAAGCAAGACCAGAAACAATAAAGAATTATGTGAATTTAAATTCCTTAGACAATGGACTGTAGAAATCTGTCAAGAAGCATCAGGCATCACGATATCAGTTCTGACTCAGGTACCTAATTCCTGACATTTGTAACATTGTGAGCTGAGAAAGTGTTAAAAGAACAAATAAATAAAAATATCACTCCGTCTTCACACCAGTTTTCTACTTCCTCAAGCATCTGCTGCTGACCATCATGAGAGACCACGTCAACTGCTGGTCCAGCTCGATACCTTTGCATGGATTTTATGAGGTTCTTTTCTCCATTCTTCTCCAGTGTGTAAATTCTTTTGACTATATTTGGGAGTTATACCAGGGAACTAATGGAAAAGAGCTATTGAAAAACCTACCACAAAACTAATTGTGCAATCTACTGTTGTTACAATTCAATCCAAATGTTACAGCAAAGCTGGTCAGAACAGATTATCCATTAAGTTCAAGCACCATTCATGTAAAATGGGTTCCTACTTACAGATGCAATCTGTCATGCCTGAAATAAACAGCAAGCCAGATAAGGAGGAAGTGATGAGAAAGAGGTATCAATGTGTATGTCTCATTGTGTTTCATAAACAGCATTTCCAGATAAGGAAAAAGGGATGGGACCTTTCTAAAGGACTGCCACATTTTTGTGCTGGTATGTTTTCACTTCCACAGCAGTAGATCAAAATCTATAAAAGACAAAGGAGTGAGGGATGTGCAAAAAAGCAAAAAGTATTTGGGTGACATTTAAGCTCTCTTCCGAGCAGAAGGGAGTCCCTTGCAGTTCATAATTCAGCAGTGAAGAGGAATAAACCAACACACCAGAGGGACAGGACATTCCAAAGAATTCTGTATGAGCCACTGCATTGTGTGAATGTCGTTGCTCAAATGTTACTTCAGGCAAAAAACAAAAACAAAACAAAAAAAAAACAATCCCAGTACAACCCAAAAAATCCTAGCTATGACTTTTGGTAGAATATGAATTGAATTGCTGAAAAGCAAATTTCTATTGCTGCTGAAAAAGCATCTCTCACCAGTGCAGCAAGAGCTCCTACAGGAGATTTTGAAGTAGAGGAGTTTAAAAAAAACCAAAACCATTTCCTACTCTAGTAGTTTAACTATGGTCCTACCTTCTAGCAAACAATTACATTTGTAAAATAAAATTCCAACTTTGAGTTCTCAAAATGTAGTTAGGAGATTTTTCTTTTGAAATACAAAAACAGTCCCTAATTTTTTCTTGAACTGATAAAAACCAATGCATTTTACAGCTGGTTTTAATGCTTTACCTGAAGTTAAACATCAACGATCCCCACTTTCATCACTGAAGCGTAAGAAAACAGCTGGCTTAAGAATCCTCTTTGCACAAGGAGGCAAAATGCATTTGAGTTTCAATTCAGTCACTATTTTTATATTTAATTTTTTTTACAAGGTTTGACATGTATAACACGCTTTTAGTCTTGCTCTTACTAATCCTAGTTCATGTTTATGTTTAACTGCAGGAATTGCCTCCTGTGCACACCTTTGCAAATCATCATGCAGCCTATCACAGCAGCATTCTGAAGAGGGAGCCAGAGTATTACATGCAGTGCCTTCTTTACCCAAAAGAATTCACACCCATTTGTACCTTTGAGGTAAGACTTGTTAAAAAAATAAAATAATAATAATAATAAAAAATAAAACAGCTACCTAACTATCTCTGGTCCTTTTCAAGTGCAGAGGCAGCCAATTAAAAACCATGAACCAATCTTCTGTTGCTTTTACTCAAAGTGACAGGTTCATGGTACAGTATGGCCTACTTACAGGCTCTGAAAGCAGTGTTACTTTTATTACAAAACTCAAAAAATAGCTCAAATTCCTAGTATCATTTATATATTTCCAAACAGGTAGAACATTTTTCATGTCTTCTACAGTTTTCAGCAGTCTGGAAATTCAGTAAGTAGGTAACTTTCAAATGGAAAAGCTGCTTGAAGCATCTGAATACTTCTAACAGCATAAAAATACACACGTGCCAAATACTATTCTCACTTTGTAGCAGATTTCACAGTCTATTCATCATCAAGTGAAGTTATAGAAAAACTACTTAAAACATGGTGCTAGAAGAGCAACTATATTAGTGATTGTCAGAAGAGAAAAGTTAAGAATCTACAACACATTAAAAACCCCCTACACGTCCATAAACAGTAGTTAGTGGGTCAACACACAAAACAATGCAGAAACTAAGATTCCTCAGAAGTGGCTCTGCATAAGGAAAGTATTTGCTGAGCTGATCATTATTGGTAGAGAATAGGAACTGGGGTTTTCTAAAATCCAGTATTTACAGCCAGAGGGATATTGGAAGGTGAACATCTCTGTTACCCTATCTACCTTTGGCACAGTTTTCAGATCCTCAGAAAAACAGAGGCAGAAACCAGGTACACTTGGTAGCATTTTAAAAACCTGACTGGTATATTGATCTGTGTTTAATGATCATTTGCTACTGAACTCAAACTGATGATCAATTCATATTCCAGCTACCTATCCTTTCACCAAATTTATTCATATAGCTTCAATAAAACACTGTCTTCAAACAAGCAAAATAATGATAAATTTCCACTTTTTTAGGTAAGAAGGGAAATATATTTGGTTTACTGCACATGCTATGAGGGGAGAGCATGTGTTGAAGAAACAAACACATCTACCTCTAGATATTTCCTTTATTTAACTTTTTAACAAGTTCTCATTCTTATTTCACTTAGAAGTGCACTCCATGAATTCTGTCTAGGACGTCGTCTTGTCGCTCTTCTAGTTGAAAGTAACTGCTTGAAATGTTATGACAGCAGGAAAATTTACCCATGGGAATTCTCCTCGGGGCTATTCAGAAGGAATATGAAGGTGAAGGAACTGGTGGGCACATTAATCTGATGTATAATCAGAAGCAAAGAAAGAAAATGTTAAGTCCCAACACTCCTAACTGAGAAGCATCTCTGACGCTATTCACTTTAACAGGATAAACTGCAAGATGCCTCTCAAAATCAAATGCTTGGGCTCTCACAGAAAACTGAAAACAGTGTCTTACCTTGACCCGAGTTATATATTGCTTTCACAGACTTTTTCACCTTCTGTAGTGCAGTTCTGTCTTGATCCAATGCCTATAATAACAAGAAGTAAACAAACTTTAAAGATTTACTTAATTCATCAACACGATACACTGTAACATTTAAAAAGAAACCCATAAAATAACAAGTTTCACAGGCTGGAAAAAAACTGCAGATCCCACATATTCAGCCTGCAGGAAGGTCCAAGGTCATTCAGATCCTTCAGGATGAATTAAAGCACTGAAAACACTCTGAAGGCAGAGAAGAGCAGTGACAGTACTAAAAGAAACCCATTAATTTAGTTTTAGGCGGGATAAAGCATTTATTAAAATTCTAATATTTTGAAGAAAATAGAAAAAAACCCAAGATGCTTCCACTCTAGCCCTATAGTTTCTGCTGCAACCAAGTGGCTTGCTAACTGCAGTGGTTTTCCCACAGTAACGGTCTCCTAACTACAGACACAGATGGTTCCCACTGACCTCTTGCTCAAACTTCACCACAGAATTTTAGAACTACAGGACATGAAAAGTAGGAAATCAAAAGGACTAAGATCTGATTTTGTTCAACATAACGTGATTGAAAGGAAATATTTATAGTAATAATACTCAAATAGACATTTTCAGAATTCCATGATTCTGAATTACAAGTTTTCTGCAACAGCTTCAAAATGCAAAAGAAAATGGTATTACGCAATACTGAATTTAGGATTACTTTTCTAGGTATTTTCTTTTTTAAGCAACATCTTTTCCCCACCCACTCTCGATCTGATGTAAGAAAACCAATTAATGTAAGAAGGGATTATTATGATAAAAGAAATAATAAAATCAAAGTGAACATTAGTCTGGTCTTGTGGAATGAAGAAACTTAAAAGGCACACACTGGTACTGTGCACTGGGATCCAGTTAATTTCACTGAAGTGTGACTCTGGGATTTTCTACATACTCAACGTGCACTCAGTTCTCTGCTGTTCATGGAGAACATACATAGGAATGTTTACATTATTCCCTGTATTTTTTCCTCATTTAGATCACAGACAGTTTCTTGTCACGTAAGTAACATTAGATCAATAATCATCTCAAGTTTTAATGAAGCTGGGAGAGTTTGCCATATCCACGTTCAAACCACTGACGATTAAAGAAATTGTACTCAAAATTACTGTCTGGATAGCAGCCCAACTGAGCTGTTGGAGACCTCCAGGTTCCTGGTGCGGAGACCTGTGGGTAGCCACATTATCCAAACAGCTTAAAGCTTGGAGCTCCTCTGGGTCTGATATCTGAAGACTGTCAGACCAAGGCAGAAAGGCAGCTACTCCTACAGCAGGGTGTCTGGTAAGCCAGAGCAGGGCATCAGCACTAACACTAGGAGTGAAAACTTCAACAATAAGCAAAATTTTCACTGTCCAAGCTGAGATGACTGAAGTATATTGCACTAGGCATAAAGAAGCTCCAAAAAACCACAGCAGGAACTCGAGATCAGCTGGAGTATTAAGCACTGGAGATGGTCATACATCAGGGTACTGCTCCTAGGTAAGTTCAAACGACCAAGTATTTCAGTGTAGGCATGCTTGTAGTAGGAACCCACAGAGACAGAAACCAAATTATATATATATAATAGCTCTATTTCAGAATGGTCCAATTTTAACCAAGCAAAATATTAGATTTGAACAATACATGATACAAAAGAAAACGGAGTGTTTCTGTTCTTTAGCTGAAACCCACCATATTCTCAAATCACACATCCACTTTTGTGCTAGCTAAAACTAGAAAGTTTGCAAAGACATAATTTATGTGTTTTCTAGTCCTTTTTATCTCTAGCTTTTCATTTGCAGCAGAACAATGGATCCAAATATTCAGAATTGCAAATATCACTACTTCCTTTGAAGCCCAGTAAAGTAGATTTTACTTGACTTTCATCTTGACAGAGTTAAAATTTTTGAATGTATTGAAATTAAGAACTCTGTGTTCCTTTTCCAAACAGTGCACAGCAAACAAGTCTCCTTAGAATTCTCTGCAAATGCTGTCAAAAGCTTTTACCTCTGCCTGTGTGCTATGCCAGACAGTTGCTATCGTACATTTCTACTGAAGTTTTCTCCATCTTTAATGACCAGAAAAAAAAAGAAAAAAAAAAAAAAGAAAAAAAAAAGAATGATTCACTTGTCTATGAAGAATTTGAACACAGGATACAGTAAGAATTTGAAATCAATGTTCTGGAAAAGATGAGAATAGCCAACATTGGCAAGATTCAGAGATAAGACTTTGTTCTAAATTCTAGTACTGAAGCAATAGGACACTCAGGAGGAAAAAATAAATACAACTCCTTCAAGAAAAATGGTTCTTGTTCCTAAAGATATCAGTCTGAAGGACTAAGACAAACAGACTGGAAAAACCTTCCAAATTGGATTTGATATAGAATTAAATTTAATCGCTAATATGGGAGCAGGAGGGAAGGGAACATCCATTATTTTAAGAGAGCAATCAGTGAGCAAAGCAATATACAGAAATGACATTCACTGCCTGAAGGAGCCAGTGATCTAAGCCAGACAGACATCACAGGTCAATTTTGTATTTTGTATAGTTGCAAAAACAATCTTTATGTGAACTAGTTCTTCTCAGTTCAAAACTCTTAATACAACAAATCCATGCCATGTATCAGAGCAGTGTAAAATGCCTACTGTAGCAGGAACCCAATCCTATGTAGGATTCTAGGTACACAAAAACAGTTACCTATTTTTTGGGGACACTTTTGGATGTTGGGGTTTTTTTTTTCCTGTTTGGTTTTGTTTGCTTGATATAATGGTAGTTAGCTTGCCTTCAAATAGATTACACTCCTCTTGAATGTCTCCCTGCTAATAATTTTTAGCTGAATTCTGCTGCAAAGGAAGCTGCACTCAATGCTCAATTGAGTTATTATTCCAGAGTAATTTTACTTAAGTATGTTAAACTATACAGGAACAACCTTGCTTTCCCCAGCTAGGTGAAAGCAATCTTTTGCAGCATCCATTAACTTTATTTTCCAGCGTTTAGAATACTAAATATTTTTACTCCCTAGCTTAGAAAGCACAAAACACTATCTTCCAGTAAAAGTGACGTATATTTCCATCACTGAGAACTACAATACCTTAAGAGAACCAAGGAGTCTCTGTGATAGTCTCTAGGCACTCAGATGCACTCCTTCCTACCTACCTATAAAACTCTTCCTCATCATCACCCATTTCCAGAAAATGCTTCTTCATTTCTGTGAGGCCTTTTTAACTTCCCTGGGAGAATGTTTTCTTACATTCTTAGACATTCTGAAAAGACAGGTAACATAAAGGTACCAGCAACACAGATTTGCTACCTCTGTGGCTGAAACCAAGCTTTATTCTTTAAAACAGTCATCTTGGAGACAAGCTCCATTTTTATTCAGAAGAATGCAAAATTACTGTTCACAAAAAAAAAACCCCAAGATGTATTAGTGAGGAAATTAAGAGAAAAAAAAACCCCTCCACTGTATTTAAGCTGCTTATATAAAATTAAACCAGGAAAGCTCCTTGTTCCTCATACTCAGAAGCTTTGCTGTGCATGATCTTGGACACAGACCCTGTCAAGGCTTCATATTCCTGCACTCCCTTCTATTGAACCTTACGTTCAAGAAGCAAACCTCCCGATCACCTCTAAATAATCATTTTGGAATCCCTCAATCACCCCAGATTGATTTCTCCTTTCTGCTAAAATGCAGCTACTTTGACCCTGCAATTTCAACCCACCACCACAGTTCAAGTCTGCACTAGTGAAGAAAGCAGCATCTCCCCTTTCTCACACCAGAGCACTCAGGGGGGCTACACAGAGACAGAGTTCAGAGGCTGCTCTGGTGACCTCAGCTACATGAAGCCCAGGGGCTCCTTCTGAGCTCACCTTCCATCAGTGCACTGCATGGTGGTAGGAACTTGTCCTTACAGCTACCATTTGACAGTCAGAGGCAAGACTTCTCACTGCACCGCTCATAAGATGTACATTTACTGGTAGCTACTCATACCAGCATAAAAGGTGGAAAACTTGTCCACTTGGGGAAACAAAGTTAATCTTGGGGTGGAGGGAGGGCAAGTTCTCTTGATACATCATTTCTGCTTTAATAGTTACTAAATTTTAAACCAGTAATTATATTACAGTGCAGTGTAAAGTGCTAGATTCTGGATTGCTACCTTTGATGTACTAAAAACTGCCCAACTGGCATTTAAGTAGGCTACTAATTGTTTCTTGACAAGTTTGGGGGGCTTTTATTGCATACATATATATGTGTACATCTGTGTGCATGCATGTGTGTCTCTGTAGATATTAATGTGTGCACTCAAAAGTCTATATACTGGAGATCATACTTAAGATTTGTACTTCTTCCTAATAAGCATGAAAAGCATGGTTAGAGCAACACAAAAATCTTCCTTCTCTTTCCTGATTAATGAAAAATTACTGTTACAAAAACTGATCACAGAAGTGTGTTGTACACATATTAAATTTATCTCTTCCAGAAATCAGCTTTGTCCTCGAGACACACGTTTGCCCAGAGGATGCTACAGTCCCTTCAGCCCACTAGATCTACTAAAACATCAAACGTACTTTGTGTACCTTGTAAACCTTTACGACTTGAGGAGGAAAAATCCCCACTAGTTTCTGCTTCAGCCTTACAATAATAAAAAGAGAAGACTGGCTCATGATACTGACAATCACATTAATATGCCATCATACATTATTAATCCCCTCAAGTAGATTATCATCCAGAGGAGATGCAGTTTCCACCTGGAACAAACTGCTCGTCCTCATATCAGAGGAGGTTTAGAATTTCACTCCATTTTTAGGTTTGTCCTAAAATATTCCATATCCTACCATTACCACCCCCCCCAAATAATATACCAAAAGAGAAGAGTTTTAAACAATTACAATGTTTTGCACAAGACAAACCCATGCAGAGCTTAAAGGCTATTAGAGCATGCACAATCTATGCACTCATGACATAGAAAATATATGAATGATGTATTGTCTTCAAGGGACTAAAAGTATTAAGTCTCTTACTTATCAGTTAACACACTGAGCTAACCCTGGCACAGAAGTCACTGACAGTTCCTATTGTCTGTACCAAAAAGCATGCTTGCTGCCTGCTCAAGTCCCAGTTACAATGTCCTTGTAACGACTAGAGCAATGGCACCTTACAAAATTCAGGCTGTTCTGCCGCAGCATCAGTTCTCTTCACAATAAAATCCAAATTTTATCAGCTGGATCATAAATGCAGACTAGACAGGTCAGTTATTACATGCCACCAAGACTGTAAAGAGACAATTTCCCCAGTGAAATACTGCCAAGAGAGAAGAGTCAAGTGTTGGTCTCCTGTAGCTTACCCAACTCCGAAATGAGCAGACTACCAAACTCACTTAATTCTGTACATCCTTCCTGTCCTTCCCTCTCTGCTCAGTTTGTATTGTCCCTGCCAATCACCAGTGTGAAGTCTGTTCCCAACTGTTGGTCTCAGCACATGTCCACATGACAAAAATAGGAGTGGTTCAGAATTTTCTAGAGACAATCACCTTATGTGAAAGATGGATACAGACAGGAAGAGTTTGAACTCATCCTGAATTACTTAAAATCCAAAGGTTTCAAAGTGAGAAAAAGTAAACAAAAAAACCCCACACAAAACACATCAAAAAGCACTCATCACTGTAATAACTACTTCCAACATCATTTAGGACACCATCATTTATCAGCTACTCTAAAAATAAGACCCATTAAAAGCCAGCATTCTTTTAAAAGAAACTGTGATTCTCCTGAAAACATCAAGTGTTCAACCATGAACTAATGAAAAGAGCATCAGTAATCAAATGTAGGAATTACATTTTTACAGCATTTTTTTCAGGTAATGCCAAAGCTTAACAGAGGTTCCAACAGTTGAGCTTCCCTCACTTCTCCTGCTGTTGGTTGCAAGGCCTTATGCAATGCAACAACCTCTCTTTAAGCCAGCATGTGGGAGAAAAACCATCAGCTCTTCTGTGCTGTGAAGGTCACATTACATGAGCAAACTCATTTGTGTAGTCTAAAAATAGTTGCAAAAATAATAGTCACTAAATTATTCTTCAAGGATTACTCAAATGGCAGTACAGTAGATAAGGCTTGGAAAATCTGTCTCTAAAAAGTCCAGTATTGCTAATTTGTAATTTGTTATTAACAAATAGATCTTTGGATCCCTCTTTGCAAGCACACTCCTGCCAAGAAGCCTCTTCTGCAAGAGCATGAATGCAGATAATAATTGCTATCTATGTAAGAATACTTGTAGATAAAATTAAGTTAGCATCACCTCCTTCCTAATGAGCACATGTCTCTTTTTAAGGCTCAGAGCAAGGCCAAAAGAAACAGAGAGCAGGATAAGCCCCCTTCCCCACTCCCTCCCAGGGAGGACAGAAAGGATAAAAAGGAAAAAGAAAATGCCTCACCCAGGATTGGAAGATAAGACTGCCACAAATTTATTGAATAACTAGAGACAAACAGAAAAAGGAATATTAAGGGCAGAAGGATACAGAACTCAATACAACCCCCCCGGATGGCGATGGATCGCACAGCACACGCGCAGTCGGGCCCAGCCGCGCTGAGATGCTCCAGAGCCCCTGAGCTTCCTGTCTCCTTCTATGGAGCGTGGCAGGGAAGGGGAGGGAATAACAGCTGCCCTCAGACGCCTCAGGCTCCTTGGGTTACCACCTGTCCCCCCCATTCAGTCCTTTCACCCCTGAACCACAACAAGCACAGAACAGATATTCAATGTTGTGCACGCACTGACACGTTTGGGAATATTCAACAACATTTTGGGAAGATCCTCCTGTAAGTTCTGAGTTGAGTTCTATTAATATTTGAGTTTAGCTTATTTTGTGCAAAAGGTACATTTCGAAATAACAGAATTAAAATTATGAGGTTTCCAGATACGATGAAGACATAGCTCAGATTCATTTTCTAACTTCTGTTGTGTAGGAGGTGCTGAAAAGCTATAACTAGTGACAGCTCGTGAAAACACCCAGTAACAGATAGGAAACTTTCCCCACAGGCACAGGTTCTACACCAGCTTCCGCTGGGTAGACACTGATCTTGGTGATAAATACCACGGAATGGTCTGGATTGGAAGGGACCATAAAAATCTTCTAGCAGAACCCCCCGGCCGTGGGCAGGGACACCTTCCACTAAAGCAGGTTGCTCAAAGCCCCATCCAGCCTGGCCTTGAACACTGCCAACAACGGGGCACGCACAAGTCCACGGTGCCAACATTCTCACTTTTACGCTGGCGACGAGGTGCCTGACCCGACCTGCCCACAACTGCTGGACAGCAGCCATCCACTCTATCCAAACACTTCCTATACCAGTCAGCTTTACTAACTGATCAGAAACCAGACAGCAAAACCAGTGAGCGGCTCTCACATCACTGCAGCACCATTTGGCCTGTTCCTTCCTGCAGCAGCAGCCAGACCCGCTAGCAGAACGCGGCTACGGCTCAGACACCAGCAAAGCTGGGCAGCCCCACAGCTCCCGAGCGTGCCGTGCCGCTCTCGAGACTCCCAAGCAGCTCTCACACTTGTGCTGCACTGAAACTGCGTAGCGCTTACAAGAGGTTGCACGGAACACAACTACAAGAATCTTCCTACGTTATAAATGATTCCGAGTTAAAAAAATAAATAGCACTGTTGCACTTTACTTTTTATCAAGTCATGGGATACTGTCAATCCTTTTTTTCCTGAGCTGATCCTTCTTGTAAACATCAACAACCTACTAAGTTAAAATGATCTGGGTCTAAGAACTAGAAGCCTGTTCTGTACCCGTGCTCTCTCAAACCCCTCCTTACAGTTTTTTTCAGAGTCCAGTGGAAATACATTACTTTGAGTGTATTGGCTGTCAAATACTACCCTATAAAATCTTTTTTATCCAGCATACAAACATATAGTTCCATAGAATAGTATATGCATGAAATTTTTCATTAACTTATTGAAGATATTTCTAATTTGAAAAACCCAATACACTATAAAGTGCCATTTTCTTTCAATAAAATCTAAACTAAAAAGCTTATATGAAAAAGACATAACTAAATACAATTCAAAACAGCCTCAAACAGAACAAGATTATTTATTTTCTAGAACAAATCAAAAAAATAAATACATCAGAAGACAGTGAACAGTTGAGGCAAGGTCTTTCAAAAGGAAGCCAACAGAAGATGGCAAGCAAACAGCATAAACACAAATGCACTAAATATACATGTGGGCAGACAGATTTATTATAGAATCATAGAATGGGTTGGAAGGAACCTCAAAGATCACTTTAGTGCCAACCCCCCTGCCATGGGCAGCGACACCTCCCACAAGAGCAGGCTGCTCAGAGCCCCATCCAATCTGACCCTGAGCACTGCCAGGGATGGGGCATCCACAGCTTCTCTGCACAACCTGTTTCAGTGCCTCGCCACCTGCAGTAAAACATTCTTAGTAAGAAATGAGATTCTTAGCATCTTGAATTGGGAAAAAAAAGCACCAAGTCTCTGGAGAATCACCCCTCCCACACCATATCTGACTGTAAATATCACTAATACCAGAGCTTTTCAGTTGCCAGAATGATTCTATACACAACTTTAGACCGGGCTGAGATCTGCTTCCTCAATCTAGAAGTAAAATACAGTGAAACGAGAAGAGATATCCACTCTAAAGCAAAGACTTATAATCTAATTAGATTCCCCAGGGTTTATTTTGAAGATGCTGGCACACACGACCACTGACAAACGGGTTAAGTATAGAAGGGAATTCCTGACTTACACACAACTGCAGCAGCTATAGCAGTACATCACAGGTGAAGGAAAAGGATGCACAAACAACACCGAAATCCCACAGTGTAAAGGGAACTAAAATGTGCCAGAACTGTGTATACGACCCGACAAAGTCACTGGGACAACACAGACGCGACCGCTTTCCCTTCCACAGGCAGGACACTTGAAATACGGTGCTGATTTTAAAGGTATTGGGTTAAAACCACGATGAAAAGAATTTGGCAGTAATTTCCAGTATGTTAGGAAACAGTATGAGAGCTTTGCAAGTAAACTGTTACTTCAGAGCATTTTTTAACCTAGTATTGTGTTTGGTAAAAACAGTCCTACGCTATTTCTCTTTCAAGACTGTATTAGAGAACAGATGCCCTTGGAGAACATTCTATAAATTTTCTTAACATTATTAAGCTTTAGACATAATCTACAGCCAAGAGCCTAAACACAACTGAATTACACTAGCAACAGTTTTCTTTGAAATACTGTCAGATGTAAAAATAGCTGCACTGTATTCCATTTAGAAAATGCACCTGCTGGATCTTTTCACTCTTGTATAACATGTAACTAGAATATATAGGTTACACCTAAACATAGGACAAAGCAATGGCAGCATTTAAAACCCACCCAAAAGAGCAGTAATTACATAAAGTACATTTGCTCAGAAACCAAGTTATTAATATTTTAGTCCAATGATTTTTTTTCTAACTACACAATCCTGCCCCCTTCCCATCCCCAAGCACAAAATTAAGACTAATACTGAAATCATGAACTTACAGCATTTATAGCTGTTATCTTGGTTTTCAAAACCAATTTTTTCTTTCCAGCTCACTCTAAAAACTGTATTGGCTAATCCTATTGGAGGCAGTTAATGCTTAAATAAAATGAATATATCAACACCGGTTTTAAAGATACTCAAGCAGCTCACACAACTGATGAATGTTTTTACATAAAAACTAAGCAGGCTGAGATTCTAGAACAACAGTAAATTAACAGGCTGCAGTATTTTGTAATTAAATAACAGCACAGCAGGTCCCACAGTGTTGCAAAGCAGCAGCTATGAACAGAACAAACACTTCCACGTTCCTGCAGCTGTGTACTCTCAGCCACTCATTCCCCTTCCCTCCCTTGCACTACAGAAACCCAGAAAGCCAAGAAATCAGATCAGATGAAACCCCCTTTTTTGTCACATTATGGCCAACACAAAGGCTGACAACTACCAGTGTGGGGGCTGTACACCTTTCAATGGATGATTTTGTAACAGTTTAAAATGTACATGGGACCATAACCTGAGAAGACAGATGGTATTTTGTATTTCAACTACGTTAAGATCTGTTCATCCTGGCTGCATCCCTTGCATTCCACCTACTTTTGACCTGAGAAGGCACACTTTGAGACTGTAAAACTTGGATCCTTAGAAACCAACTCGAAAAAAAGCAGCAATATTCATGCACGTAGGACTTAAATACAATTTTCTCCTTCACCAGCAGCGATGACTCGGGCCACAGATTTCCTTTTTTAATCTCCCATCCCTTCTCTTGATTTTAAAGTGGTTATATCCTTCAGAAACTCACTCAAGGATTTGAGCTACAGTAACTAACTGGAGTTCCTTATGTGTTTTCGCATGACCTTCACAAGTGCACAAACCATTGCTGAAAACATTTGCAGATACAGAGAATTACTGCACCTGATGACACCAACCAAGCAAAATCTCAAAAGCACTTAACGCAACTTTCACTGTGCTGCATTATTGAACTAGGTTTAATAGTAACTAATTTTAAGTACCTCCTGATAGCTTTATGGGATCTTTTTCCCCACCCCACACCTCACATCACTCCAAGCAAGCAGCTCTCTCTCTCAGCATGCTCCTGGCTCAGAGAGAGGGCACTAGTTAGTAAAGGTGAATTTAGTTCTACAGCCCAGAAGCTGGCCTCAAGAGAGAACAAACCAGAAAGAAAACACTAACTGGTGCAAAAGAAGCTGTAGAAACTGAGAGTAGCTTTTCCAGAAATACTTTACCTTGAATTTAATATTAAATTAAATTTAATAAATTTAATAAAGCAGCCCCTTCAGAAGTCCCATCTACTCCTCCTTATTACCTGAGACAGTAAGTGCAGAGACTCTTCAGATCTCTACAGAGCAGATACAGCAGGCACAAGATGCATCTCTGGAGATGAGCACGTAGGAAGACAGAGGCCAAGCACGCTGCGTGACCTCACAGGACTATAAAAATCCCAAATGGCAAAGAGGGGTGGATATCCAAGAGTTGAACACAAAGGGCAGAAGACTTTAAACAAAGAAGCAGGTAACAAGTTCAAAATGAAAAACGAAAAATATGAAGAAGAGCCGTGCTTGGCACTGCGTATGGTAGGCTGGGGAATTCCTTGGGGATTCTAAAACATTACATACTTAAAGAAAAAAAAAGACAAAAGGGATAAGTCATGGAAGACTCTTGGTTGATACAGCGTTTTTCTTCAGATCTGAGGATGAGCTACAATTGCAAAACTCTAAAAAGCAATTTACATCCATAAGGCAGAAGATTTTCTGAAAGGTTTAGCAATAATTACATAGAAAGGTATTAACTGAACAATTACATTCACCAGACCAATGAAGCTTTTCATACATTTTGGTTTTTACATGTACATAGCCCTCAGACATTAGTCCTCATTTCACAAGGCATACTGATGTGCTCCAGCAAAATCAAATTATTAAACTTAAACAATTTGCTCAGCCTTCCATTGTATATTTTACAGTATGTCCTAAAGTCAGAAGAGAATGAAAGCTGATTGTTCCATGTGTAGATTGGAGAGTGTTTGTTTTTACAGTCACAGAAAAAGCTGTGATTTTTTGCCAGTCTTAACATGGACAGCTGTTTGATATTCTATCTTTTGCCCTGTACCCACCAAGAGTGAAAGTCAACTAACTTCTTTACATTTTTCCAGAACACCCAGTCTTTATGCAGTGAATGGAAACATACTGAACTAATGCATCGAATTGGAACACTGAAAGGAGAAAGTCTTTTCAGAAAGCTATTTAGTTTTTAAAAAATCCATAATCCTTTACAGAAAAATGAACTGAGTGTTACTAAGCTAGCTCCTAGCCTTTTAAGAGCAACATTTTTAATATAGATTTTCTTTAGACTTTTACTGGTTTGGAAGGAATCTTGGTGCCTTGAACACTGAAGACACACACCGTGCTGAGTTCAGCCCTTTACTGAAGGCCTTATCAATGGGGATAACAAGGTGAGCTACATTTCATTATCTACCCTAACACAGAATATTGTGTCAAAAAGAATAAAAATAAAGTTATTGGTGAAATCTATAAGGCAAACCAAAACAACATTCCAGCGTACATCATCACAGGTTTGGATTAAAATGAAGGCATGGTAGCAATGCTGTCTTAGTCAGAAAGTCTTGGTTCAATAGCAAAGCTTTTATGGAACTCCAGCTCAAAACGTCCCTGTTCACAAACTGGTGGACCAGCATATTAAGACAAATACCACTGCACACTGTTTCTACACTCTTTCCATCGGCATCCATTCCTCACCTTGGTTAGAGACAGTTACGGGCCGAGCAAGCAAAGGTACTTCCATTCCCATGACCATAAATCTTTCCTTGTGAATTCACAAGAGAACATTGTAGGATTCTATTTTTGTCTTTGCTCTGTTTTAGCTGCCTACTGCTAACTTGTAACAAGCCAATTCTACACCTGGCAACAGCAGTCTTTCAAAGCTTTCATGAACGTGGCATTGTTCTGCTGAGCGCTAGCACTGCACAGAATGCTAAGGGCTGCATTCAAGCAGGGCTGAAGGCAGGGCACAAATAGAATGGAGCAGCAGAAAAGGAAACTGTGTGCAGTGATGCAAAAAAATCCTATTGCTGATTTGTATTCTGCCCGAATACGAGGAAGAAAGTAAGAAAACCTCCAGCTCATTCACATGAGGAATATAAATAGAAGATTCAGTAAAGAACTACTTTTCTAAGCATTTGCACTTGGAACATATTCAAACTCTAGTTATATAGTGAATAATCATAAACAGCAACACTTGTTAATCACAAAATTGAAGCATTCCAAAATTTGGAACAGACTGATTCAATGCCAATGTTATGTACAGCTCGTGTCAGATACACAAACAGAAATCCCAGTTAAAGAGCCATAAATACGGTAGGTGATGGCAATTGTAGCCAACTATCTCCCGTGGTGGATGTGACTGTATAGTACATTTCACGGGAGTGATAAAGAGATGAAAGACGGATCTTGAGGACCATAAACAAGGGATCATTTTACAGACATTCAGATGACAGAGTCATAGGCACTCAGGAAAAAAATTGGTGCTAACGCAGTAACATAAACAGTGAAGCAATAGAAGCAGCACGCTGGAAAAGCATTTAAATATACACCACAGCAAGGAAAATAGGAAGCAGATTTGCAATCCAGAACCTTTTCAAGGGGTGTGTATTACTTGCAGCTCACTCATCGGGATGGTGCACAAAACCACAGCCCCCTTAGACAGCGTGGGAAGAGGAGCTCCTCTCAGGTGAAGCTTTGCTGTTGTATAAAGGAGGAAAAGAAAACAAACAACCCAACACCAGACATATTGGTGAGGCTCAATAAAATAAAGACCACATCTATAGCCACAAGTTTATTAGGACAGGAGCTGTCAAATTATACTTTATCCACATGAGGTGTTTTTCAGACAGCTTTACTCCACACCAGATCTAAACTGCTCAGTGGACCGAATGCTCAGTGGCAGTTGGGAGCACATCTTCCAGTTAATTTTCATCCAAAAGTAAACCATTCCTGTCTACTATAAAACTGCTCCACAACATGAGACACATCATAATAAGAGGGATAATTAGGAAATGCACTTCAAAACAACACTCAACTTTCCAAACCAGAACACAGCAAACAGTGCTGAAAATTGAGACCACTATCAAAGACCTCTTGTTGAAAGGTGACTCTGATTATCAGAAGGCAATAGAGTTAGACTACTATATGCTTACTCATCCTCCAGTTCTTTAAACGTTGAGCTTACTTCTATACAAAATTCCATGCATTCATTGCTCATTGAAAGTGGGAACAGTTATCTGTTGTGCAGAAAAGGGCAGCTATCACTAGGCTACGATCAAGAGGGCCTCCTGCCTCCTCTTTTATTGGGTATGATCTTCAGAAGGCTTCACCAGAAATAAAAATAATTAAAACAATCTAAAGCCAAAAGGGATACTTGTTCCATCTCAATAAAGACTTGCTATCTTTAAGTATATAGTTTGGTAAATAAACCTCTTTTGAATCGAAATCTGTAAAAAGCCTCATAGCCATGTTGGATATATCCCAAAAGTTTACCTTGTACTTTTTTTAGTCACACTCATAAGAAAACAGAGGAAAAAAAAAAAGAGAACCTTATACAGAAACTCCATCCAAATAGGTTACACATTACAGATTCCAGCAGCCCAATAAAAGTGAGGTTCCACATTCCTAGCTCCAGCCAGTACCAAGTTTGACCATGTACTTCCAGCAGGGACACACAGCACAAAGGGCTCCTGACGCTGGTCTCCTCTATGGCTGACCGGGACACAAGGACATCGCTGCAGTGCGATGTGCCTCGTGCACATAGACACACACATGCACACGAGTCTCTCAACCAGCCCTGAGACCTTACTGTTTCTCCAGTAGTTGGCTTGGACCTACTGGTGGACCCAGTGGTCCAACTCCACTCTGGATTATGGTCTGACACTGGCACTTGGTGCTCCATACACACATACACACACACACACACACACACACACACACACACACAGAAGAGAGCTCTCTCGCCCAGGAAATCATGACTAGTTCCTTTATTCCCTTATCATTCTGTTTTCCTAGGCTTCTTCTTCCCCAAACCACCTCAAATACTCCTTTGCATTTCCTTTGGTCCTTCCCCTATATATTCCATCATAAATCTTGAACAAACTCCATGATGCTCTTCTCCTCTATCCCATAATGAGTCTCATGGAGCTGATCACATTCCTGCAACAGACTCAGGAAAATCCAGGTCAGGCTACACTATTTCTCAGATTATTAGGATATCCCCACCTATCACCATTCCACTGGGTCCCTTTGTGTTTGTGGAGATGAGTCTTACCACACAAAATAACTTGAAAGTAAAGCCAGAGAGGACTGCACCACTGTACACTTTGTACCTCAAATACTTAAGAGTTAAGGTGCTGCAATATGAAAGACCATTATTTGAAGAATTAATTTGAAATGGCAGTAAGGACTCACCTTGACCAAATAACGCCAGCTTCGCCATAGATAGTATATTCTAACAACAACATTTAAGTCAAATTGTCAGCTTCAGCAAAGGCTAAAATATTCTTACTTATATTACCAAAACGCCCATTCATAAGCCACGCTTCTTTGGGGTAAGAACTCTGTAAATGTCAAACAAAGACTCTGAGCTGAGAGGCAACACATGAAAGAAACTGAATACACTTTCTTACACAGAAGTACAAGACAGCAGCACTTGACAGCCTGACAGACAGACTCTTTTCAAGCTTCTACTGACATGATGGAAGAGAAATATGTAACACTTGAGCACGCTTGTCGCGAGTCCCTAACAAGCCTAAGAGGTAGCACAGAAGCCAAAGAAGCTCCCTCTAAGTTTACAAGCAAGTGAGCACAGGCCAGCATCAAGGATGGATGCAAACAGAAGACAGCAAGAGAAACCAGGTAAGGCAGAAAACTGTAAGGTTCCTCCTCCCTGCAAAGCAAACCCAAAGAGCTGACTGTGTGTAGAGAAGCCACCACAGCCATTTCAGATGAATCAAAAGACACTCATTTGCCATGAGAATAATCTTCAAGACAACACCTTCTTCATCTGTATCCCAGAGACCAATGAATTTGCCCTGGACTTGAGAGAGGGGAAAAAAAAAAAAAAAAAAAAAATTAAAAAACTACACAAAACCCTCTGCAAAACAGGGAGAATCTCACTCTCACCAAGTCTGGACCTTGGCAAGATGCACAAGCTCCAAGATGCTGCATTTCATGCACCTCTGAAAGTGTCATGGTTTCCTGATGTCTGTCTTGCTTCATGCCATTAAAAATATATCACCTTTGGCAATAATCGGTTTAAGTTACTGACCTGAAAGATCTACAAGCCCACTCACATAACACTTCACCCTTTTCCCTGCCTGCTGCTAAGGTTCTCTGAGCTCCTCCCTTCTCTGAATCCTTATCATGTCTAAGCTCACCCAACATGCCCAGTCCTTCCTCCATCCAGCCTCTTCCTCTTCCCACTTTCATTTTGAGAATTTCATGACTTTTTCCTCCAGTCTCCATTATTCCTATTCTCTTTTTCTATTTGTCAGTCAGTACCTGGCAGGCAGATTACAAAATGCACTTAGCTACAACTGTTCTAGTTGAGAGCTCAGTAAAAGTTCACATCATTCAAAAAAAAAAAAAAAAAAAAAAATTTTAATTCCACTACCTACCCAAACAGCAACACTCAAGTAACACATTTTAATACACTCTCAAGGTAACTGCAAAACATCCAAAGAACATGTTACATTTTCACAGACTAAGCAGGTGAGTGGATTCATAGATTAACTGACCACAAATTCAGAACAACTGAAGATGATAAAACGAAAAAACCTAAAAAACGTGCAGTTAAAGAAGTCACTATTCCCAAGGTGCTATTATAGGCACTGCTAACTAAAAGGGGAAAAATGCAGAACTACTTACATTTTTCCTTTTTTTTTTTTTTTTCCTCCATTAAATGGATTCTCAGACAACTTGAATCCATACTGTTGCTGTGCCTTCGACGTGCACACCTACATGTGAGGCAAGAGAATTCACAGCCCAGGTCTGGAAGCCAGGGCTCTCCTCAATCCACAAACCGCTGAGGCTCATGGAGAGAGAGCAGCTTCAGATGGTCACGGTGACTGACTCTGCAAGGGCAGGTCTACAGAAAGGCTGTCTGCAAAACTCTGGAAAGTGATGACATTTTTTGGCCTATGAGTTCCACAAATAATTAGTTCACACTTGCATGTTTCATAGTGCTAGTATTTATAGAAAGACTTTTTTTAAAATAACCAAGAAGTGTAAATTCCAAGAATTCTTTCAGACCATCACACTAAATTACCTTGAGTTACCTTCACATGACAACAGGGTAAGGGAACATGCTCACAACGCAGAGAATCACAGAATGGTAGAGGCTGGAAGGGACCTCTGGAGATCGAGTCCAACCCCCCTGCCAGTGCAGGATCACCCAGGGCAGGCCACACAGGAACAGATCCAGGTGGGTCTTGAAAGTCTCTAGAGAAGGAGCCACAGCCTCTCTGGGCAGCCTGGGCCACGCTCTGTCACTCTCACAGTGAAGAAGTTTTTCCTCATGTTGAGGTGGAAGTTCCTGTGTTTCACCTTGCTACCATTACCTCTTGTCCTGTCACAGGGCACAACTGAAAAGAGACTGGTTCCTTCTATTTACACCCACCCTTCAGATACTTGTAAACATTAATAAGATCCCCAAACGTTTGCCTGCTGCAGCTACTGCGTGCCTGCTCTTCCATAAAGGAAATGTAAAATTAAAAATGAACATCACTACAACATTACTATTTCTCAGCAATTACCAGGAGCTTTGCTCCCTAATTGTTCTGCAAAGTGAAGAACTAAAGCTTCCTGGGCAATTTGTGGTAGTATGTAACTTTTTTTGGCTAGGGTACTTCATTTATAAAGTGTAATTCCTATGATGAAGTATCACTGACTTCAACTGACCTCAAGTAATTCAGAGAATCTTAATCTTATAAGAAAGTAAGCCTTCCTAAGATACAGCAATATCTTCAGATGCCTAAATATGTCATTTAAAGTTATCACAGACTCATGGAGTTAGGTTTAGCATGGGATTATAAAGTGTGTACTGGATGTCTTGGGGCATACATTTCTGAAACACATCGTTAAAAACTAAATGCCTTGTGCACCTCTTAGTTTCACAGTTGAGTAGCACAACAGCTAATCTAAAACCCAAAAAGTAAAGATTTTGCCTTCTGAGAACTGTAGAAAAAGCTCTCAGTGCTGGTTCAATTGTTGCAATGAATCTCAAGTACCTTCCTGCCTGGTAAGAGAGCAGCTGACATAAAACTGACACTGCAAATTGAAGTGGTCTGCATTTTCGAGCTTGCAGTGGGAGGGACAGTCACGTGGCATCCTGCCCTTTTTGTCTACGGAAACTTGTACAGACGCCTTATTCAAAAGCAAGGCTGTCAAAAAATACACTACTATTTGAAATCAACGTCTCCCCTTAATGTCTTATAGAACACAGATGTGCTGGCAAGGTTGGCATTAAAAAACCCCCAGCTATTCGACCAGCTGCCTTGATTTTGTTACGCCTGAACAGCCACAGGCTCAGTTGAGACCTCTGTTCTGTTTATGCCTTGAGTCAGTGCAAAGCTTTTTGTTACCAGCACGAGCAGCAGTTTTTAAATGTTTTCTTACAATACAGAGAAACAAGATAACTCCTGTAGAAATAGTTCACCCAAATTAGTAAAAATAAAAGGAAGTCTTCAAAATCAATAAATTATTAACAACGTATGAATGTCCATAGACCATATAATATGTGTTCTTTTATTCCAAACCTTAGATATATAACCAACATACAGCATCTTAACGAGTAAAATGAAATTGAACCATTAATAACTACCCCTGTGCATGCTTCTAGCCTGGAGCAAACACAAAGCAGCTTAGACCACGTTTTTACAGGTTATCTTCCACTAACAACACTATCAAATTATTGTGATTGCCTAACTTCCAGGCCCAGTTAGGGGCCTGTAATCTGTCATCTGCACCATAGATTATAAAGGAGCATTATGACCACTTTCCAAGCAACTCACTTGTTAGGAGAAGCATTATTTTCAGAAAGTACCGAGGTACTTCAAGGTATCTTTTAGACACTCCACAGGTGAAACAACGGTCAGCTTGGAGCCCAGTCGACACTGCTGGTAGAAGGGGATGAAAAGCTAGCCATCCACTATTCTGCTTTGCCTGTAAATACGATCATCTGAGACATCTTCAGTGTGTGTGGTCTTAACATAAGGTAAGTCATCGCTGGTGCAGTTACTGTACTACTGAACTAAAAGCACAGTTTTTTCCACTTAACCCTGGCATCAGGAAACATAAAGCAGTAATTTTTCAACAGGCTGTGTGTGCTACAACTCATTCATCATAAATCACACTGAATAGGCAATATTTGCAACAAAATGTTTATTAATAATGAATAAATGTTTCTTCTCAATTGTATATCATTATATATGAGAGAGGTCTTGAATGAGTCTTGGAGTTATTTTCCAGGATGATGCTTTTATTACAGTTGTGTTAAAAATAATTCAATACACCTGAACCTGAAAGAAGAAAAACAATGGATGAAAGCAATGTGGAGTTTTTCCTTCCCCAGCCCCGTTCATCAGTGGGTATGGGTTACTGTCTACTGCTACCATAAGCTTAGGAAAAGGGTTGGAGGTCAGTTATCTCAAAAACTGCCAACCCTGTTGTGGCTGACCTTAATTCAATGCCTGTAATGCTATATATTTATCCCATTCAGTACCTTTTTAAATATGATTGTTTGCATACAGAGCAACTGTGTATGTTCCATAAAAAAAAACCCCAAAACAACAGATGTTACATCAGAAAGACATTGCAGTGTAACAAACTTAGCAAGCCACAAAAAGGGGCAGGAAAATTTTACCACTCTCTCAGGTGAACATTTTTTAATCAGTCTGTCAAACACAACACGCCAGATACCTTGACCCATATTTGCATCTCCAAGAAGGAAAGAAAAAACTGGAGCAAGATTAAAAGTCTAGGCCCCTCCCTCTTTTCCACTCAGGACTTGAAGGATAGGATTAGTCACACACACAAACGCTCCGAATAAAGACTGGTTGTTCTTTCTATCAGGTGCAGCAGGAGGCACAATGAAAGAAAGAATCCAGGACAGGCAGCTCTCCAGCTGACTCGGTGTGCTAACAAGAGACAGACAGAAAGCTCTCAGGGAAGTCAGGTGCCACTTGACTAAGTATCATTCTCCTATTTTTCTCCTACACCACTTTGAAACATTTGCAATTGCCTTGTCCATTCTGAGTCAGGCTGAATGCTTTCAACTTGCACTCTATTTTTTCCTAGTTTGAGTTGAGTGTAATTTTAAGGTAAAGAAATAGCAATGAATTTTTCATTCTACCACGTGGCAAATTACCAAAGAGCAGCATGCTACCAAACACCTCAGCTGCCCATTTTACCCTTTGGATTGATCATTCAAGGAGTTATCAGAAGCAAAAGGTCGCATTGCAACTGAACGGTCTAAGCAGCAAAGCAGTACAACAGGCTCAGAAACTCAGAAACCACCCACGCACAAATGGAGGGGTTTCTGCAGCTGTCTGGACTTCCAGAGGTTTTGTAACCCAGAGTTAAGTACCTTCTCACATGTGCAGCAGAAACTCCTGCTGGGCCTCTAGATACTCAGGAATCTGGACATCAGCACCCACTCATTACACCCTTTCTGCAGACTCTACAAGGCATGTACAGTACCTCCTAAAAGCACTGCATTTGTTACACACTTCCCAACCAACTCTACTGAAAGCCCAGTTCTCCCAATGGTATCAGACTTGCTACAGATGAAATAATCCTGGAAAAGTGATTGAAATGTCCTTTAAGTCCACTTAGCAGTCTGTCTAGCTCCTGGTAAATACTCGTGGGCAATTTCACATTAGAGTCTTAGCAAAAGCACTGCACTATCAAGCTGCATGCTGATGTTAGAGATGTTTGATTGGTCTTTCACTGCTCTTTCTCTAATCCACAGCCACATGTGACAGTTGCTGTTACCATAATCTAAGGGCGTTCTCAGATTCAACATTTAACTAAACTTACTGCTAGGTAGCTGCCCTATCCCACGTACTGGGTTCATGTGGCAAGGCTTTGGTAGCCAGGGAGAGGAGCAGAGGGAGGCCTGAAGGGGTGGTTTCTGTGAGAATGTACCAGAAGCTGCTTCCCTGTGGGACAGAGCCAGATCCTGTTCCACAAAGGGCCCAATACACTTGTCAAAGTTTTTTTACTATTAAGTGACTGCTGAATTTGTCTTAGATCTTAGGAAGAATTTTTTTTTAATGATTCTACAGTTTCATTTATAAATTACGTTATCATTCAACTCCATAATGAAAATTATCACTTTCATGAACTGGATAAACCTCTTCAGGTATGATACTTAGAACTTCTTTTAATGAAACACAATGAATAGCATTTGTTGATTATTATGAAGAAACACATACATGAAAGGCTATTTAGAATCCAAATAAGATACGACTTCTCTTAAACAACTTGTAACATCTCAGTGGTGTCACTGGTTAAAAACAACTGTTTTCAGCTGCTGCAGGGGTGCCCTGTGACCTATTAAAGCCAGAGTGGGTCATAACATGATTACAGAGACTGGATTCTAGTTTATTTATCAATCTTCAAAGAGCAATTCCTCCTACCAATCACACAAAGTAACCTTTGTACAGGTGTCTCAACTGCTTCTGGTCCTAAACTGAAACCTGGTAACTTCTTATACATACCATGTAGATGGTTCATTAATTTCATCACAATAGTCTGACCTTCTGGGCAAGTTCCTTTCTCCATTTGTTTCTTTTAATCTGTTTAGTAAGCATGTGTGACACCTCACAGTACCAACTTACCCACATTATTTGATACAGAAGTTTATGATGTAAGGACTAGAGAGGTTTAAATATATTCCCTGCAAGCCCTCACTTCCACAGCAAAAAGCAAGTATCAGACAAATCTTTGCAAGCTAAAAATAAAGTAACAGTTCCTATTAACTATAAGCGATATCTTGCAGGGAACAACTACTCTTTTTCTTCCTAAACAGTAATTTAGTTTAAATATTCCATCAAATGTAAAGGTCTGCTAATTTTATGAAGAATCGTCTCTTAGAACTGTGAAGTGATTCAATTAGACTTAAAAAAACAAACTTTTACTTAAAATTATCTTAAAGCCAAACACTGAAAAACTCGGAACATAAACAGGAAATAAAATTAGCTTACAATTTACTGTGCATCAGAAGAAAAAAGCAAACAAGCCAGCACAGACCATGACATCAAGACTGTAATATTTAAGTACTGGCTTTAAGGATCATATGGGAATAACCTATCCATTCATACGCAACTTTAATACTAACGTGCTGTTAAAAAACCGACTGCAGTCAAAAAAGAACAAAAGTCGTAAAAAAACAACAAAAAGGACACTAATTAAAAAAACAACATAAAAACCCAAACCAAAAAACAACAAAAACCCCAAAACCCACAAGAAAGAAAAAAACAAACAACACAAAAAAAAAAACCAAAACGTTTTCTCTTGCATTACATTTAATCCCACAGAACTCAGATAACCATGTTTTCTAAAGCCTAGGAGCTTGTCTGGGAAAGAAAAGCTAAATAAGAAATTTTAGTAGTTACATGAGAAAGTAAGAAAAAGATTGCAGTTTGCAAAGGAAACAAAAAAAAGCAACTGGATAAAGTAAACATTGCCTGGCACAGAAACAGGACTACTCCCTAATTAACATCAAAGGTCCCAAAAAACCCCTATGTTCTCTACCTTCAGGCCTCAAACAAAGTCCTGGTTAAATCTAATGATACATTCTACCATTGCTGTAAAGAAAAGAAGAAACCAGCCGAGGACAGCTGGAGGCTGAAGATAACATGGCAACATATCCCACAATGCATGAAGAACTCCAGCCTTTTTCACCCGTTTTCCCTTATCCTTCTCCCAGAAGTGCATCATTTTGCTTTTGCAGTACAATGCCAGTGGTGGGGCAGACACCTTTTTGGTATTTTTTTCACACTTAAAAACTGGCAGACAAAACAACCAGCTCAGGAAGCAAATACTCTCGTGGAAAAGAACTAAAAATGTCCTGTCAACAGGAATAAGAGCAAGTGGAGAGAAGCAATCTCATTCTTCAGGGCCAAGGAACCAGTCCCTGGTACTCCAGAGTCCAGGGCTGCCCCCCCCCCCCGTTGCAGGCACACAAGCAAGCCAAGAGAAGCAGGCTGGGGAAGAAGGGCAGTAGCAAACACCACTCCTGCTGGACACCAAAGCATCACTGGCTAAAGGGGAATGGTGTAACATGGTGTATTAGTTCCCCCACCCTGTGCTATGAAGATGTGTATCGGAACAAAGAAACGTCTTGGTTAACAAGCTCAGAGGACTCTACAGCCTTTACTTTTAATATGTCTACTGTCCTAGTGATCAAAAGAGACGAGGAGAAATAACCCCAAAGGCAGTACGAATGAAATGAAGCTACCCTTTCTCTGGCTAAAGGCTACCAGCAGTTGGGTATGTATTTTTAAATCCTGAGCTGACCACCTACACCTGAAGCTTGGTAATCTGCCCTTTCTCCCCAGCCAAGCTTGCCCAGCAGGGAAGCAGAGAAGGTAGGTTCTTCCTGTCGAGAGGCAGCACCTCACGCCAGCAGTGTCACCTACACAGGCAATGTCACAACTTCTCTTGCAGTGCATGCAAGAAAGTTTCCATTTCCTGTGCGGGCACCCGGGTGGTTACTGCAAGCTCCAGCAGCGCAGACTCTGCCCAGCGTGCTGAGGGAGCTGAGGAGAAGCCAAAAAGCCTCCTCTGTACAGACACACGGCTGACATTGGTAAAAATAAAGGGGTTTGGTTTATCTTTATTTAACTAATCCAAGTAGGTAAGAGAAAAAAGCAGTAACAATGTGAACCTTACCCATCATTTCACTAAATTAATTACCCTGCTTTTAAGTACTTTTTTTTTTAAGTATATGCCCAATTCTCAGATGCCGTAAGAAAGCACTCCAGACCATTTTCTCTGTAGCAGGGTATTCTTGTGTTAGCTCCCCTGCAGAAGTGCTGTGTATAATTTTCTACAGGGAAAGAAGGAAGTTTCCTGACATTTTAAACATGAGCCCAATGGGCAGGGACAATGCATGGAACGCATGTTTAATCCCATTTGCTAGCAAGTATCAGAACCTCTTCAAATAAATAATAAAAGAAAATTTAGATGATGTCTTTGGTGTACTTCTAAGCTAAAATTCTTCCATAAGAATTCCAGTCTCACACATGATTTCAGAAGAGGCCAGAGGGTTAAAAAAGTTGTTTTTTCTTGAAAATACATGATTCTGTGAGCATTATTAGCCCACTTCTAACAGTTTATCTGGAAACACAAACTTTTTGAAAGTACATTAAAATTAAGTTTAATGTGAGATGGTCACCTGCTGAAACACTGACTATTTAGAAATTAGTACTCATATAATTTTCAGTATTAGTGTTTCAGCAAGATATGTTGAAGGAGATCTTCTCTCGTTCTCCCTGACATGCAACTTCAAATTGTTGGCAATAGTATTTTCAGTGATTGTACCTAAGGAAACGAATGGCTGTCATTTCAGAAACGTATCTTTTCCCAAAGGCCACAATGAGAAATGAGCCAGTGAAGGAGATTACTAAAAGAAGACATCCTTCAGCAAGTTACAGTCACGGGCAAATGAGGAAATCGCACAAGTACCCTGCAAATTAAATGTAAAAATAATAATAAAAAAAAAAATCACAAAGCAGAAAATCTGTAGTAAGGATTTTTCTAAACACATAAAAACTAGTATATTTTTTAAACACATTCAAAGCAATAAGCTTGTCTTAATTCTGCTCTGCACCTCCTCTCTCATTTACACACCTCAAACTGAAAAGAAACCAACAAACCATGGGGAGAGGGAGAACAAAAATAACCCAAACCATGTGTTTTGTAAAGAGACCTCTGAAGATCCAAGTCATTTAATATACTGTGTCCGCTTTCTGGTGGACAAATAGGTTTGCTGGCAGCTTATTTGTCACAGTGTATCTGCATTTCCAAAAAGATCTAACAACGTTCAAGGCAAAAGGTTCTTGGAAAAAAAAAAAAAGTAACTGACATGAGATGTGAGGAAAAAACTTCCTCTGCAGCAGCAACTCAGTAAGAAAAGAAACAGAACTGAACAGTCAGTTTTGTCATTTAAGAGCAGTCCTCAGGGAGCAGTTCCATAATCTGTGCAGCTCAACTCATAGATTATCTAGAAAAGGATGTGAATGGTGAAGTGACAAAATTTGCTGATGATACAAGCTGTTCAAGTAATGAAACTGAAAACTAGATGTGGAGAGTACAGGTAACTTCACAGTTATATAATAGTCCATTATGACAGCAGATAAAAAACCCCCAAAGATCCACAATATATATACATAAGCATAAAGCAATGCACACAGGAAAAACGCTTCTGTAAATTTACATCTATAAAGTGAGTCTCTGAACCCTGCACGAGCAGGGTAGGCAGAAACATGCTGCAGTTTTCACAGTTTTTCCGAACTATTCCTCAAATATCCAGGAGCTGCCAGGATACCAAACCACAATGCTGCAAACCACAGGGGCTGGAGCAAAAGCAGCACAGGGGGCACCACTGTACCAAATTTCAAGTTCATATTATATCTGCATTTTGTACTCTATTGAGGTGGTGGGATAGCTAACTTACCTAGCTAACGCCGTATCTGCAAGCTGTATCTCTTGAGCATTGCCTGAATTAAATATTATCTAACTAACTTGTCTTAAGAAAGACTTGTATTAGCCAATATAGCTTAGAAAATATTAATTTACCATTGTGTATGTGTTAACCCAAGCAAGGAAAGGGACGTTGCAAGGGGAAAAGAAACAATAGATAAGGAAGGATAGGATGGCTTAATCTTAGCTAATCAAGCTTAGGATGGCTTGGTTACAAGAGGAAGCTGAAACCAGCCTTGAGGTTGGAACCAAGACACCCCAGCAAATTTTGAGCCAAGGTGAAAAGTGCACAGGGAGGAAGACACACGGCCTTCCTCCCAAAGACCCCCGCCCGCGAGCACCAGGAGGTACGGAGCATGCGTCAAAAGGCGGAGCTGAAGGTGGAGCTTATGGAAATGCTTTCTTGGAACTGATTACCCTAAGGACACCCTTTCAGGGCAAGATCATGAATATGGACAGGCGATTGTGAACATGCATTACTAAGTGGAATACATATGGGATGGTTAATTGGCAGGGTGTGCAAGATAGGAGGAGCAAACCCCCTTGCACCCGGGGCTGCAATAAACATACCTGCTTCATAACCTTTCACGGGTTGTAGAGTTTGATTTCCACACATCACTGTCTCAAAAAAGGTAAGAGGGATAAAGGAAGGCAAGTAGGCTGACCTCAACCATGGAAATATTCCTTAGGAGAGGTGGGATTAGACACACGTATGCTAAGATTCTTCAGCCTCAAGAAGGACTGACTGATGTAACCAGGAGAGGAACAGAAGAAATAAACAGAGAATTCTTACTAATTTTCTCATACTATTAAAACCAGGGTCAAATTAAATCATCACAACACAGGCATCATTTAAGTCTGCTTTTTCCCCTAAACGCCATCTAGGTAAACTGCAAAATTTAGTTTCCATGGATGCCAACAAATTCTTCCTAAATGAGCTGCAAATTGTTGGAATAGCATCATGGCAAGTTTCCCTGTTCTTCATGTTCTTCCCAAGGCAGCTGCTATTGATCACTGACTGCTAAAAGGCAGGATACAGGGTTAGGTGAACTTGTGGTTTGACTCAATGTGGTAGTAGTTTCTGGTGAAAAAAAAATGGCCATCTAAAAAACTTCAGAGAATATCTTGTGCAAACAAACCTTTTACTGTATCAGCCACAGCACACAATTCAACTACGTTTCTCAATCCACAGTTTCAATTCCTACCAATTCACATCTCTCTTTTCTTAATAGAGATGATGATATTTACAGAAGCCCGGTAGTTTGAGAAGCTTTAAGTTAACACAGCTATAAAAAAGGGTAACAGAACAAAAGTTATAACTAGTACAATTTAGAGGGACATTTATTACCTTTCAGGACAAATTCCCCAGCAAAAGAGAATCCAACAAGTTGTGAACAACAACTTTATTTCTGTACAATAAAAGAACTTTTTATAGAAAGGGTTGTTAGGCAAGTCTTTTGGAGACAGAAATGCTACTGAAGCATTTAAAAGCCTTTCACACAGATTTGGTATCAGTCAGCATCAGGCCCCGCAAGAAGGGATAAGACAGAAAGTACAATGGAAGGACAGAAAGTTGGATGGAAAACATGAATACCAATGTAAAGGAGTCAGCAACAGAAAGGATTTCTCTCCTTGTAAGAATTTAACTTTCATACTCAATAGAGAACGTACTTAAATAAAACTTTCAAGTAATTGTTGTATAAATTAGTATTATCCAAATATTCTCCTCAAAAGTCAGAGCAGAAATTCGGATAACTTCATTATAAAGTACTGCTCAAATTTAACACTGCTGAAGTTTTTTGAACATCACTTCCTCTTTCCTCAGTTGAAATTAAAAAGTTTTCTGTCTCCAGAGTTCTGGAGCAATACCATGATGCTTCAGCTAAGTAAGCACTAAACTGTATCTGGTCCTCAGCAGTTTCTGGAACATCACTGTCTACCTCTTGCTTTGTACTTCATCACATGGCTCATGCAGGTTGTCAGAAAGCCATACCCAAGACTGCACAAGCCATCACACCAATTCACCATGTGAACTTTAGGAGCACACCAGTTCAGTTTCACCTGTCATTCTGTCTGCATTTTGCTTTTCTAGACAAACTACCAACATGTTCTTCTACTCCGTTATTATAAGAAGAAAAAGTAAGAAAAAATGCCTCAAAGGCTGTGAACTTGATGGGGCAGACAGTAGAACCAAAGCAGGCTGTAGAGGCCATCTATAACGTACAAAGTACACATTCAACCACATTTACTTTTAGTAACAAAGTAGTTAAGTAGGACTTCTTCAAACTCAACTGAAAGCTGCTTAGGAATGCTCAGAATGGATCTGGACATTAATCCACAAACTCAAAGCCCAATAAATAAATGACAATCGATTACCAGAAGCATGTTTGAGCCTACAACATAGTCCAATAAACCAAAGCACAGGAATCTGATCTAAAGATGTCCCTGCTCATTGCAGGGGGGTTCGACTACATGGCCTTTTAGGGTCCCTTCCAACCCACCACTATTCTATGATTCTGTATCACCTTAAACTTATCAACCCCCTTTAACTTTCATAAGAGAAGTGACATGCTTGGGGCAATGCTTATTCTTTACGCATCAGCTTGATTCAAACACAACGCTTACATTGCTGAAGAAACCACTGTTTACATACCACATTTGCTTTGCTTAGTGGGCCAGAAACTGTAGCACAGAAAGAGAAAAGCAGCTCCATTTGCACAACAGTTTTGTACTGAGGTGTGTGTGTATTTTTTGTACTGATGTGTGTGCACATACCCTCACACAAACAGTAGAACAGCAAGGGTAATACAGAACACAGCAGCCTGACTGCAGCCACCGTTCACATCTTAGCTGTTACCACAAGACACACCCCCCTCTACTGTGTCACTAAATTACTCTCTTTAGTCTTTTAACTTATCCCAGCACATAAAGATCTTACTTTATTTTTCCTGCAATTGCCCAGCTGACACACAGGTTTTGAGGCCAGAAAGGAAAACTGTTTGTGTAAGCAACAGTTAACAATTCACACTATCAAAACCTATTGTTCTATACATCCAGAGTTGGTTTTAGGGTGATCTAATCTCTATTTAAAATTTCTCAATCACGGTCAAGCTGTAAGTTCCTTAGTAAACTCTTCCAACAGAAGCACCAGAAGCTCTCCCCAGGGTGGAGTTCTGCAGCAGGTTGGTAGCACAGTTCGTGTCCATGCTGACTGGGAAGGCCCTCAAGCACCTCACTCTCTGATGCTCAGGAATCACAAACAGCATGTTTCTTGCACCTACTATGTTCTCTGCGTGTGCATCTACTTACTTCTAAAGCCTCAGGCAATGCTCCAGCTCTACTTAACACTGCTTCATGATGAACAAAGTTCAGGTTCTCTTCCTCTACCAAAGATTACAGGACTGTTTCAGAATTCAGAGATTTATACAGCAAGCTGATGAAAGATATTCCCAAACGCCCTGTTGGGTAAGTCATAAATCACAGCCTTCTGATTTAACTTTTGGCAAATGGACAAAGGTCCAGCCTGCATGCTTGCAACAGGCAAAAATCAGTCTATCAGAGAAGAGGCATCCGTTCCAATACCTTTGTACAGGTTGTGCACATGCTTACAGCTACCAACAGAGTGTCAGCACTCCATCCAGTAGCTCACCCTTATAGTTTAACTCATAAATCAATGATTTCATGCTAATCCTCAAGTTTGTCACCGTCTTCTAGGTTTATAGTATGAACTATGTTCTGCATCTCGTTAGATTGCTTGTATTTACCTTCCTCATTTCCCTTTGTTTTTCTGGAGGCAAACACAGTGTTTCAAAGAAATAGCTGTATTGCTATAAAATTAATCACATTGTGAAGAGCTCACTGTAAAACAAATGAGACAGTTTTAAGAAACATTTCACATGTCGATTTTTCTATCTTCTGCCAGTTTTATTGTATAATTATCTTAGGATAACAGTACACACAACTGGACCACATGAAATAGCATCATTACTTATAGGAACAAGTTACATGACATGAAGCAACAGAAATAACAACAGGAAAGGAAAGAAAAAAAACCTAAGAAGTTCACTATTGTTAGCATCAAAAGACAAGAATAGAGAGCAAAAAATAAATCCAGTAAAACTGAAAAGGAATAAAGGCAGATAACTGCTTTATTTGCAATCAGGTTTGGCCTTCCACACAAATATTAAAATGGTAGAAAAATGGGCAAGAATTTTGTTGAAGAGGACATTGGTTGCTTCCTTATTTAGAATATGCACAATATTCACTGATACGATTTAAAGGAAGTTGCTTTGCTGCAACTTGTTGCCCAATTAAGTACCATGAGAAAAACAGGAAGCTATGCTAATGCTTCAAATGAATTCAGCAAATAGACTGGGCTTTGCTGAAGTAAAGCGACACTGTTACAGATATTTTAATCAGACAGTAGCATACCCACAAACAGAAATATCTTTGAAGAATCTATCCTAGGCACAGTGGAACAAAGCAGGCAAGGAAGCATTTCAAATGACACAAGGAGACAAGGAAGGGCAGACAGTGAATTTGAGGGTTTAGGTCAGTAGCAACTATGACAAAGAGCTTCATTAACCTGCAAAGTGTCAGCAAAGAAAAAAATTACATTTCTTCTCATGTTTTCTCTGCCAGTTTAAACAAGGTCTCCTTCCAAGCACTTCCTGTGAAAGCAACATTAGCTTGGCAACAAAAATGCCACCAGAGGATTATAAATGTTTTTAAAAGGGAGGCTATACAGAGAACTAGCATCCCCTTCCCTGCAAGTGTACCAGTGAGTGGACAATCTTCTGCAGGTGACCTCACCCCCAAAGAGGTTACTTCTCTTGTACACTAAAACACATCAGCTACAACACGCCACCATTTTTTCCAGCTCTGTGTACAGGCAGCCTTGGTATCATAACACTGAAAACTAATTTAAGTAGGTCTTCACACCAAAGAGTCTCTGCGGGCTTCTTTCAACCCTCCTAGAAGAGGCCTCAAGGTGGGGGGAAATAAACAAAAAAATAACGAAAACTAAACCCCCACCCTCAAAACAAGCCAACCCTACACCAGTGCAGGTGCTACAGGCATGACAATACACTAAAAGCTATAATATATATCCCTTTGCCTTGCAAAAATCAAAGTTACTTTGCTCAAGTAATTTTTATGAAGTCAAATCATAACAGCTTAATTTTGGCAAGGCCTCGTATGAAGAACAATTTGCAAAAGAAATCAAAGCATCATTTATAAAGTTAGGAAAATGCCATGTGCAAGACCAGCTTCACAGTAAAACCAAACAACTTTGTCAAAACTTTCAAGGCAGCTTTGTTCTACTTTCTCTTTAAAGTTAGTGATACTCCTTGGATGTTATAATGAGCTCCACGTTAATGGTTAATACAAATAAAGACTCTTCTAGGTGAAGAGGTTGGATTAGACAACAGACACAGTCAGGATATCACACTTGAACTGTCACAGCACCATCACTCTTAGCTTTACAATCTTCCCCATAATTCTGACTCCTAGTGAGGGAAGAAAAACACAAAACCAAAACACAACCAGTAAGAATGTCACTATGTCAGTGTATCTTACATTTAAAGGATGTCCTTGAACATTCATTGCTAAAAGTCACCCACTCCTGCAGATTTAAAAAACCCCTTCAGATCACCCTTGTACATTACATACTAAGAACACAGGAATGGGCCATCACGGACCCACATGCTTACGACCTGGCCCAGGCTGGCACAGAGCCTGCAGGGTCTGTTCTACTGCACACACCGCTTCACTGGAGTTCCCCTACAACATCTCTAGCACAGAAGGGTCTGTTCAGCGTGCCAACAGACTTTAATCTCCCAAACCCACCCCAGCATTAATCAACTCAATTAAAATCAACAGTTTCACAAACTCACAACAGTTTCTGAAGGTTACTTGATACACGTTGGACAAAAGAGCCCAACTCCTTTCACTGTGTTGTACTTTCAAGACAATGACATTGACATCTAGAAGTATTTATTAAAATGGTCTTGTTTGTTTTGCAGTGAGCATCACATTCATGTACTTGCATTGTCATGTATTTTTATGTCATCTGCCTTGACAGAGTCCCACACAACATCCTGGTCACCACATTGAGGAGATATGGATCTGATGGATGGACAGACTACAGATAAGGAATTGGCTCGACCTCATCCAGAGAGTCCAAATCAATGACTCCATGTCCAAATGGAGATCAGTAATGACTGGTGTCCCCCAGGGCCCCATACTGGGACCAGTACTGTTCAATATCTTTATTTATGACACAGAGTGGGTTTGAGTGCACCCTCACAAGTCTGCAGATGACACCAAACTGAGTGGTGCAGTTGATTCACTGGAGGAATGGGATGATAGGCTTGACGAGTGGGACCATGCAGATACCATGAAGTTCAGCCAGACAAAGTTTAAGGTCCTGCACCTGGGTGAGGGCAATCCCCAATATCAAGAGACTGGGGAATGAATGTATGGAGGATAATGGGGGAGGGAATAATTCAGCTATGAGCCAGCAATGTGCACCTGCAGCTCAAAAAGCCAGCTGTATCCTGGGCTGTACAAAAGGAGGTTTGGCCAGCTGGTCAAAGGCTGTGATTCTCCCCCTATACTCTGCTCTCATGTGACTCTGCCTGGAGTTGTGTATTCAGCTTTCAGAGCACAAGACACAGACCCGTAAAAGTCGGTCCAGAGGACAGCCTGAAGTGGTCAGAGGGCTGGAACACATCTCCTGTGAGGAAAGGCTGAGAGTTGGGAACATTCATTCTGGAGAAGAGGCTTTGGTGAGACCTTATTGCAGCCTTTCAATACTGAAATGGGGCTTGTAACAAAGATGGAGAGAGCGAGAGTCTTTTTACCAGGATGTGCAGTGATGCAACAAAGCATGACAGTTTTAAACCTCAAGAAAGTAGACATATACTGAAGATAAGGAAGACTTTTTTTTTTTTTTTTTTTTACAATGAAGGTGGTGAGGCACTAGAAGAGGCTGCCCAGTTGTGAATGTCCCATCACAGGAAGTGTTCAGGTTGGAGAGGACTTTGAGAAACTTCATCTAATGAAAGATGTCCCTGCCCACAGCAGGGGAGTTGGGCTAGGTGATCCTTAAAAGTCCTTTCCAACACACGACATTCTATGATTACTAGCAAGCAAGCAATCAAAATTTGAGTACAGCAAAAGTATCACTTTTCCAGAAGATGTGCAATAACCTAAATATTGCTTGAACAAAAATAGTCTTCATTAACTAAAACCTGAAGTATCCCATAAATCCAAGTTCCTACACCCAGCAGTATGACAGTCTCATTCTAAGATGACCTGAACGCAGCAAAACCAGATTCTGTTGATAGCATCAAAATGTTGAGATTTAAATACCAAAACACTTTCTCCGAATGTAAATTTACATTTCTAGATGTAAATAATTATGATAAAACATAGAACTTTGACATGCATCTATCAGGACCAGAGCATAACAAAAACGTTAACTGAGCTTCATATAATCATTAGACGTTTTCTGTGTTGTTTTAAAGAAAAAAGACAACCCTGAACTTGTTCTGAGATTTGATGCTCCAGCTAGACTTGCACAAGTCTATGGGGCCTGACGGAATTCATCCCAGGGTACTGAAAGAGCTGGCTGATGTCATCAAGGGACCTCTCTCCATTATTTTCTGAGTCTGGCGAGTCTGTAGAGGTCTTAGTAGACTGGGATCTGGCAAATGTTGTCCCAGTTTTCAAGAAGAGTAAAGAAGGAAGACCCTGGAAATTACAGGCCTGACAGTCTCACTTGAGTGCCTGGTAAAATTATGGAGAAGATTGTTCCACAAGTTAGTGAAAAACACTTGAGAGGCAACACAATCATTAGTCATAGCCAGCACAGGTTCATGAGAGGAATGTTCTGTTTAATCAGCTTAATTTACTGTTACAAGGTCACCCATCTAGTTGACCAAAGGAAGCCAGTGGATGTGATGGGTTTGGATTTTAGCAAAGCTTTTGATACTGTCTCTCATGGTATCCATCTAGATGAAATGTCCAGCACACAACTAGACAACTCCATAATATGTTGGGTGAGCAACTGGCTGGTGGGTCAGGCTCAAAGAGTTATAGTAAATGGGGTTACACAAGGCTGGCACTCAGTGATCAGTGGGTTCTCCAAGGCACAATTTTGTAACAACTTTGTCAAACAGTAACTATTCAAACTGTGCTTAAAAATCATATACACACCCAAATTTGATAAACTTTCTGAAATACAGATTTGTAAAAATGTGAGTAGTATCCCATTTCCTGTATTAAATAAGTCTTTCATTGAAGGAAAAAAAAAAAATTGTCAACTTTGCCTATATCAGTTTTATTAGGTTTAAACATACTGGTTTTCCAAGAATAAGTTCAGTGTAAACTTCTACCTGAAAACACAAAAACCACATTCATGAAACTAAATAGCCACTTTACTCTGCCTGCATATCTTCTCAAAGATTAAATTATACAGTCCAAACAATTTTAAGGACTACTTCTACAGTCAAGTGGAGTTTTGAGTGTCTCTGTGGACAGAGGATCCACAGTCTTTTTGAGCATCTGCTCATTAAACTCATGGTTCAAAATGCACAAATGTCCTACCAAATAATAACAACAACAAATAAACACAAATACCACACAAAAACCACCTCAATTCTAATCAGAATTTCTGCTTTCTCAGTTTGCTCCCATTACATACTTGAAAAAAGCAATATGACCTTCCTTTAAGCCTCTCTCGTAAGGTTGAAGAAATCCAGTTTCCCCTGCTTAAGTGATATGCTCTAGGCCCCTAATCATCTCAGTGATCTTCAGCTAGACTTGGCAGCAGTTCATAATTTCTTTCATGTACTGGTGAACCCCAAACACAGTAGTTCAGATGTGGCCTCACAATAGCTGCGCTCTTAGTAATGCAGCCGAGTACGTGGCTGGCATTTGTCACTGCCAACCCACACTGAACTTGTCAACCACCTGAGTCCAAAGTTCTTTCTTGGAAACCCATCTTCTAGCCAGCCTGTACCACTGCATGGGGCTACTCCATCCTTGGCACTGATTTTCACATTTCTCTTCACTGAAACCCACAAGGCTCCTCCTGTGATGCCATTTCTCCATCTCCAACCGAATGGTGATTTTGCCTGCCAGTGTATCAAGCAACTTGGTATCATCCAAATGCACTTGTTGAGCTCACACTCCAGCCCATTACCCAGACAATTAAAAGATAACAAAGAGTATCAGCCCCAAAAGCTATCCTGGAAGGACAGCACTTGCAATTTGGTACTAGCTGGACTTTGCTTCACCGATCACCACACTCTTGGCTTGGCAACCCAACGTTCCATCCACCCTGCAGATCACTTACCTGGTCCATTTATCCAGGTCCAACCCAAATACAAGGCTACCAGAGTAAATCATGTCAAAGGCCTTACAGTCCTACAGACTTCTATTTTGCAGGAAGTTATCTCCAGCATCATACTAGATTCTTAGTTCTTTGATAAGGAAAACACAACAAAAGACTATCAGTATCGTAAGTATCTATTTCTGCAGCAGAAAGACTTCTACATTTCTCCTGGTTTTAAAAAAAAAAAAATGTAACAAGGATAAAACAAGTAAGGTCAAGCTAGAGGTGGCTATCCAGAAGAAAGAAAAAGCATTCACCCTCTGGCTTAACCACAGTAACAACGTAACTTCAAGTCTGCCCTTTCATGGCAAGCAAGACTAGGCTGTGTGTGTACCTATGTGCACATCTCTGTGTCTATAAAGGGGGGAATGGGTTCCCAACAGGGTTACGTTGCTTTTTCACAGGAGCACTAAAGGCAAAATTCCCCATAACAACCACAGTCAAACCCACTGTCCTCAAAAATCTGACTTGTGACAATGCTTATACAAAACTTCAGCATTAGCCCACTGGTATGCAAAACCAAACAGATGTAACACAGGTCAATACTGTCTATAGAAATACAAAATAATGGTTTGCTGCACTTCTCAGCAGGAAATGTATTTCCAGCTGCACTCCTTCAGGAAAGGAAACTTACGCTATTATCTCCGGAGTTTTCCTCCACAGTCACCAATAAACTTCAGGCCTCTTGGCCAGTACCAGTCAAACCTGACAGCAACAGTCTCCAAGAGACTTACCATGGCATATGCTATTAGTGGAATTCTGACAAGTCTCCCATTAAATACAAAAATGTACTGTTTGTTTAGAGCACTTTTTTCAGAACGTGCTTATATTGCTTACCTCTGCATCTGAAATACTGCTAATAATTAGCATTCTTGGCTTGATTCTGCTGATGATTTTATTGCAAGATAGTACTCTATTCGTTGTTAGATGTTATGTTCTTTCTTACAGTTCTCTGTAAGCTTGTTTCACATCTGCTTTAAAAATTTACTAACACCCTCGTTCCTGTAATTACAAATCACAACAATAGTTATGAAAATTGAATTTTATTAATTGGAGTGAGAAAATATTGGAAATTAAATCAGCCAATCTAATTCTGTTCCAAATCATTCATCTGCAGTCTTTCAGCAACACCATGCTGGATTACAGACTTGGGTTTGTGGGCTGCTTTGCCTGCCCCCCTCCCCCCCAGTTTCTTTTTTCTTCAAACGACTTTTTCCCTTTTATTGCTTTTTACCTACAGAAGGTGTCTCTACAGAACTCTAATCTAAACACTAAACCAACCTTAAGTCATATCACTTTAAGCATCTCTCTCCTCTCCATCAGGGCCGAAGTTCCCATGAGTACATGGTACACCCCTGTCAGGGTCTATCTGCATGGCATACTGAACAGAGCACACCACAGAGCACTTTCACAGTTTCCTAACAGATGAGCAAACATGAAGCAGCCTGTTGGGAATTCAAAACAAGCAGTGTTACTTTTCTAAAAAACATATGAGCTACCAAAAACCAGTAAGTACTTGAATACAAATTCTCAAAAGGCAAAGATAATTAATCTGCCATGAGTAAAACTTTGACCTACCAGTGATTTTTCTTTTTTCTCCTTGCATCAGTCATATTTAGATAAAAGAAGATTGCTTGCTTATTACAATCAAATGTTTTGACTATTATCAAATGAAGGGTGAAACCAATTACATACTAAATGAGTAAGTACTGTAGCATGTAAATGTAGCATGAGCATCCTCAACTGCTTTTTGTGAAACACACTTTGGTTAATACAGGATATTGCTGTCAAGTCTCCTTCATCACATCTTCAGTATTGTGATCAGGAGTCACCTATGAGCTGTCACCGTGGCCTCTGTTTTAGAATGCTCATGTACCCATTTGTGCATCTTTGGTGCAATTTGACATTCAGAGTAAATACAGTAATTATTTCCTGAGTTTTATTTACCAGGGAAAGCAACTTTTGTCTGACTCTTTTAGTTCTGCTACCAACAGCACATTTCTTTGAAAACTGAAGACTGCTTGTGGTCTGTTACGTAAGAAGCAGCTCTTAAGTACAAAGCTCTCTATGATGCAAGACTGTTCCGACAGCCATAAGTAACAGGTTACAAGGTTAGGAAAAGCTGGGTTTAAGTCTAGCGTTGCTGGAGTCTCCTGGATTTCCCCTCCCCAAAATAAATATCAATTTTAATTAAAAAAAATAAAGGAGGATAAATAAGATGTAACGATTCACTTATTGCTTCACCTATTGCAGTTATATACAAATGATGCTTCAATGGAAATGAAGTGATAGAGATGCTAGAAAGATCTCTCATCAGACAGAAAATAAGTCTTAGGAGTTTTCACAGCTCAGGCTAATGAATAGCATCTGAACAGACTGCCAAGTGAAACAAAAGGCTGATTTAGAATGGAAGTGCTGCTGTCTTCTTGCATGGTTCCACCTGCCTCCCCTGATAGAATACTCTGTCACTGAAAAAGGATCTTGTGGTAGGAAAGTGTATGAAATCACTGTAGATGAACTGACTATAGCAGTTTCTACAAAATCATAAGGAAGAAAAACCCTGTCCCCTTACCCATGTCTCAGAAGTCCTTCCCTCAGCAGAATAAGACACAGAATAAGACTCAGTTTCACAGAAACTGAAGCATGAAGGGAAAGTTACACACCGGAAACTGAAACTGATTCATATATAATAGACTTTGAAGGAAAATTTTAAAAGGCAAATGAAAAAAAAAAATCCCTACTTTCCCCTTTCCTATCTCTGATATTAGAAAAGTGCACATGACAGGATATGGAAGATCGAGAAATCTTCCCCCTTCAAGTTATATTACATTGTACCAGATTTGCACGGAGAACAACAAGATTTCTATTAGGCTGAGCAGGAGCCAGCCAGCCCTCCTCCTGTAGCATGCAGGCATCTGTTACAGGACCAGTCTAGACCAACAGACCTCTAAGCTCAAGCAGATCAGCACAGTGAGAAACAAACTGAGCAACAGCCAGTGAAAGAATGACAGCTGGTTTTTTGGTTTTGGTTTTTTGGTTTGTTAATAAAAAAATGTCTGCAGGCATATTTTATTACACAAATGAGCTAAATGTTTATTAGATGAGGATGCGTATGACAAGATCTGATAGTCAGAGAGCACATTTTGAGCTTTCAACTTTGTACTGAACAGCAACAGAAAGAAATAAACACTAACCATTCAGGATGCTCAATACTGCAAAAGCTAACAGTAAAACAGGCATCAGAAACAACTGCAGCTTATTCTTTATTGTATTATCAGCTTCTAACTGTCCCTTCTTATCTACCAGCTTGCCTAAAGGGAATTTAAACATTTAAGCTCAAGATAGTCCTGCAAAACATCTGCTGCTTTAGGAGAAAGACTCAGAACTGCCTGGTCATGATAACGGAGTTATCCCTTGAGTGCAATGATGGCCTTTCAGCTGGAGCTGGGACACAGCAGAATGGTAATCAAGACAGTCTTGTGGTGAACCCACATGTGCACTACTTATTCTCAGAACAGATGTCATCATTCTCTAAAAATTCCGGCTAGCTCACATGGTAATATCAACTCAAGGATTAAAATCAACTCTTCAAAATCTATTTGAGTAACACAAATCATGGAGCTACTGTGGATATTAAAGCACGTCTGATCCAAACAAAGCAAAGGCTGTATTTTAAGACACTGTATCAGTAATCTCTCTATACTATCTTAGGTTTTCTTTCTCTTTTTTTTTTCAGTAATTAACCACCCACCTACATATGCAATAATCCACCTCTTTGTATATTATTAAAAGCTTCTCCCAGTTTCATGCACAAACATGAAGCTTAAAATGTCTCCTTTGCACAAACGTAACATGATGCTGAAGAAATCAACACAGAAAGGAGTACAGATTGCCAGTTCTCTTAATCTAGACTTAGACTACAAAATAATGGACAGAATGACCCTTAAATTTGTGTTTATTGATGGCCATTACACAACACTCATGCTTACAAAAAAATTATTAAAAAAAAATAATCTTGCAGTTCTCTGCTAACTACTTCACATGATGCCTAAGCCTGGCTACAAAGATGACAGGGTCTTTTTTTCTGTCTGGTGCAACCGGATGACAAAAAACATAAGCTTTGTCTCTTAAGAGGAAAAAAAAAAAAAAGCGTTCTTTCAAAAGTTTCAGTAGTTTAAAGAACATAGCATGAAATCTTTCTAGTCAGTACACTGCTACATAGCAACATGCACTTTCTTTTTTCTCCTTTGATAATGTGATAGATTTAAATACAGTTTGGGCGGGGTTTTTTTAGGGGTGATGGGTGGTTTGTTTGGTTTTTTTAGTCAAACATGCACAAGTCCTTTGGAGAATCTGTCCCAGCTTTCTGATTTTTGGAGGTATGCCATTATATTTTCTTGGGTTTTCCACTAAAAACTTCCCAAATACAAAAAATGCTTGCTCTGGTTTTTCAACTGGATTTTGTCCCAAAATCACATCTAATTGGATCTAAAGTCTCTTCTGAAAAGATTTTAGTTACCATAGGAAAAGTCACAACCCGGAGAGAACATGTATCAATGCACCCAGCTAAACTAATTGCTCTTCTGTTGGAGGACAACCAAGTGAAAAAACCCAGAAACTGAGCCCATCATCTATTTTATTATTTCAGAACACTTGATAATTGTGATTAAGGAACAGTAAATCCACAATTCTTTAATACTGTCAGAGAACTAGATGGAGACAGACATACCACCTTTTCTGATCTAATCACTAGTCTGAGCCATGGCAGAAATTACATCTGACTGGGAGGCAAGGAACCAGATCTAATGTTTGCTAAGCATGTTTCATTTCCATACCATTTCTGTTCAGAAAATAGCTCTAGTTCACAATCTTATTTTTAAAAATAGTTAGTTTATTCACCAATCAGCTCATATTCACTGAGTTTGGTGTTGAATTAAGTTAGCTTTGTAAAAATCACCTAAAATACTTCAGGCTGCAGAGCTGTAACAGCACAGAGCTTGACACTGCCGGCAAAAGCCCAGTGAGGGCTTCAACCCATATCCAACGTTAACTTAAAAACCAAACAGATGCAAGGATGGGATCATCCCCTTTGTCTGGGCTCAAAACTGAAGCTCAGGAGCTGCTTGAACAGCTCTTCAGCCATCCACAATGCACGGACAATAACAGAGGTAATGAGAGCTACGTAACAGCCACTTCAACCACTCCATTTCAACCCCCTGCTTCATATGAATCCCAGCCCTAGGTAAGGAAGTGTACAGAAACCGAGCTCTTCAAAGCAGCAGCAGCACCACTGCCTATGCAAACTACAACTAAGACACACAGCAAAGACTATAACGGAGCACTTTGCCAGATTTTGACCATCTGCACCTCTTCCTGCAAATTAATAATTTGGGAGAGTTGCATATCTTTTGCAGTATGTAACAGTAGAGCATATTTCTATCTTGTTTCTCATCAAAGAAAGCTTTTTCTATATTTACAGATAATAGAAAAAATACAAAACAAGTTCAGAATCAACTTGAACTATGAAGTTTAAACATAAAATAGTTACACAAACAAAAGAATTTAAAGAAATAGCAACGCAAGTACTAAAAGCACCCACTATTCTCTATTCCTCTTACTGCTGTCAAATCAGACATAAAAACTTGGAAAATATGCGCGACTCGCACAATGGTGTAGAACTCCATATTTATCTTCTATATTCTGGGTCTTTTTTGGACAGGCATTATCATGCTCAGACTGGATTGATATATCTCCCAAATCATGAAAACATTATACTGTATTCTTACTCTAGAAGCCACCAGTGATGGCAGAAATCATATTTTTACTTAACTCTATGAATGCTGTTAACTGTACTAATAAGCATACCAACGGCTGTATCTATTCCACCTAGCTAAGACCAGGGGGCAGCAACACTGTCAAACACAAACCAAAACAGGTTGATTTCTGACAGATCTATAAGCAACCATGGTTTTGTCACAAGAATAAAAAAGAAGTTAGTTATGGAGAAGTTACCGAGTTAATCTAAGTTACATAATAAAAGGTTACATAATAAAAATAAACTATATACTTTTATATGCAAACTTAATCACTGTTAGCCAAACAGCACAATAGTGCTGTTAAAATTCTGAACACAGTTTCTCTACTAAGCCAACATTAACTAATTTTAAGCCTCTCCAGTTATATTTTTCCATACCCAAGGCTATCAGGAGAATGACATGATTAATACTCCTTCCTTGCATACCAAATGTTTTGCTCACGACAACATATTCAGCAAAACTAAAAAGAATCTATTAAACTCATCTCCTAGGTACGTTCTGGTTCCTGAAGAACTGACAAATACTCAATGAATTAAGTGTGTAATCCAAATCAACAACTAACTGGAGTCTATGAAACAGCAGCAAAAAACTGTTCTTTTCAGCATTATTATGCTAGCACCTTCAGCCAAGCACAGAGCAAGAGCAGAGCTAGACACAGTCTTGTTTTAAAGTCATTTGGAAGACATTTCCTCATAACTGCTGACCTAGTCCATAGGAAATTGCACTGAAACCTCAAATAAGAAGCAGTGGACTGATAGTCCATAGAAACAAGCTCTGGAAGTTTATCCATTTTCACACTCCTATTTCTTGATAGCAAAGCAGGATGAATGTTTAAACGATGCTCATAATAAGCATTAAAAAAACCCAACACTGATGCTTCAAGGTTGAGATGCTGAGACTGTACAACCACTTCTGCTGCATTGTTTTGCCTCTCTCCTTCCACCACCTATTTTGTTTTCGTATAATTTTCCTCGCTCCACATTCATCCCCTTCATCCTTACTTCTTTCTTTAAATGAAGTCTCCCTTGGCAGGTTTCCGCAGTCAGAGTTCCATGCTGGCTTAATGTAACGAGTGGCTGTAGAAAACCTCTGCTAAGGCTCCCAAACAAAACTCAACCTGCATCTTTCCTCTAAAAATCTCAACGTTCACACTTTTTTCTACTGCAACAAATGACAACACAGAAAACACCAAGAGCCACAACACTAATGCTCAAGTTCAGACAACTGCTTTATGCCCTAACCTTTAAGACGCAAGGGCAGGAAAGCTTCCTCTAACTAGCTCAACACAAGAGCAAAGTCCCACAATTAAAAGACCAGATTACACGCATACCAATGCCTCCAGCACCCACGGATTTTGGCGGGTGGTTCTGCCCCGTTCTGATGCTCTCTCAAACATGAAGGGAAAGGAAAGAAAAAAAAAAAACCAATAAAAGGAAAAAATAAAAAGAAGAGGGTTGTTAAAAGGGAAGCGTGGGGTGTGATTTACCTCTTCCAGCAGTGTGACCGTATTTCTGCAGTTCTGCAGCCGGGTGGTGAAGCTGGAGGTGGTCGGGGAGTTGTAATCCTCTGTGGTCTCGGCGATGAACTCCGACACGGTGATCTGGTCCGGCATGATCCTACCCCACCGGTAAAGCCCAGAAGGAGCCGAGCGCACAGATCCAAGGGAGAGGAAGCCAAGTTTGGGGTGATAAGGTGGGGGGAGGGGAAAAAAAAAAAAAAAAAGAAAGAAAAAAAAAAAATTAAATCAGAGGGAAGACGTTAAGAGCCAGCAGGGACCCGCAGCATCAAAGCAGCGGAGCCACAGAGAGAGGCTGAGGCTTCACCCTCCACATCCAGCCTCTCCCCCGGCCGCCCCCTCCTCCTCCCGGGCAGGAGGTGAGGGGGGAGAGGCCCCCGCACGGCAGCCCTCGCCCCGCGCCGCTCGGCCCCGACGGCGGGGAGCGCTCCCGCGGCTGACCGCGGCCCCGCGACGGCTGCGGGGACGGGGCCGCCTCGGAGGAGTCCGGCCCCGCCGCCGGCGCTGAGCAGAAGGCGGTGGGAGGGAGGGCGGGAGGGGAGCGGCGCCCGCCAACCCCCACCCCGCGGGGCTCAGCCTCTTTCCCCACCCGCCGCCCCCCCTCACGCCCCTCGCCTTCAGCGCCGCGCCCGCCCGCCGCTAAGTTAAGCACTAACTTGTGCGGGCTCCGGCTGCGCCCCCCGGCCGGGGGAAAGGAGGGGAAGGGCCGGGGGAGGCGGCGGGGGGCGGCGGCTGAGCCGGGGCTGGCGGGGGCTCCCGCCGCCGCTGACAGTCACCCGGTGACTGGCACGCGCTGTCCAGCGCCCGCCCGCAGCCCTTACGTGGGACGACGAGGAAGTGCTCCGCGCACGCGCCGCCGCCCGCCTTCCCCGCCCGCCCTCCCCCAGCCACCCGGCGGCACCGCCCCCTCCCCCGGCCCTGCTCCCCAGCCCCCCCCACCCTCGCTCCGGCACCGCGGGGGGCTCTGCGCCGCTCCGCTCTTGATTTCCTTCCTCTGCTGCGACCGAAAAGGTTCCTGTGCTGGCAGCGCGCAAGGTGCGGGCCGGGGGCCGGGCTCCGGCTCTATCCCCAGCCGGCGCACCGGGCTGGCCGTGCCGGCAGCCGCGGGGCAACGGGGACCTGCCCGCCCCGCCCCCGGCCAGGGCAGCCCCCCGGCTCCAGCCGCGGGTAAGCCCCGAGGGCAAGGCGGCGAGCGTCGCGGTTTGTGCTTTCTTTCAGGCCGTCACAGGCAGTCGCAGCCCTTTTTCGTCAAGCCCATGTGCTACCAGCTCTCCGGGACGTAAACCGCGAGGATTTCGCACAGCCGCCGCTGATAGCGTCAGCGCTCTCACAGCCTGGCTATAGAGATCTTTATCCTCTTCTGCTTTGGTGATTTGAAAGAAGCCCTGCTACGTCTCGGTGACGGCCTTGAAGCCGCTGTTACTGCTCCGTGCTGCTAACCCCGAGCCTGCTCAAAGGCAACGGCAGGTCGCTGTGGCAATGGCCGGGCTGCCGCGCTCGCCATGGGCCCTTCCCTTCCCAGCAGCGCGGCCCCGAAACCCTTGCCACAGCCCTGGTGCCTTCCTTTGTGGTGTTCGCCGCTCCTGCATCCTCTCACAAGCAGGATTTGTGAATAAGTGAAAACACCCTTTATGTTATTGCATCATGTAATGCTGGGGATTGACAGACAGCACTAATGAGGCTTGCCTTTTTTTTTTTTTTTAAGCTTAGGTTTTGGGCCCCATATGTGCCTTTCTAAAGAAGGCTGGGTCTCAGGAGGCTCAAGTAATTATGGTCATCTGCTGTTTCAGTCTGATTTATTTGGTCATACTATGTCTCTTCCTTCGCTTTGTATTCGGGATTCTCTCCGTGGAAGCTGGGAAATTCAGGACCGGTAAACATTCTCAAATCTGAACAATTGAAAATGAGTAATATTGTATGGATACATCTCTGTCAAAGGTTTTAATGTTCTGTATGTAAGGACCTAGAAAAGGACCCACCTAAAAGCTTAGGCTTTTACATGGGTTCGTATGTAAATCTAATAAAAAGCCTGTACAGCTCAAAACCAGTTGAAAATCCCACTGAGAGGCTGCAATGCCTGAGTAAGCAGAAAAAGGAGATACCTGATTTGTGTATACCCATAAAAAATTATTTGTATGCAGTTCTGCCAGCAAAAATATGACCAGTACTCCTGAGAAATGTTCCTGTCTGAGCATGTTTCTTTGATTCCATTGCCTTAGCAGAAGCCCTCCATATGGCCATGTGATTGCTGCTGCTGCTGCTGCTGCTGGTTCACGTGATCGGCCTTTCCGGCACAAAGGCTTCAGGCTCGTACAGATGATTGTTAAACATCATGAGACTCTGAAAAGTAAGAGTGGGCAAGAGGAGGAGGAAGCCAAGAAAAGAACCGTGTGGGAGTTGCAGTGAAAAATGGATCTGGGTGAAAAAAAAATTGAAGCACTGAAGAAGCAACTGGAGGGGTAGGAAGAAAATCAATTGAGGATCGTGTTCGTTAACAGTGTGGAGGAGGAAGAGAGATCAAGAAGATAAAAATGGCTGGTGGTATCCAAAGCAGTATGGAAAGAGAGTGAAGAACTGTCTGGAGGCCTGGAGGAAGAGTTGCTCGTAGCTTCGAAAAGAGCTGTGTCAGTGTGCCCAGCCTGCATGGGAAACTGGATGGGTGAGAGGTGGGGATTTGGCCAGAGGGGTCTCTCTGGTCATCCCCAGTAATTTCCTGCAGAACATCAATCGTGGCCTGTCACAAGCCACTCCTGAGCCAGACCTATGGTCTGCAGGTCGGTTACAGTGCTCACATTAGGAGGAGTCCTGATCCCTTTCTAGCAGATTTCAAGTGAGGATAAATCCATTGCACTTATGGGTAAACTGGTTTAATTAATTGAATACTCTCACTGTTAAAGTAGAATTGTTCCTTTCTGTCTGAGGTTATTGAGCTTGAGCACTAGTCTTTGGATTGTAAAATAACCTCATCTTAAACAAATCCTATCCCAAAGAGCGTAGAAAGAAGCTGGACTCAGTGCTACCAACATAATTTCTTTGAGTGTATTTAGAGAAAATTTTAACTGCAGAATTGAATGGTATGTTCAACAAAGAAAGGGAGGAGGCAAGCCAGGGAAACTGGAGCAGCAAAGAGTGACAGAAATGAAGGCATAGCAGAGAGTAGCTGAGCTTCTGTGTTCCCTCACCAGGAAAAAAACCCTCAACTTATAAAATATGATTATTTTTTTTTTTAAATGAATACAGGACAATACTGGGAAATAAAGAGAACAGCACAAGGCCTAAGGGTGAAAAAGGAAGATCAATAGCTACTGATCATAATTGCCTATTAGTCTGGGGGTTTTTGACAGTTCTTAAATTGTTAGCTTTATTAAAGAGAATATAATGCTCAGTTTTGCTGCTTTGAAGCAGCATTTCCTCCTCCCTGCACAGATGCTAAGACAGAAAATAGCCCTATGGGCATGACCTCTTTAGGCTTGGATTATCTTCACTTAAACTCACTGGAAGCAAGATTAGTTAATTAATATGATGTTAATAAAAAATAAATTATACAACTTGCCGGTAAAAATGTGCTTACATTTAAACTAGTCAAATTATGTAACTGTTTCAGATAGCTCTTGGTGGATTTCAGATTTAACCATGTTTTCTGTTTTGCATTGTGATCGGTATCTGAGATTCACTTCTAAATTTGTAAGATGCACCTCTCTGTAAATTGTCACTAACTGAAATCACTGTTTCACTTCACAAATGTCAAAGAATAATCAGCAGAGTGTGAAAGTTCTATTTCACGGCGTCTGCTCGAACGCTATCTTAGTCTGTGCTAAATCCTGGGGGAGGCTGTGCCACAGCCTTTTTCTGATGTAAGGCTTGCCAGTAGAAGTTATGATTATCTTGCTCCTCTTGGTATTCTGATGTGAAATGCATCCCAGTGTCCATCCTGGATGCTGGGACAAGGTGGTGTGGGTGAGGAGCATGCAGGCAGCCCTGGAAAGCACACTCCTTACTGATGCAAGGAAGTTGTGCTGTTCTGCCATCCCACCCAGTGATGCACTGCACACATCCATTTGGTTCCCTAGCCTTTTTCTCTGCGATTGACAGGAGAAGGGTTAATTACAGCAAACTGATAACATTTCTGCAATATTGCTGGTAGTCACCGTGCTTAGGGAGAGGCTAAGGAACGAAGCAACAGCACAAGCTACTAACATAGGTGTTTTGCAATAAGCTAGATATTAACTCTGATAGTTTTCATTTTATAGTACTCTAGTCACGTTATATTTAGATTGAGATCATCAGTTCATTCACAAGAGCCCAGCAGCAGTCATCAGGTGATGATGACTATTGTCATCACTGTGAACTTGCAAACACTACAGGTATGTGCCAGAGGTGAGGAGCTGCAGCGGACTTGCCTAGCTCCTCACATCATCAATGCAATTAACTGTTTAAACCGTGCAGTGATGAGGCAGAGAACAGCAAGATTATCTTTCCACTATAGATAAGGAGGCAGATACAGGAGGCTGTGGCCGTGCTGATCAAAAGCAGGGCTGTATTTTTGGGTGTCTAGTTTTAGCTGTGCAAAGTCAACTCACAGGGTATCAAGGCCTCAGCTGTGGTGAAGCTGGCGGTGAATCTCCCCCAGGACACAATGAGGCTGCCCGCAGAGAGCAGCCCCAGGACAACCCCGAAACCACGCTTGCCTGCCTCACAGATAGCGGGCTGACACATACAGACTCAGGTGTGGTTGCTGCTTGGTTTTTGGAAACAAGTTTGACCTGAGTCCCTGGCTGTGCACCAAATATGCTGTCAAGCATGCTCAGACAAGCTGCCTCCGGGGCCATTTGCAACCTGTCAGCGTGGCAATGAAGTGAGTTGTTAGCTGAAGAAGGAAATCACTGTGCACATGGCTACTGTGCAGATGACTCCTCTTGATTAGTACAGACACAGTCTTGCCAGGATCTCACATGACAAATCTGTTTTTTCTTTCTTCCCAAGTATGAAAGAGATGATGCCACTTTGCAAATAAGGGTTTACACTTACGCTCATTTCTTTAATTTCAAGGTTCCCGTCTTGGCTATTGCTGCTCATAAAAGCGGTGTAGATCAGACATTAGAGTTTAATTAAAACATTAAATCATTGAAATACACATGCTATTGTTAGTAAACTATATAGTTCTTTTTATGGTCCTTACCCTCTTAGCAAACATGGAGAGTATCAGCAGCTCAGCAGCAAATGAGCAACAGAACTATTGGCATGCTAAAACTCATCAGGAAAATACCCTCAGGCTATGCTGCTCCACTATACTGCTATTCTGAATACATTTGTGGTTTGGTGTTACATTCATCCATTTCAGCTAAACGCAGCAGTCAGCATTACTTCCCATCCTCCTTCCTACCCTAACTCACTGTGTGGGATCACTGTATGGCATGAAGCAGCCGTGGTATTTGATCCCCAGTAAAGTTGGCTTGAGATTCCTGGAGAGAACATATATATGGTAAATTGCTGTTGCTACGTTTTTATACTTTCAGTTTCAGATAACTTCTGACAAAATTAATGGGAAATACTTATTTAAATTTATGGTTGTAAGTACTAGAGTATCCACATATATTTCTGAACCTCCCCTCTTATCTGAGTGGAATGTTGACCTTAGAGGATACAAGGAGCTTCAAATCAACAAGAATCTCAAGCAGGGCGAGTTTGGCTTTTGGTTTTGGAGTATGTCATGTGCTAAAACTTGGGAAACTTTTTTTTTGGTTAATGGAACTCCTATAGTTTTGTTTTGAAAAACAAAAACACCCCATTTGTGTAAGGACGCTTTGTACTTCAGTGGGAAATGTTTAGTCAGGAGGAGTTTCACCTCCAGGAGCAGTGTCCTCCACAGAGGACAGTCTTGTTGGCTGCCTGAGCCTCGTATGAAATGTAACAGCTACGTATTTTAACCTGCAGGATGTTTACACTTTTAATGTCACGTAAATGCATGATCGACTCATAGGAAAAGGCAAAGTTTGTTTTAAACATTGAAGCCTGCATCACACATTGTGACTGGTGCTAATTTGCTTGAAGGAAACTTCGATGGTAAACTGCAAAGTGGTTCTGCTTGCAGAAGAAGGCTGTTGGAATTGACATTTGGAAACAAATCTTTGGAATGATTGTGTCGCAGGGACAGAACAGTCAGGTAACTTTGCAGTCAAAGAAAAATGTTCTTTTCTAAATCATATTGCTGTACATGCAGAAACACAAAATCCAGATCCAGCAAACATACTGATTGCAATTCTGTATTCTTAAGTGCCAGTATCTACCAGCATGGCTTATGGACTACATGAACTACATCAACAATTTCTTCTGCCACTGTGACTGTTTTGAATACGAGAATCAGCTGATTTCAATTTTAATACTGGCATCTCCAAGCATTTGTCTTCAATTGGTATTTAAAATTAGATAAGAAAACATAAACAACTGCCTCAGAGACTACAGTATTAGTTTAAAAGCCTTTTGGCGTTAGAAGTAGTGGTTTGAACAAAAGGTTCTTTTTGCATTCTTTCAATATTAATATGATAGCAAAAAGGGAAGCCATTGTGTTCTCATTACAAATGACATTTTGGTAACAGTAAGATCTTGCATTTTTAACACTGTATGTACCAAATGAAAAAAAAAAATCAAAGCATCAGAAACATGCCACTGAAACACATAATTTGCGTTTTATTTACTTGAATGTCCTGTGCAAGGAGCATGACTGAAAAATAGGTAAGCTCAAATAGCCATCTCAGAGGACAGCTGAAAATAACAGCAGTGAAAATGAAGCACAGCATTGAGTTACACAAGATTAAGCTGACTAATCTGCTGATTCAGTTTTGCCTTTGTTTTTTGGTTTTGTCATGCAAGATCAAGAGTCATGCAGACAAACCCGTAATGGCATTCCCAGCTCACAGTAACAACAACAAGCAACAGGCTGTTCCCCTGCGACCTCTGCATCCTCCAAAGAGAAAACCAGCAGAATGTTCAACTGCAGCAAGAAGAAGCAGGCTAGGGACAGGGAAGACATGTTTGTTCTTTTGTTGTAGGTATGCTGACTTTGTTTTGTTTTTTTTTTTTATTTTGTTAGAGATGCTCATTTAAGAACCTGAACTTGCATTCATGGGAAGTGTAATACCAAACGTGCTGGAAGAGATGAGATTCAAATACAGGCCTTAAACCATCTGCAGAATATAAAGCCCCAGCAGTATATTCTTCTATAACAACCATATTTTGAAGAAAGATACCAAACTGTTATGAATGCTGATGGATTAAAAAAACCCATCAGTCAAGCCTCTGCCCTTGCCTGTGGTGCACATGGGAGCCTGCTCATCGCTCATAGAGAGAGTCATGCAAGGACTTCTAACCCTACAGGAGATGCTTTCCCAGCAGGACCCACCAATGCTGTGTTGGTGAGGGTAAGGACCAGCAGGAGGGAAACCTGTGCATGGTTATCCTCACATTCCTGACCCTGAGTGAATCCTTGGGGGACTGTTGGGACAGGCACAGCAGAGACAGTAGCACTAGAGCAAGCCATGCCAGTGGGATTGCAAAGGACAAGACAAAGCCAGTGTATCATGAAGGGGTACTCTGTGATTGAAAGAACAGAAATAAAGGTTCTTCCAAAGTAGGAACCATAGTAGCTGAACGCTTTTTTTTTTTTTTTTTAATGTGAGAAATAGCAATGACTAAAATCAGAGAGTGGTACTGCAGAAATGAACATGTTGCAGGGCAGCTGGCATAGCAGGCTTTCCAAAATAAAAAGAGAATGAATCAAAACCTCAACCCACCCTGCAAACATTTCAATATTTTCTCTTTCTCTCTGGAAACGATATGGCTGTGTCATTATCCAGGCACATCTCTGCTTCTACCTAAGCTGCTAAATGTATGCTGATGGCATCATGTGTCTTGCCTGCAGTAAAACTGGAGGTTCAGGCTAAAATGAACCTGGGAAGCTGTTTGAGAATGAAATAAAGGCTCTGTAAACCTGGGATCATGTCCTTGAGCTGCCACGCATGGCTGTAACATGGCATTTGATCTCTGTGTGCATCATTTCTCTATCTGGAAAATGCAGACAATTACATTTATTTTTCTAGGTGAAAGCACGCTGGCTTACCCAGCTGAGCAGTGCTATATCAGAACTAGGTATTTTTTTATATGTTTTATTGTAAGAATTTCAAAAAATAGTTGAAGGATGGGAAGGGCTCTTGGGACAAACAATTTCACTGGCGTTTTATTGGATAGACAAAAAGGATTTGCAGGTAAATGAAAGGTTTTATTTCCACTAGTTGTTCATGATGTGAAAATACGAAGCAGAAAGATCCGGTTTTGTGGGGGTCTTTTCCCTGTATATTATGAATTTATTAGAATTAAAGCAGTATTTAGTGGAAGAAGAGGGACTGAGACCCCCATCATGCTCAACAGATATATAGAAGGATCTTATTAATGTCTATAAATATCTGAGTGGTGGGTGTCAAATGGAAGGAGCCAATCTCTTTTCTGTAGTGCCCAGCAATAGGACAAGGAACAGTGGGTATAAACTTGAGCGTAGAAGGTTCCACCTCAACATGAGGAGAGACTTCTTTACTGTGAGGGTGACGGAGCACTGGAACAGGCTGCCCAGAGAGGTTGTGGAGTCTTCTTCTCTGGAGACTTTGAAAACCTGCCTGTGTCTGTGTGGCATGCGCTAGGTGATCCTGCTTTGACAGGGGGTTGGAGTCAGTGATCTCTAGAGGTCCCTTCCAACCCCTAACGTTCTATGATTCTATGAAGTGCATTTGTGGCTTTACACAAGCTTTCTAAGACAGAATTTACAGATGTGCATATGTATGGGCTTACTGAGTTGAAGTTCAAAAGGTGGCTGATAGTGTTGACTAAGCATACTTCATTTCTTAATTTCCTAAATAGCAGCTCGTTAGAGAAATGCTGGAAATAAATCTGCAGATGTTGGATGTTACAAGAATAGCCCTTGCAACCACTGAATTTACTAGCATATCTGCATTTCTCTTATATAAGCCTCTGTTTTCAAGGATGCATCACTTGGCCAGGCTCTAGACTTAGCATAGGAAAATTTCAATTAAGAAGCAATGTCTTTTGGGTTTGGTGAGTTTTGAGGCTTGTTTGGGTTTTTTGTTTGTTGTTATTTTTTTTATTAAGGAGATCAATATGTTTAACAATACATAAGGCCTGAAATAACTTGAAGTATATCTGCTTTAATGCTCAAAGGCATTTACTTGTCATCAAGTAAAATAACTCAAATTTAAAATTAGGGTCTGAATGTTATATTAAAGTAGACATTTGAATGTTGTTGTGAGGTTCTATTAAAACCCAGGATGGCAGACAACTATCTGGAGGCTTTTGGAAACTGGTATTGCTGCATGGTCCTGGTCTTCGTTGGGTGAGTGTTCACTTGGTGCTAAATGAAATAAAGAAGTTCAGAATTTCATTCTGGAAGTCCATCACATCAGTCTCTCTCTCTGATTACTCACTTGCTTCTACTATTACCTACTGAAATTAATCTTGCTGCCTCCGAAGTTAACTGGCTGTCCACTGACCATGGTAGAAGGTGATCATCTGCTCATCTGTCCTGCCTTTAATAATTATTTTAATGCATTGCTGATCCCAGCAAATGTCAAAATTCTACAGTCCCTAGAAATTTTGTGGGAAAAGAAAATGAGAAGAGAAAAAATATGTTTATTGCCCCTACAGATAGAAAAGGCTCACTCTCATCTTGTTCTTTATCAAGATACTCAGTGTAAAAGAAACAATCTGTTAAGTGTCCTGGTCATTGGAAGTGTTTCACTGCTGGTCTGCACCTCAACAGCTGCAGTCAAGACACAACTCCATAGAAAATCAGGTTTCCTTAATCTCAGTGATCACAGCAGTACTTATTTGAGTGTTGGTGGTTGTGCGTTATTTTATTCCTCTAAGGAAATCTAGGAGCAGTAGGACACAAAAACTTAACTGCTGTTTCAAAATCAAATAGGAATATCCAGCTTAATAGCTTCATATTTTTCAAAAGATGATTGTTTGACTTGTGAACTTTTGCTTATTTAAGGCATCGTGGACTTAAAATGGAAAAATATGCATAGCCACGTGACAAAGCAAATGCACCAAGGGGAGATTTATTTGGTTTTCAGAATATCAGCAGCAGTGATTCACCCCTCTTGGCTGGGCTGAAGTGCAATGTGGTCAGCTGTTTCCCCCAGGGAAAAAGAAAAGATGAAAGTCCCACACTGCTGCGACGGCCACGCAGGGAGCAGCGACCTGTGCCAGGGCAGCTCCAGCCAGTGCACCAAGTACAAAGAAAACTCCAGCCTTACCCATCAGCGTTGTTGTTGTTGTAGGGTTTGAAGTCAGGCAATCCAAATGTAGCTTTTAGCGGTTCAATGAAACACAGTGAAAACTTTAAAACGAGAGCACTCACCATCCAGAGACTGAATAAATAAAAGGGTTATTTAGACAACTGTGTGCTGTTCAGCACTGTACTGCACAAGAAGAGAGTCCCTCCTCTTTCAAACCCCCACACAAGTCTTGCCATAGATCTTTCAGGCTGATCTCAGAGATTTGTTGTTTTCAAAGTTAAAACAACATCAGTTACCAGATCTAGACGAGTTGAAATGAGTTACAAAAAGTGTCTTTTTTATACCCTGCCCCCTCATCCAGCTTTGAAATCTATGAAAGCAAGGCAAAATGCATAATAAATGTTAGTGGTTTGTTCCAGTACTTCCTCAGGCAGCCAATGTTCTGTAAGGATTTACTGATTTATTGGATTTTTTGATCTATAGTTTAGACCTTCTTTGAAAAACACCCACTGTAGTAATGTCTGAATGACATTAATCAGAGAAAAAAAAAAAAAAAAAACCACTTGCAGGTATTGCAATTGATAAAACCAATTTCTTCTGGGCTTATTTTTCATAGATTCTCATCTGCGTTTTACTCTAAAACAGTTATTTATGTCTTTCTTCTTTCTTACCGATTCCATAGTGAATCTCTTGAAGAAAAACTTGAAAGCCTGGAAGCTGAAGATCTCATGTCTCATTTGTCACAACGAGAAACCGACCTAGATGAGGAGAAAAGATCAAGTAAGTAAAACTGACCAAAGCTATGGGACTGACAAGATCGCTTATTCAAACAATCAGTTTGAAACAATGTCAGTGGCATTTTATTCCGTGGCAATTTATCATATGTTATGTGATTACTGCATTTGATGCTGTGAATTTTGTCGTGGTAAACAGATCCATTAGAAATCACCTGAGAATAATGCCATTGTGAAAAATGGCTACAGGAGATTTTTGTTTCGCTGACTGCGAAAACTCTTCAACTAACTCAGTGTGGCAACTACTCACTCAGCTGCACCAAGTACAGAGCTGGTAATGTCGCCTGTCCAAGTTGTCTGACACTTCAGAAGACCTTGTTTTCAGCTATAACTTCAGTCTAATCATCCAGGCTGAAAATTTCTGTGTCAGGTGTATGCACCAGACCGATCTTTTTTGGAAGATGGTGATACAATTTGAAGGATAAAGAGATTGGGAGCAAGAAGTGGCCTGACAGCGAGGAATCCTGCGGGTAGGAGAGGGGAGGAGGAGACATGGTTATATCAGGACATGGACAAGTGGTTTCACAGTTTTTCATCAGACTTCACCATTATATTGCATACTATTTCCAGTTTAAGACTTGTAATTGCTGTGGGGGAAGGAAGGCGATAGAGATGCTGCAGAGCCTCTGGAGGAGGTGGGTAGGACTGTGACATGTCTTTCACTCTGAAACCTGATGGGCTGATCTCCATGGTGGGTCCAACGGGACAAGGTGGAAAAAGACTGACTGGAGCTTGGGGCCAGATATTGGCACTGGGAAGGAGAATACTACCCAAAAGCCATTGCCTTTTAAGATGAGATGGTAAAGCAAGGAGGCTGGGACAAGCCACATGAAAGAGAGAGAAGCAGAGTGAGTAGGTTGGCAGGATGGGAGATGTGACAAGGACCCATAAAGATCGAACAGAGGGGCCAAGGCAGAAGGGCAACAGGAGGGAGACCACCTCCAGATTGCTCCCTTTGCTTAGCAAGTCTGCCCATTTCCATTTGAGCACAGCATTGATTCCATGAAGAAAAGCACATCTACTCCTCTGTAAATCTGGTTTTTTCCTTCTCTCTAAGAGAAGTATTGTTACTTCTGTTGACCTATTTCTCGAGAGACTGCTGTAGTTTGTTTATGGGTTTTGTCCTGTTTGTTCTACTTTTCCAAACATGTCATGTGGGTCTGGAGGTTTGCCAACCCTTAACATTAAAAATAACATAGAATTATCCCTGTCTCCAAGACACATGGGATTCAATTAAAAATTGCGACATAGCAGTTTTTGGATGCGATGTTACTCTATCTTTTTTCCATTCTGTTCCTGAGCCTTTAGGATATTTTCAAGTGATGTTCTCAAGAGCTCTTTTGTCATGAGGAGGGCTAGACACCTCTTTAACCAGCAGATTTCAGATTTTTACATACTAGCTGAAGAGGATCTGAGATCCTTCCAGGTATGCCACCAGCTTGGCTACATGGAAGAAGAAACGGTTACGAGCTCTGTCTGTAAGGAAGAGGTGTGTTCTTTGATATGAAGGCAAAGGTGTAAACCTTAAACCAAGAATGTTATACTTCAATATTATGTTATGTGCAGGAAAAAGGTGTTCAAAGAAGACCTAGGTGCTGCACTTTTTTTTTTGTGGACTGGGAAAAGCCTCCACCAGCAGACAACCAAGTACCATCGTCTTACAACAAAACCACAGCCACTGGCAACCCTGGATGTGACTCAGCCCACGATGACGTGTCTGTTTGTTGTTTAACTTCACAGAGCATCTGTTCCTTTTAATGATATTATCCATCTCCTCAGGCAAAACAGTCACCTTCATGATTATAGGTTTATGCTATTCAAATCACAGCAAAGAGAAAAAATATATAATGGCTCATTGCTTTCTAAATCGAATGCTGGCCTAAGTTTACAAGTAACTATGATTTACATTAGATTATGTTTTGAATTGATGGTAATTTATTTTGCATAAATCCAACAAGTCAAAGAATCTCCTTAAGCCTGCTATAACGAGCTACTGAATATTATTTAATTACTCACTTGCTATACGCAGTGTTACCAGTGTTTGTGGCTGGATCTCAATGGTTCAGGATGATTGTATTCCCTTTCTAGCTCTCTTATTCATTCTGGGCCTCTCAGTACTACAGCAACCAGCAAATAAAATGAAATATGGAAGAAATCCAGAAAAATATTTATAAAGAAATCAGGTTGGTTGAAGTTATTGGAATTGATTGATGAGAAACAAAACTGAGAAAGAAAAATGTGTGACTCTCCTAGAGAGAAGAAAAGTGGGTTCAATGCCCTGATATGGTGACCTTGGACAAGTTATTAGGGCATTATTCAGATGTCAAGTTCCTAAGGCCTTACGGCCATGCAAGTGTTTTGTCTGGGTAAAAAGTCTTCTGAGACCTCTATGACACTTTTGTGAAACATCTTTTCTGAAACTCTTGACCCAAGGACAGTAATAGAATTTGGGCTGTATCAAGATGGCATCTTGAGACTCTTTTTCACACAAGAAAAGAAAACAAAACCAAAAGAAAAACAGTGCTTTCCAACTGTCCTTGGCAATGTGAAGGTAACACTATCTTATGTAAAGTCCTTATATATGACAGTATGTGAGTGGGAGCAGAGAGTGAACAGGCAATATAAGCCCCCAGAACAGATAGAGAACAATGAAAACCTGGGACAATATGATTGGTTTTTTTACCTAGGGACACCTACACCTGAAAAGAGAAAGACTAGTTAGGGTTTAAGTAAGAAAGAGGCCTAACTGAGAACAGGGTGACATTAATGGCAGCTGGGTGACAATTCAGCACAATACAATACATTAATATAATAGCAGATTCTATTAGTCCCCAGATGAGGAAAGCATTTGCTCTTGTTCCGGATTATAAATATGTACAATCATATTGGATTAATTGGGACAATCTAAGTGCTTGACTAATCCTAGCTCTTAACTAATAGGTATAATGACTTGAATCCCATATATTTTTATGCTTTTAGAGCTGGTTAAATAGCGTGGAAAGCCAACGGATTCTCAGGAATGGAATATAAAAATTGCCGATATATTGGATAATGGTCAAGAAGAAAATCTCAGGCAGGGATTTTGCAGAGGAGAGGAAAAGATCAGGAAATATTTTTACATTCTTCAATTACCTGCATTTGATATTGTTTAAACTCTGTGCGATTGCATGCCTAAGTCATTTAATGACCAATTTAGTTTGCTTTTTATTTTGGAGGATTTTTTTTTCTTTCATAATAGATACACAACCTGAACAGCAGTAATATAAATATGTATTTTTTGCACGTCTAATGAACATTTTAGGACAAATATTAACCAGTCAGTTCTCATGTATGCCTGCACTGGAGTTAACATAACTAAAAAAACCTCAAACAAGCAAAAGTTAATATTGTTTCTACAGTCACTGATGTAACAATAATAGTAGTTGTACACCACCATGCTGAAAATCAACTCCCTTTATGTCCAAACAATAGAGTGAATCACACAATTCTGACCTTGATATACAAATGTGCTCATGTAGTAATTATAGCTTTTGTGCTTTCTGTATAAACAGACTACTACATCTGGAAATGCTGTAGGGTACTGCTTCATTCCACAATTTGCAGCTAATGACTGAGCAGAAAGCTTTTATATCACAAAAAGTTTTAAAATAAAGCAGGTAGAAAAAACTTATTTCCTGCAAATGAAAACATTAAGCTGGTTATTTGAACTGCGTGGAGTCAAGTCATTGCTCTTGTCTATATTCTGTTGAAAAGTGTCTCTTACAAATTTAAAGATTGTCTTCACAATAGCATTTTGTAAAGGCTATTAAAGCTGGGTTTGTAGGCAAAATATAGAATTAAATTACTCAATCCATGCGATAATTGACATGTTCTTGAACAACTGTGAGGATAAAGAAAATGTCTTTCACTAGTGCCAAAATCTGCTTGTTCTGTTTGTGTCTATGTTGGTATCATCCAAACAGGATGTGACAAACATATGTTCTTTGGCTTCGCACTAATCCGTGATTTGGATAACACTATTAGGATGTGGTCTAACAAACTTCAGTGAAGCAAATCCGAGGATGTTTGTCTGTGGACGAGTCACCTGAGACTTGATTTTAGTATGTCCTAAGCAATAGAAGCTCCATCCTGACCTGTGTGTTATCAGTGCTTCCACAGAAATATACCATCAAAATACTATCATGCTTATAGGCATGAGTGGAATCCTGAAAGGAGTAATAATTAAAAAGTCATCACTGAATTGTACTAACCCAACATAGAGCCCAGGAATGAACCTGAAGATCTGTCATTCTCTTGATGATGAGTCCCTGTTTATAATGGTTTCTGAGAAATATCAGTTACTCAGGTTTTAATCTATTAAATAATTACAGTGACGACTTTAGGTAACTCTAATTTCTTAACCAAAATTTTGTTTAGTGACAGAAGTTCTACCAAAGTCCATAAATATTACATCAATAGGGTTTTTTACATCAATACATCAATTACATCAATATAGGGTTTTTTTCAGGAACATTTAAAACCTCAAAAAATACCAAGATAGCTTTCTTGAAATAAAATATTTTTTCCTCAATTCCATCCCAATTAGCATGAATTTCATTACTTCTCTCTATTTTTTTTTATGAATAGTGCCTGGAATTAGCCATTCCCTTGTTTTATACTAGACTGATGTCAGGCTGAGAGGGTTATTAATCCCTAGGTCATTCCATATATTGGTAAAGTATAAGCATTCTTCCAATCCTCTTGAAATAGCCATATTTTTGAGTATGTATGGATAATCAGCTTAAAAATTCAGATAATTTCTTGGACAGTACTCTTTGAAAAAACAACAGATTAAAAAAGAATCTAGTTTTAGGAGATGGCATTACTCTTAGAATGGAAATCAGTTCTCCTTCCTCTGATACGATCATCATATGATTATGAAATGATCGTGGCAGGATATATGGGCTGTGCAAGTGCTATAGAATAGTTGCACTGGACAGCTTGAATATAGTTTAGGAATTCATGCTGCAAAACACAATTCCAAGACTCAACACTTTTGTACATCACCACCGTATGACGTGATGACACGTTGCTGCAGAGGGCCAGATGGGTTAAGTGTAGTTGTTTGCTAATACTCTTCAGTCTCATTCAAAGGGGAATTTTCTTTAAGATGCAGATATATGACAGAGCTTTGCGCAAGCATTTGGACTGATGGATTCTCTAGTCCTTGAAGCCTGTCTTTTCTTATTTGTCTAAGGACTTCAAGATGATGGTATTGTGACTTAAACCTCCTTGTATCCACTTAAGAGTGACCTTTTTATCACTTCCAACTACATCCATCGGCTGTTTCTTGGGATCAGGGAAGAATTTTCATTCTGTGGAGGCAGCAGCTAATCTAAGTGTCTGCTGCCCGGCTTCAGCCCTCTGGAGAGCTTTCACTGATCTCCTCAAGCGTATATTTTTGGATTTAGTGACAAGGCTGCCATCCTCAGACCAAGATTTCGAGTTACTTATAATCAATTTCTGTAGACAGTGAGGGACTAAGAAGACGAGAATATTTCCCACTTTCTCTGTGAGGTTAGTCCCTGCTTAGTTATTTACTCAGTACCTAGTCTGTAGCCAAATAGCCTGTACACAGTGTATGGATAGTAGATTAAGAATACAATCTCTTGTCACCACCCCCGCTCATTCTCAATAGCCACTGATTGTGGGCTGGATTCAATAAAAGACGTTTGCTGGCTGTCTTTTTAGGAATGAGTCAATACAAAACTTAGAAACTAAACCTGGTGTGGCCGTGTTGAATATCAGCTTGTCTCTGCATGAAAAGGCTGGTACCTCTGAACTTTCCATGTTCTTACTACAGCAGCTTTTCTACTCTGTGTCAGCAGCTCTCAAGCAAAGCAGGCAGCACACCTCCTGCTTCTAGACCTCATTGATTAGTTGGGCACTAATAAGGTCTTGCATTGGCCTTGTGTCTGAACGCTTCACAGAAGCTAATGAATATATTTCATACATACTCGCAGGATAACTATATATCCTAGTGATCAACTCAGGTGCTCTGCACTTGAGACCCCAGACTGAAGATAAGCACATCAGGCTCCACTTTTTGGCTTTTATCAGAGCCTGATATGATCTTCAGTCATCTTCAGTCTGGACTCTCAAGTACAGAGTCAGTCGTTGATTGAAAGGATGACTCCACGATGCCTTCTGTCAACCCTTTGTCTTGTTACCACTCTGCCTTTCAAAGTGCTGTGTTTTTCATGCCTTCTTCTAAGAGATGTGCCAAGCAGTACTACTCTACCACTTAGCAGCCCTGTGAAAATGTCATATATTTTGGCCAATGTAATACTGCTGGCCATCCTGTCCTTCAGCAGAGCGCAGAGCTATCAAACCTACAGAATATCCCCAAATACATGGCACATAGAAAACTCAGTACAGAAATACAAAGATGTTCTTAAATAATGTGTTCTTTTGTTCATGTCTGTACCTGCCCCTGCAGGCAGTCATGCCCAGATCCATGAGCATGGTTTTTGAAATTATATGTACTATCTACATAGAAAAATGGGGTTAACACATAGTAAGTGACAGAATAGAGCCTTTAAAACACGATCCAAACTCAGCCCATCTAAGTGGGATTCTTTACATCCACTTCAGTGAGCTCTGACTCAACTTTTAGACTGTAGAAGTGGGATGTATCTGACAAAGTGTCTTTGCCTGGGCTGTTCATCCCAAGCTCCCTTTACTGATGATATAGTCAATACAGAAAACTGAAACTAGGTTGCAGCTCGCCTCATCCTCCAAAAGCAGGTGTTTAAAATAGAGATACTGAAGTAGATGTCTACAAAGGTGAGATGAATCACAGCCTAAACTGCCTCTCTCATTCTGCTGACTAAAAAGGACAGTAGGGTGCCCAGCCCAGAGGCAGACACCTACCCCAAAGATGCAGCGTGCCTGAACCACACTGTGGGAAGATACAAGACCAGACCTCTAATTCTGCATTCAAAAAGAGGTGCCAGGAAGAAGAAAACAAATGTTTAAAAAAGAAACTTCTAATGGAAAAAAATACCTGTTGGTGCACTACTGTGTATGCTGCCATGCTTTCCACTGGCAATCTGATAGGAAGTTGCAATGATTTTTAGATTTTCTTGGATAGAGGAAGTCACACAAATAAAACACAGTAAAATTGTATGTTGTGATATGGTTTATATTTTTATCAAAAGAAGAATGCTGCAGCTGAAAAATCGCCTTCTTTTTAAGTTTCATTTTATCAGTTTCCTGATCAAGTTCACATGGCAGTACCTGGACTGCCTTTCTTGGTGACAGCATGAATTTATGCTGAAAGAGAAGCTATCAAGTAATTTGCTTTTGAAGACAGCAGGAGAACATTGAGACTGAGTATCTGCACGCTCTGATGGTAGTTAAAAATGCTGAATAACTCACGCATCACACTCTAAACATCCTATTATTTAATAAATCACTTCACAAATTAATTTTATTAATGTATTAACTAGTTAAACTGGCTAATGAGTTGCTAATATTTCAGCAAGTGACAGTGAAGTGACTATTCTGGATGCACTCAGATGTCATTGGCTCATATTATAGAAAGCAGAGATGTGCATGGTGGGAATCTTGAGGTTTCTTCTGCCTTTCTGCAGCTGTGGAGCTGAGCTGCCTGCTCAGTGAATAGTTGTCAAGTGCTTGTGTTAAAAAAAAAAAAAGAAAGACAACTATTTCAAGGGGCAATTATCTAAACGAGCTGAACGAACTGGAGAAACCTAGGATGACTAAGCCCCCAGTCTCTGGAGAATTTGTTCTGAGCACTTTGATGAATTTTAAAATGGTATTGCATTCTGGGTTTTAATAATGTAGCCTTGCTCTTCTTATTCTGACTCTAGGCAACAGTTGTTAAGTCCATTTTTACAAAAGCCTATGGAAAGTGAGTTAATAAGGCACAGCCACTAAACTCACTGTTGCAGAGCTGCCAAGTGCCCAACAGCAGGCGAGGAGGCAGGTGTGTGTGTTACCTTCTGCATCGTGCCTGCCAACGTGGGCCTTTTTATCTGTCATATTATGGAAATGTTTCACTTTCAGTTCCGCAAATAAAATTAATTCAAAGGGGAAGGAGTTTTGGCATCTCTAGCATAATCGCTGGTAATTTATGCAGCTTTCGTTTCCTGCCTCTGATACATTAATGAACTGAGTATGGATCTTGACAAAACAAAAGACATCTCTGATTAGAAAAACCACCAACACCAATGGGAAACATCAGTCCCTGCCACTGGTTTGCAGTTTATGGTCGGTTTCTGCAGTGAACATTGATTTGATCCTTAAGGTTAGCATCACAAGCAAATCTGGCACTGAAACACCAAGCCGAGTGCCTTAGTCCCTGGGAAAATTCAAAAGCCTGAGTCAGATGCTCATATGTCTCTTTAGTCAACATCTGGAAGACTGGACACTTAAAAGTGTGTTCACAGAAGAAGATACTGTAAGAAAGAGGCACTTAAACCACCTAACAAGGAACACCAGAGGTGCAACTGGGTTTTGATCAAAGCCTTCAAGAATTCAGGGGGGCCTGTCTCTGTGGCAGACCTGTGATCATGAATCTACCCCTGGAGGTGGGAACTAAAGTCAGCGCTTCCTATCTTGTAAAAATATGATTCCTCTTTTAACATTTGAGGAGTTAGTGGCATTGTGTTCTGGGGAGGCTCCATGTTCAGTTCCCTCCTCTGCCTAAGCGGGACCAGGATTTCCAGGCAGCACCTGTCCTCTCCTGCAGGGAGACGACCTGTGCAAGACCTAGAAAGACCTGTGCAAGACCTCTGCAAGGCCTAGCAATTGTTAGTAAGTACACAACAATCGAGTTAAACCCTCTTTTGTGAAAAACAAAACCAAAACCATACAGCACTGTGAATCTAACTCAGATTTTTCCAGGCAACATCTGATCCAATTTAATTCAGTAAGTCCCATTCCAGTCATTAATCTCCAGCCAAATTTTGCTTTTTGTTTTATTGCACATTATGATTTACTGCACAGCTCTCTGTTCATTATTACTTAGAGAAGCAGTTGCTCAGATCCTCTTTCTCTTGATCTCCTGATCAGGAAAATACTGCACAGATGTGAACAGAAGTAAGACTGTTACTCCTCTGAGAGAACTCTTCCCAATTAAAAATAGTGTCTGCGAGGGAAATTGCGATCTTGAAAATAGCTTACGCTTCTAAGAAAGACTACATTAACAGCACAAATGAGGCCAGGTTTCCTTACATCAGGTGTACTGTTTGCTGCAAAAGCAGTGCATTAACTGACACAATTAATATTGCACAAATATCCTGGGAGGGCTTAAAAATGTTGAAATCCCACATATGTATTCTTCAGTACTAGAAGAACCTGATCTGCCCAGTGCATTCCAGAAAGAACCTATTTCCTTTCTGGGAAACAAATATCTTCTTTGTTGCCATGCACAGGAAAAGACAAAGCAGAAACATATTTTCTCCTGATAACTACTGTCAAAACCAGAGGATGTTGTCAGCATTCATGCAGATGCTGTGTGGACACCATGGTCCTTTCTCCTCCCTTGCGTTGATCTCTGGGAACCTGAGCAAAGCCCACTGCACTTTGCATCTGCAGCAGGAGCTGGACCAGACTGTTCAGTTCTGCTGTTCATGGCCACCACTAGCCCAGCTAATGATTTCTATTTAGAAAGGGCCTTGAATTATAAAAGCAACTGTTCCACAGCTCAGGACTGAGATACATTGTCTTGCACTGGGAAACTCAAGAGGAAGTGCTGAGCTCTGTCTACCAAATCCCTAATTAGTGAACCGAAATAACTGACCTCACTTTCAAAAGGACATTGAAATAATTTATCCAGGACTTTGCTGTGAGCAAAGGCTATGAATTTTAGGCAACCATCTTTTGAAAATTACTGATTTAAGCTTTTACCAACAATGGCCAGCTTTAGCAAACAGGGTCCTATCCTGGAACTGCTTGTCTAAGCTAAACATTGCCACTGTACTAGCAGCCAGCACCAGTATGCAAGCAATACTGATGTCAGGATACTATTATCCCCAGAAAATGCTTTTCACACTAATATAATGGTTTAATGGCCTGTGATATTGCAAGAAGGTATTTCTTGCAAGGAGAGAGAATTTAAGTACTGGGATAAATAACAGTTTTTCACCTAACCGTTACTGCTCCTAAAGCCAACCTGCCACACGCAGGTTTGCACGAACACCAAAACCATCCTCCTGTTTTACAATGTGTGTAGGAGCACTTGAGACCTCTGTTCCTGCATCTGCCTTGGTTGAAGAGGGTTCAAAGTCTTGGGGGGAAACATGACACACAGTGCATTTAACTCTGCCTCATTCACAGAGACCAAGCTACGAATACTGCAGAGTTCTCAGTAACATGTTATTCAAACTCCATTTGAATAATCTAAATTTCTATGATAAATCCTTTTTTCCTCCCAGGATGTAAATTGTGACATGAATAATATTCCCTTAAATGATAAGGATTATTTTAGCATCCAGCATCATGGAAAACTGTTGTCTAAGACTCCTTGGTTTTCTTAGGGTGAGGCTATACCTAGTCTCACTGGTTGAGGTCACGTTTCCTTTCGTGCCTGATCTGTGTAATGCTGCAAATCTATTGTAGGAGTTTACTTGTAAGTCTAACTCTCTTGCTCAAGTTGTAGTGATTGGAGGACTGCTTAGGAAACTGCTGATATGACTCACAGGACATGGGCCTATTGCACATCCCACCCAACCTTGAGAAGGAGCTGCTTAGGGCCTTCTGCCTGTTTGTGAGATGAAGCTGTCTTGAAATGGGCATAATTAGTCTTAGAAATGGTCCTTGGAGCAAAGAGGTTTCTGGCTGAAGAGGAACCTTCCAGCCAGACTGTTCTCTGCACTTGAAGACAACAGAAGGGATGAAGCATAGGAGTTTATGATATGCCATATGCATACGTGTATATAAGGAGCCTATAGGAAGGACTGCATAATTACTATTCTGAGCTTCTTAGGAACTCTGGGAAGAAAAATATAAATCTCAACAGTCAGGTGATTTCTCTAATTCAGACCAGGTGTCAGGTAGGCCATTGTGTGGCTCCAGCATACAGGAGCAAAATATGACTTAAAATCACCTCTTCACCCATGTTCCTGCTGCTGTTGATGCCCTTGAAGTCTTATATTCTCTATGGTAAGGAAATTTGTTTCAACTGAGCCAAAACCCATTTGTCTGCCTAGGTAGTGAGAACAAATACCAGCTGTAGATCATCTTGGGGCAGAAGTAGTTTTTTAACCCCATCCTGGTGAACACATGAAAGTCATAGCTCCTTCTCAACCACAACTTCATAAACACAGAAAATAAAAATGGTGAAGTTTAAATGACCTGTGAGTCCTGGGTTTCTGGCTAAGACCTATCTTACCATTGATTCAATCTGGATCCAGATTGTCACATTAATTTAGGACAAGTGTAAGATCAGAAGTATACCCTGCTGGTTGATAATAATTTCAAAGCTCTACATATGAGGTAGAATGATGGTACCCATTAGTTTTAATAAAACACCTTCAGAAATTATTCTACCAAGGTAGAGATCCTCTCTGTTCATGAATATAGATAACTACTGAATCGTAGAAATTTCTGATCCTGACAAGCTTTGCTAAGTATTCAGCTACTAATTGTGAACTGGAATAAAAGGACACCTGCTGAAATAATTATTAAAGGATACAGAACTACAACCTGCCTCTGATCAGATGGATGGAGCCAGTATCCCACATGAGCACAGAATGCCGTCTTACACATTTCATGGCAAATGTCCCATTAGATAAATGATTATATCAATAAGCACATTAATTTGGGTGACTACTGAACTGCTTGGCTTTGAATGCAGAAGGAAAGTAGCAATATAGTTCCACACTAAACTAGATAAAATAAATGTTAGAGTTCCATGGTGCAGGCATAGATCTTCTTTAGCCGCAAATAAAGCTGGAATATTTTCACAAAATTCAGATTGTAGCACTACTATAAATCAGACAGCAGACTAGGATTGGACCCTCACTGTCAGTAATGATTTAATAACTGTAAATTCAGAACAAATTCCTTCCATGAATTTGTCTACCAATTTGTTGTACCAATATAATCCTTTTTTTTCAAATGGATGTTTAAAATGTCTATTAGTTTAAGCAGAAAAAAGCCTACAAATCCATGTTGCAAACACCCGCAGGACAAGGACATCCTAAGTATGTGCTCTGACTCAGAAAATCCTCCAGATGAGATCCTGGAAATCTGGGGCCATAATCTGGGAAAATATGGCTACATGTCCTCCTTGTTCAACTCTTGAATACTACACATCAGCCACTACTGCATACAGGATCCTGAAGTGTTGCCTCAGATAGTTTTATGTTCTTATATAGAACCACAGTATTATGCTAAGGGCTTGGTGTTAAGCTGAATCTAGATACTGTAAGACTTGTGTCCTAGTGCCTGAAAAATCCTGCTGCCTCTCCGGCTGACATTTCTGGCCAGAACAAAATTGCTCTCTATGGCTTTGGTCAACTGCTATAAAAAGGGCATGCAGCTGCGCCAGCCTTGGCAGGAGACATCTCCCTCTTCTTGCTCCAGCAGTTTTGAGGAGCACAACAACCACGTGCCCTGTATTTCCCATTTACACGCTCCTTTCTGTCTATTCCAGGGATGAACAAGAAGAAAGAAGGAGTCAGCCATGCTTTTCCTGCTGATGATCTGGTCAGTGCTATGCAGTGACTTGCCTGTGGTCATATCATAAATCAGTGCCAGATTGAATGACTGCCCAGGGCAGGCAGTCAGTCACTAACTAATAGCTGATTTATTTCGTCCCCAGACTGCAGAATAGATATGGAGAAATGCATGTGGTTGGAGATCCTCCCAGAAGCCCGGGGCACAGCTCAGTTTCTAGCTGCAGTCCCACTCCATCCCCATGCCAGAAGGCCACAGCTCCAGCCACTGTAACAGAGAGAAGACCTGGCAAGGACTTAGTTGCCCTTTCTCCAAAGCAGGTTGAATTTTCAACCTTAAGGGTCCACTCTGAAAATCATTTGCTTTCCTAGATCAGGGGCCATTCTGGTGATTATACAGATTTGGCATTTTTACCTGCTGAAATGAGTCTTGCAGCTGGGTGAAGAAGATTAATGGCACTATTTTTTCTTTCACAATGAACACTTATGATCATGTCTAAAGCCAAGGAGAGGGTCTCCTAATCAAGGACTGAGAATGCACTGTTAATGGATGGAAATGAAAAGCCCATGACCTCTGGGAGTCACAAACTACTTGCAGAATGTTTCACAGGCATCTCCTCTCATGGGGAAATGTGGCAATCTTCAATTTTACTGGTTTCTTTAAGCCCAAAACTCGTTAAAACTGGGCGTTAGTATAGCCCCGTGGCTCTGTGATAATGAGTGCTGTGGCACCATGTGGGTGTTGGGATCTTTACCCCTGCAAGCACAACTGCTCCTGTCTTGTTCGCATGTATACTCCATCCAGCCTTTCCTCCCTGCCCAAGAACTTGAGGTTTGAGGGATGGGAGAGCTCAAATGGGGCATTTTCCCACCCCAGCAGGGTTGCTCCTTGCTGCCACCCGCCTTTCACCACTTCCCCCAGGGATTGCCCAACAGGCTTAGGCATGCTCAGCTTCGTGACAAAGCTTCTCCAATTTTTTTGTTATTTTTATTCCAACTTTATTTATGAAAGCTGTGTGCCGAAACACCCTCCCCCTCCTTGCCACCCCTTTTCTCTCCAATTTGTTTCCTGATGAGTACTTCACCCTGCCACACCAAATAAAGACAGAAACAGGAGCTGAGGAACATCTGTCCCCGGCTGCAGAGCATCATCAAGAACAGAACCTCCTAGAGATAAAATGAGGGTTTGTTCCCGACTCCAGGGACCTTGCTGTGGGATGTTCAGAGCTTCCTGGTGCAGGCAGCAGCCCTCGCCCAGGGGTCCGCTCTCCCTAACGCAATTACCGTCTGCAAACGTTTAAAGGCAGTTTCTTTCGAGTTAGCCACATGCTTCAAATTGTTATGTGGTTAACCACTGAGAACAAACCCCCACACAAATACCTACGGATCAGCTTGCTCAAGCCAGGGTGGTAGCAGTGGGGGCGGAAGGGTGAGGAGGGAGGCTTCCTCATTTTGCTTTTGATGAGAAGCAAATAGTTTTCTTTCAGCTTTCCCAAAGAGCTAGCAGCCACCGCGGCACGCTGCACGCTTCTTGTTGCTCTTTGCACATTTGTTCGCCTTCACTGCTGATGAAAGGAGCCTTGTTCGACAGCCGTGGCCACCTACACCACAGGCCAAGTTCTCTGCTGGTGTAAATCAGCTCGACTGGTGAATGGGAACTGAAAATGCGACCTCCTCTCCATGTGTGCCGTGCAAACACCAAGCTGGGGGAAGACTTCTGCGCTTTGACACTGCCCTAAACCATGTTCCTTAACTCTTCAAAAAGCCGAATACTTTTCTGCTGACTCACAGAGGCAGATGGATTTTGTTAACTCCAGCCGAGATAGAGGAGGATGCATGAAAAGCATCGCTGTCTCTTGGGGAGGCTGAAACTGGCTTTGGGATTCAGGGGGGGACCGAGCAAGGAGCTTCACATCACGCCCTGTTCAGTATGGGTGGAGCTTGGGTACCACATGGGAGGAAAGACATGGTCCAGGCTAAGCCCTGCTGCTAATCAGTGTCTGAAATAATGAACCTTCCCACTTCGTGCCCTCTCACTGAAGCACCGCAGCTCTCCAAAGCCCAAGAGGGAGACTTAGAGTCAACAGCAATGAAAAAACAAACACCCCAAAACAAGTGCAGAGATCAAACCCCCTCTTTAATTCCACTGCTTCTACTTACACCTTCTTACATTATAAAGTTTTTCAGTGAAGTAAATTAACTTCCCGTTGCTTGTGTTTCCTTATATTTTTGAGCACTGTGAAGCCACTGAGGAGCAAATTGCCTTAAAAACACAGTCCAGCACTTTCCAAACATGACTGGCACAGCTGTTCATGTAGCAATCATAAGAATGGACCCAAGTAGAAATATAGGTAATTATTTTGCCATGGGCCATCTCTAAGCTCCACCTGAGATTTATTTTAATTTATAAATTAAAGACTCTAGAAGGTGGCTATAGGAGTCTTTAGGAAAAAGCTGCAATCCAAATGTGATCCTCTTTGGTCCAGTCTGAGACAAGATAGCATTCTTCGCTTTTTGTGGAAAACAGCACAAAAAGGAGGGGTTCAAAGTTTTGGGTGTGTGGAACAGTTTCAGTGGAAGTGGTTTAGTTCCTCTGGTCCATTTCTCATCTGAGCAGAGAAACATCACTGTGTGTATGAAGTTACCTCTGCTGGGCTCTATGCCTGTCAAAACTATTTATTCAGACTTGCCAACAGCAGCAAGAAAGGCAGGAGGACTGGCAGTAATGATGGTGAATGAGTTGGACACATGGAGTAAGGGCACATGAGTCGGACCTCCTCACTGATGCAGAAAGGGAAAAAGAGGGACAGAAAGAACATTAAAGCATGAAATGTCTACTCTTAGGAAGCTTCACGGTGCAGTTGGTTACAAAAAAAAAATACATTTTGCAGAATTTCTTCATGGGCAACAGAACAGAGAGGTCTCAGTGGCCAGTTAATCCTCATGTTACTGAAGGTACAGGAGGGTATGGCAGCAGAAACAGCTACGAGGGGACATTATTGGCTGTGGGGAGATGAGTTGGGAATATTGCACTTACATAATTCAAAACAAAGGTGATAATCAGGTATTAAGGAATTATTTAGTGCTTGCTATAGTTATACAAAAAAATTAAAAAAAAAAAATCCCACATATTAAATTAAACAGACCCATAATCCTATGTGAGGGCTATCAGGACAGAGGAAAGGAAAAAAAAAAAAAGAGGAGGGAAGAGAATTTAGGTTTATAAAAAGAAACACGTACACAATGAGCTGAAGGTTGTGCTTCTGCACTTCCTGGTCTGGGTGTGAGCAGAAGAGGAAATACCAAAATACAAGAAGAAAAACTATTCCCACAGCACTTCCAACCTGACTGAAAGCAGAAAGTTCTGACAGTCCTGGAAAAAAGGCAGGGGGGGAAACCCAGAGCTGACCCGGACCCAAGCACCCTGTTCATCAGAAAGCCAGCAAAATGCAAACGATCAAAACCAGTCGGAACGGGTCATAACTGGTCAGACCTGGTCAAAACTGTTCAGAAATGGTTGAAACCAGTCAGAACAGGTCAGGACTGGTCAAAACCAGATGGAGACAGTTGAAACTGGTCAGAAATGGTCAGAACCGGTCAGAACCTGTCAATACAGGTCAGAACCAGTCAGAACTGGTCAAAACCAGTCAGAAACAGTTGAAATCAGTCGGAAGCAGTCAAAACCAGTTGAAACCAGTTGGAAACTGTCGTAACTGGTCAAAACTGGTCTGAAGCTGTCAAAACCGGTAGAAACCTGTCAAAAACAGTCAGAACTGGAACTGGTTAGAACTGGTCAAAACTGTCAGCACCATTTGGAATCAGTAGCAAGCAGCCAAAATCAGTCAGAATCCATCATAATGAGACAGGTCACATACTGCTGGATCCAGTTGGAATTGGCCAAAGCCAGTCAGAACCGGTTGGAACCAGTTTTGGTGTGAACTGGTCGAAACTGCTTGGTAATGGTCAGAACCCGTCAGAACCAGTTTTGGTTGGAACTAGTCCAGTCTTTTTGGTACCAGTCAGAACAGTCAGGACTGATCAAATCCAGTCTGAATTGGTCAGGTGCAGTTGGAAATGGTCAGAAACTGTCAAAATTGGTCAGAACTGGTTAGAAATGGTCAAATCTGGTCTTAACCAGTCAGAAATAGTCAGAAACATTTTGAAACGAGTCCTGCTCTGTACTCTGCATTTTTTGTGTTTCAGTGATTGTTGGTGACATTTTGACTCTTCTGCCAGGTTTGAGAGGAGCACATTTCTGCTATGGCCAGTTTAACCACATCCGTGACCACAGACCACCAGACTACATGTTAACCACAAGGCAGGGCACCACAGTCCTGTCTAACTCAGGTCAGGGGTTACTTGTTCTCCCTTTCATTTTTTGAGGGTCCGTCCCCTACAGTGCGAGCACAAACCTACATACACAGCAAGAACTGACATTTCAATGCGTAAAATGCCATCAGTTTCAGCACTGCCCCATGTTAATAATTAAAACTGAATTCCTGAAGGCTTGCAGGTGGAAAAGACATGAGTTTGGTCTGGCTGCTCTCACACAAACCTTCCACTGATACCAAAGAAAACCTTGAGCAGCAGCAGGATCACATTCAAAGGGCTGTGTGGAAGTCAGCACACCATGCAATTAGTTTAAAACTTTGGATATGGAAGCTTTGCAAAGAATTTGGAAAATGGCTCTTTCCCTTTATTGGTATAAAAAAGGGTAAGTATCGTAGCCTACTAAACCCCAAGACTTTACATGTTAAAATCTCTTGACTGATGTACAGTATTATACACTAGAATTCAGGACATACTCAATAGTCTAAGGAAAATCAGGGCTGAAGTAAAATTACTGTAGGAAGCTGTTTTTCCTAAAGATGTTTCCTAAGCAATTTCTGAATCAAGCTTTTTTTCCCCTAAAATGAATCCCTGGATGAGCTCCAAGGAGCTGCTCAGGAATGTTCAGAGAAACCACAGCCTCCAGCTATGGGACAGAACAAAAGATGCAACAGTGGTGATGCCTTATCTTCCCCATCTTACTCCAACACCCCTTCCAAGGGTGCCAGCAATGAAATCTGTTTCAAAGAAGTCTGAAAAGAAAACATTTTATTTTCAAATGCTGAGTCACTGATTTTGAGATTGGTCATTTGCATTTGTGCCTGCAGTTTAACTAAAACCACCTGAGCCTAATAATGAATGCCATCATGGTCTCTCACATTCAAAACTGAAGCTAAAACCTCAGCTAAGCCTCATGTCTGAATGCAGCTTTCCAGTTCATTCAGAGCAGCACAGCACTCAGCATTTTTCCTCCTAACAACAGAAAGCCCCTTTCTGGCCTCCTGGAACATTGCTGCACGAAATACATTTTCACTCCTACTGCAAACTTATTTAAGAGACAATAGGAGAAATAGTTGGCACATGGATTCTTCTTAAAACTTAAATCTAGACCAAAAATAAAACATTAAAGGCCAAGGAAACATGCAAAGGCACTCAGAAAATTCTCACTTTTCTGTTATAATTAATTTCTGATGTGATTAAGACATTGCAATTTACTCCATGTGGGCCCCATTCTGCAAGTCTTTTCTTACATAAGCGCTTTCTAAAGTCACTGAGGTTGTTTACATGAGTAAAAGTTACTTACATGAGTAAGGACTTACAGAATCTGGCCTTAAACGTTTTGCTGCAGTGAAGTTTACATAGGTGTTATCTGGACTGGAAAAGAGCGTGTATTTTTAGGAAATAAAAGTGGGCTTCAGTTGTGGTTTTTTGGTTTGTTTTTTTTTTTTAAATTCTAAGTTCAGCTTCACCCATCTGCTTTTTGCAGCTTGCTCAGCAGCCACCCTGGGTGGACGCACTCAGCCTTTGTCTCAGAGCTACTTGTTACCAACCACACTCGGCCCCGACGCGCTGTAACTCACCAGGATGCGTGCAGTCTGAATTCCCATTCCAGATTTGGTCCTGAAACCTAAGGCCATTATTCCATCTCAGACTAAAAAATACTATCCCATGGGCAGCTGGAGGAGAGCATGTTTCTTCAGGTTTTCCTTCCACAAAAAGATAGAGTGAAATAAAATAATAGTAATAAAAAAGTAAATCCAGTGTACGGCGATCCCCAGAGTTCTGGAGTCTAAGAGCGTTGATCTGCATCCATAAATGTCCTGACCGGTGAGGAGACACAGGCACTACAACTGGAAAGAGCAGGAAGGAAAAGCTACCATGTGAGCAAAGTGAAAAAAAAAAAAAGAAAAAAAAAAAAAAAAGGGGGGGGGGGGGGAAAAACCGAGAGAGAGAAAAAAAGGGCTGCTTAGTGGACAGCACTTGGGCTGATAGCAGGGATTTCAGGAAATCCAAACAGTCAGACAGGAAATCTGAACACTGGATAAACATGCCATAATCTCCACAGATACAGTTAACTTGCTGCGTCTCCCGTTAACCCTTAGCCTGCCCATGGCTGAGGCTGAAATCAGATCTGCAACGCCTGGAAACACAAGCTGCCTGGGGGGTTCCAGAGGCTGAGCAGCAGCCCTGCCTTCAACCCTGTTTTTCTCCCTGGATTTCTACATAGTGATGCTTTAGTTAAAAAGTGTATGATTTTCCTCTTCTGAGAAGGAGATGATATTGCACCCTGAGCCCTGCAACAGGCAGGCAACCTGCCTGAATGCCTGTGTGCCACCAACCCTGGCTACCTGCTAGTCACGAATTAACCTCTCTTTTCCCCTCTCCTTTGCTGTAACACAAGATTTATAGAGCTGTCAGTGGGGTACCTGCAGGGTACCAGTGGTGATCTCCTCCAGAGCTGGTGCAGCAGAGGTGGGGATGCACCTTAGAAACTGGAGGGAGAGGGTTCTTAAAGGAACAGGACCAGTTTGAAAATTCCCTTTATGCCATTTTGTCAGGGAATTGAGGATCAAACTATTCAGTCCTTGGTAAAAGGAAGATGACAGCTGTTTGGTTGCTGCTTTCTGGAATATAGACTTTGCTCTTTGCGTCTTGTGGTTTACTCCCCACCGTTAAAACCATCACTTTTTTTTTTTACCCTTTGAGTCTTCTTGGTTGATTTCTTTTACATGATCTACCATAGTTAAACTATAGATGTAAAACTCTTATCTGCAAAAGCAAGAAGAAGCAATAATATTTTGTAGAGCTGCCCCTCGCTCCCGCAGATGTAATTAATAAAGTGAAATTTGTATGAGAGTTATCCAGTTTAAATCCATGGGACTATGAGAACACACACAATTAAGTCTCTGAAGGATGGGGACTTGCCTTGTGTTTTCTGTAGGAGGACAATTGCAGGCTTCACCGCTTTTCAGAGGTTACTGACTTCTAAGGCAAGGCCCTGCTTCCAAAAAATGCTTCTTCTCTCTTAAAATTGACTTTTTGGGATAGTCCTACCTGTATAGAATGTTGGAAAGAAATTACCGTGTCTTCAGATTTTCTGGTTCTCCTAGGACTTCATAGCAATAAAAAACCCAATAAATATTAGTACCTTGAATTTCACTTTGCCATTTGCTGGTGGAAGTAATTAGACACAGAGGTAATATCCACTGATTGGTACCCTTGCTTAAGGCATTGGCAATTAGTTCATCTGAAATAGCCTTAATGTATGTCCCACATGCAGTATTAACCTATATCATTATATTAAACTACTCACTAGGAACAAAATAAGAGCACTATAGCAAAAGGTTTCCTTCATCACCTTCTACTACTTATGATGTGTTTCTGATTATTATTTGAGAGACAGAACTGGCAAACCAGCATTGGTTACAGCATTCCCTGGAAGTGGCCAGGCTTGGAAATCATTCCTGGTCTACTGAGATAGGTTGTGTTGGCCAGGTGATGCCACAGGGAGCCTTGCAGCAGAGCTGGGGTGGAAAACAGGGCTTTGGGGGCATTGCTGCCTCAGGAAATCTCCTCTGGTCTCCAGCTCAGTTCTGCATCAGGAAACCTCTTTCAGGTTGGGTCCTCACGTTCCCAGTCATTCTCCTACTAATTTTCAGGATGCGTGAGGCTGGTGGTGGAGATCAATTCCTGCGAGCGTATCTGGAGTGCTGGCAGCAGCATCTGTGCAAATAGCTGGTAGAACAAAAGCTTGGCTTTAGGGGCATGAAGTCATTCCCCTTGCCTAGCATGTGCTACATGAAACAAGTACCAAATGGTTGCTAGATGATGTCAGGAGGGAACTGGTGGAAAAACAGGGAAAATTAAAACATGTCAGGGTTGGACTTTTTTTTTTCTTCTTGTTCCATGTGCTTTGCCAGTGAGCTATTTCAGTTATTCACTTTTTTCCACAGAAGTTCTGTTGTGAGGGATTTTTTTTACCTTCACTTTTCTTGAATTTTCCCCTTAGCACCATTCTTCCAGTAGCAAAAGGTAAGCAAAAATAGACGAAAACAATAAAGTGCAGCATTTACTTTTCAGTATGACTGGAAAAAAACCAGAAAATATTAATAAATCCTCAAAATATACATTTTGAAAGAGATTCCTTTTGAGATTAAGAGACTTTTCATTTGAAAACATTCAAGCAGCTCTAGAAAAAAAGGAGCTGGGGGAAGTGGGATATAATTTATTACCACTAACATCTGCTGTAAATCAGTTAGAGGTAGGCAAACATTCCCTGCCAGGGCACAGTTAGGTCAAGGTGAGAGGGGATAATGCAATAATTAAAAAGACCAATGTCTGCCAGCTACCTTCAATAGGCTGTAAGCAGAAGAGCAAGTGCTTGCTGCAAAACTGTTTGGGTATTTGGTATTTTTTTTTCATCTAGCAACATTTCAAAGTGGGAAAAAAAAAAAAACCATTGGTATATTCAATGGAAAACTATCAGTTTATAAAACAGCTCCAACAATTTCCATACAGAAACACAAAAAGTATTATACTTTTCTGGTTTTTTTTTCCAGTTAAAAATAAGTTGAAAAAAAGATTGTGCTTATTGTGAGCAATTTCATTTGAAGAGAAATTTCTGTTGAAAAGCTCTACAGAAAAGTGTTATTGTCAGTCTTTGTAACAGGGAGAAAAGGGGCAGTGTGGTAGGTGGAATAACCAAGCTGACAAAAATAAACCATACAGAAACATTTCATCAGAAACAGCGTGGAGAGGAAATTTCAAACTTAGGCCAGCAGAATTATTGAAGCTAGAAAGTGGATAAAGATTCCTGAAAGGGCACAGCAGCTGCAAAAAATCCATCTGAGAAAAAGAAAGCCAGTGGCTTTACTCAATACAGATGGGAAGATGCTTGATTTTAGATTGGAAAAAAGCCTTCCACTACATCCATCCTTGATGTACCCACAGCAGCTGAGCTTTCTGCTCACTTGCTCTATATCCCCAGGATGTAACTTTCTGTAGTCCTAGAGATGATAACAAAATTCTCACTTCTTCCTCAAAGAACTCTATAGCTACTGAATTAAGACAAACCAGTTCATTAAAGATTAAAAGGGTTTAGCTATGTATGTGAAAGATAAAGCACATGAAATTTTAATTGAGATTGTGAATAAAATGCTCAAGAACGAATTATCATTATCCTATGAGGCCCCAAGATCTGTTATTTTTCATGTTTCAATGACAAGCCTTATCATTAAAAATAGTTAGGATTTTTTTTTCATATAGATTTGAAATGAAGATCAGTTCTTTAATTTTCATTGCCCTACTTCCTTGCTTTGGAAAAGAATTCAACAGAATAATCAAAACATTTGGAGGTAGAAATCACAGGTCCTAGTCTTGTCGTTCTTCACCCTTCAGTTACCCTGAGGCTTTACATCCTTGAAAAAAATTACTAATATATTCACACGTAACTAATTTACTTTCCCTTTAGAGCATGGCCAGTCCCATGTGCTCAGCAATCCCAGACCTTTCAGGAGCTACCAGAAACTGGATGCCAGAGAAATACTGCGACGTGCTTAAACAAAGTTCCCCATTCACACTGTGCCTCTATCTGGATTTACAACATATGCTAAAACTTAGCAAACATTAGAGAAAACGAGTAGAAAACACTAACCAAAAGGATTTCATAAACACTGACACAACTTGCCATAAGCTATAAACACTCTTTTTCTTGCAAAACTTCTGTAATTAACTGTTTTAGAGACTTCTTGCTGCACTACAAAACATATCTCTTTGTGCACTGGCTTTCAAACGTAACGTTTATTTGGAGATCCCTGCCAATTTTATTACTAGTCCACTCCTTCCTAAATGAGCAGTCAAGGAAGTTTACTTTTGAGATCAGCATCCCTGCTGGTGATGTTGCTTTAGGAAAAGCACCGAGCCCCCTTCACTCAGCAGCAAACCATGAGCTCTTAGGTTACACAAGAAACATTGTCACCTTCCCCACTGTTCATTCAGTGCAATACAGCAGAAGCTGTGTTCTAACAGGTCTAACAACATGTTTGTACATTTATTAAGCAAATAGCACCTCTGGATGTTACGAAAAGGTCCAGGCACTAGAAGCTGCCTTGACAAGAAGCACTTGACCCTTGGTGGTAGCTACAGACTGTACCAATGCATGGGAGGCTGTGCATGTTTCATTTTCAACTGTTCTCATTTGCATGGTTTCCTTTTTCTTTTAATAGGAAAAAAAAAAAAAAAAACCTCAAAAAACACCAAAGCAGTTACTTTTTTGCCTCTCGTTTTCATAGAATGATAGAATGGTTTGGGTTGGAAGGGACCTCAAAGACCATCTTGTTCCAACTCCCCTGTTATAGGCAGGGACACTTCCCACTAGACCAGGCTGTACAAGGCTCCACCAGTCTGGACTTGAACACTTCCAGGGATGGTACATCCACACTTTACCTGGGCAGTGTGTTCCAGTGCCTCACCACCCTCATAGTGAAGAACTTCTTCCTAATTTCTAATCTAAATCTACCCTCTTCCAGTTTTAAGCCATTAGCCCTCATCCTCTTACTACAAGCTCTTGTAAAAAGTCCCTCCCCACCTTTCTTGTAGGCCCCCTTCAGATACTGTAAGGCTGTAATAAGGTCTCCCCAGAGTATTCCCTCCTCCAGGATGAACAACGCCAACTCTTTCAGCCTGTCCTTGTAGGAGGAGTGTTCCATCCCTCTGATCATCTTCATGGCCACCCTCTGGACCTGCTCTAGCAGGTCCATACCCTCCTTGTGTTGGGGGCTTCAGAGACGGACACACTGCTTCAGGTGAGGTCTCACAAGAATGGAGTAGAGGGGCAGAATCACCTCCCTTGACCTGCTGGCCATGCCTCTTTTGACATAGTCCAGGTTACGATAGGCTTTCTGGGCTGCAGTTGCACATGGATGGCTCATGTTGAGCTTTTCATCAATCAGCACCCTGAAGTCCTTCTCCTCAGGATTACTTTCACTCATTCTTCCTTCTTGCAACAGCAAAAAAAGGGGAATTTTTTCATAGTCTTCTTTTTCGTTACTAATTTTGTTTTTCCAAGGTGGAATGTGAAAAGGGGAAACCAAAGACATGTCTAAACAATTCTTTTTTTAGCCATCTCTGCTCAAAATATGCTGTGTAGAAATATAGTGAAGAGTACTAAGGAAAAAAACCTGTCACCTAAAGATGTGCCCCATGGTGTGAGTGTGGCTGCTGGCTTTATCATTTTCCAGAGATATGTGCTAACTCCAGATAACATTCAGAGACAATTCCAAGTTGAATTGTACACAACAGACATTAGTAATGAAATGCTGCTGTGTGGGGAAAAGGCTGAAACTTGAATTTCTGAGTCTCTCTGCATCATTCTCTATAGGTTACGAGGCTGTCAGTCATACTGAAAGCTCTGGGTGAGAAGGACACCTTGGACGTGCTGTGAGCATCACATCAGGCTTGTTCTCCCCTTGCCACCAAAGTCTTCCTCAGCTTCCTTTCTAAAACGGGTGAAAAAGATGCCTCCTCAGTGTGTTGTCATTGATTTGTTGCAGAAAATGTAAATGACATGCACAGCACGTGAGCTCCAGACATTAATAAGCACTATGACAAACCCCTAGATGATCAGCAGATTAGTTTAGCAGCTATGGGATTTAAAAAACAAAAGAAATGTAAGTTTCTCATGATTTGAGTCTTTGGAAGTCATATGAGCAATAATTATAAGCTTTTTTTTTTTTTTTTATGAATGAAGACAAGACACGTACATAAAAATTAGTGCTAAAATTCTTGTCAATCCCAGTCACAAGGAGCTGAACATTTAGAAGTATGGATGGATGCCATGAGACTTGTCATAGACATGTGAGAGTCAACACTGCTATAAATGCTGCAAACTTCATATGCTCTATGCATTGTGTATTTGTACGCTGCATAGACTGTGTGCAAGAGCTATTAGCTATGAAAGACCACAGGAAAAAAAACCCCAGTTATTTCTAATTCCAGTTACATCTTTTGGAATTAGGTGATGACCATCATGGCAACATGTCTACAACAAGGAAGATAAAGACATATTTTCCTCCATGACTCTAATTTTTTAGGCCTTTAGGTTTTTATGTGAATGCATATGTGTGTAGTCAAAGTCTAAACCCTCAAATGCTGATGAGGAAATATGATGAGAAACAAAGAAGGGTAAAATACAAGTCTGGCTTGTTATGGCCCTGAAGTATGTAGATAAGGATGAGATAGCCCAGCAGAAGGTTGGGACTGCTGCAGAAAGATGGGACTTTTGCAGGGAGAAGCCAGGATGGTGGGGAGTAGTAGGCAGTGGTGTTGCCTCCATGAGATCCGATGACTCAGAAAGTGCTGTATTCCATGCTTAGAAGGGCTGCAGCTCCTGTCCTCCACTACCAATACACCTGGGACCATCACCAGAGAGGTTTGATGGCTCTTGGGGATAATCATAGAATCATAGAATTGTCAGGGTTGGAAGGGACCTTAAAGATCATTTAGTTCTAACCCCCCTGCCAATGGCAGGGACACCTCCCACTAGATCAGGTTGCTCAGAGCCCTACCCAGCCTGGTCTTAAAAACTTCCAGGGATGACTCGTTATTGTCACAGAAGGATGGCAGCACTTCCCTGAAGGAGGAATGAGCTCTGCAGGTGTCTCATTTCCATATTTCTCCCCATGACATTGCTGTTCTGACTGGTTATGCTCTGGTTACAGGCTTGTCCTTGGGATACACTCCTTCAGCTCTTCTGCAGGAAGTGGTGACCGCCCTCATCCCACTCTCACTTGCTGCGAGTCCCTCCGCGAGTGTTCTTTGGCTGAAGTGCTCATCCTGGCTCAGTCAGGATATCCCACTTGTGCTCTGCCATGTTGTTCTTAGAGGTTTCGAACACTGCACTTTTATGCCGACCACACATCTGTTTCAGGGCTACATAGCCTGTCAGTGGAGGAGCGTCATAGAACACCAAGCATGATTTAATCCTTTTTCTGAACAAGTCTTCTTGGGTTAAACATCTTGCTTTCCTTTGCCACCTTTAACTGCAGCACACATTGCCTCACTAACTTTGTGCTTCAGAAGGGGGTACCCATATCTTCTGGTGCTCAGGGCAACCATGCAGTAGTGTTCATGTGGTGCTTCTCATACAAAGGAGGGATCGTGACTTTTCCTTATGTGGAGGTCAGATGAGTGATCTGCTATTCAGTCTTTGGTTACTCAGTGACTAAAGGCCAGGGGTTTAGAACCAATTTATAATACCCTAACACCTTCCCACCAGCCTTTTTGCTGCCTGGGGCCCAAAGCATGCTCTGCGCCAGTGCTGCCCACGAAATCTGGTGTGGCTTGCTCCTGCTGATCCCTCTCCAGCCTTAGGAAACAGATTCAGTTGTTAATGAAGATTCATTAAGCAGATTCAAGGATAATGCTAAGTTCAAGCTCTAGTTGTCTAGTTGTGTTTTGTCTTCATTCAGCCTGGAGCAGGACCCAGGGATGTGCACTGACCTCAGTCCCCTCATATGCTGCCCACACCCTCTGCTGAAGCAAGACACAACCTGGATCTCTCAGGGTATATTTCTTATCTTGATGAACTATGCCTAAGGGTGGGATCCATTTTCTTGTTAGATGCTTTACATTGGCTATGTTTGCTCTGCCCATAAGGACAGCATCTCAATTTGGAGTTCTGTACTTGAAATTCTCTGGGTAGTGAGCCCATGGTCTTCCCCAAATGAAAGTCTGAGTGGAGGGCAATGTCTCGTTGATGCAGATGATCAATAGAATAGAATATTCCAGTTGGAAGGCACCTACAATCTTCATGTAGTCCAATTGCCTGACCGCTTTAGGGCTGACCAAATGTTAAAGAATATTATTAAAGGTATTGTCCAAATGCCTCTTAAAACACTGGCAGGCTTGGGGCATTGACCACCTCTCTAGGAAACCTGTTCCTCTGTTTGTCCATCTTTCCTGTAAAGAAGGGTGAGTTCTACACTACATAAAAGGCATGGAGATGCTGGAGCGTGTCCAAAGAGCATGAAGCTGGTGAAAGGTCTGGAGAACAAGTTTTAGGAGAAGCAGCTGAGAGAACAGGAGTTGTTTAGTCTGCCTGAAAAGGAGCCTGAGGGGAGACCTTATTGCTCTCTACAACTACCTGAAAGGAGGTTGTAGTGAGGTTGGATGTTGGTCTCTCAAGTAGCAAGTGATAGGACAAGAGTAAATGGCCTCAAGTTGTACCAGAGGACATTTAGATTGGATATTAGGAAAAATTTCTTCATGGAAAGAGTTGTCAAGCATTGGAACAGGCTGTCCAGAGAAGTGGTTGAGTCATCATCCCCGGAGGTATTTAAAGACATGTAGGCATGGCTCTTAGAGAAACAGCGGTGGACTTGGCAGTGTTAGCTTTATGGTTGGACTCGATGATCTTAAAGGTTTTTTCCAACCTAAATGATTCTATGATTCTCTGAAATGCTTTCTAATGTCCGGTCTAAACCTCCCCTGGTGCAGCTTTGAACCATTCACACATGTCTCATCACTGGATAGTAGGGCAGCCTCAGCACCTCCCTCTCCACTTCCCCTCCTCAGGAAGCTGTAGAGAACAATGAGGTTGCCCCTCATCCTCCTTGTCTCCCAGCTAGATGAACCTGAAGTCCTTGGCTGTTCCTTACAGGACTTCCCTTCCAGTCCTTTCACCAGCTTTGTTGCCTGAGGAGCTGTACCTTAAAAAGAAGTTGCTATAGAACACAAAGCTGGTTTGGAACTCTCAGGTAATTGGAAACACATGTTCCTGGCTGCAGGCACACAGCACATAAACTGCAGGAGAAAAATAATGATAGAAAAGACATGGGGTATTTGTAAATATAGCAAGAGAAGTCAGCATTTTACAACTTGTTCATAGTGACTGAATACCTGAATTGTTGTTTCACTTTGCTATTAGACTTAAGAACACAAACATATCTGTAGACTTTCTGATGTACACCAAGTTTAATATAAAATAGAGATCTCAGGTATGTTGGATGATAATATTACATAAGAAGAATATTTTAGTAAACTATCTGAACAAAGATGACTCATAATGACACAGATGAATATTTTATTTTAAACACAAAATGTTGTGAATTGCTTAGCACCTAAAAATAACACGCCCCCCCATTTAACTTTCAATGAACTGTGTTGACGTTGCAGGAATTTCTAACTCTTTCAGTACAGCAAACCATCCATCTTTTGCAGTCTGTTAATGCAAATATCTCTTTTCAGGCCAAAGCTTCAAAACCAAAGCACACATAAACCCCCTCACACCCACACTTCCTTCAGTTTGCAGCTTTTTTTTTTTTCGCCTCTCTCCCTTCTTGCGTAGTAAAGACACAGGAGGAAGGAAGGGCTGTGAAAATCTGTGCAAAAAGGTGAAAATTCAATGTATACTGTAGAATACTCTATACCATATCCATACTGTAAGGGAGTTTAGATAGGTCACTTAAAGCTGTGTGGGCAGAGCTGTTGCAAACCTGCCTCTTCCCCATCTTTGATCACTAAGTTTCTTCCCATCCCCATTGGATATGTTGATATGTTGTTTTCTCTCCTTGAATCATCCCTGATCTTCCCACCCTTTCTTCTCAGCAGGGATGAGTTTGGCAGCATTCAGATGTCTCTGTACTGGCCCAGTTGTAGTCTAGCTCTGTCCTGGTCAGCTCTGGGCTGGCATATCCCATGTAACAAGGGCGTCTGGGGCATTTTGGTATTGAAACTTAGATTTGTCTGCACACGTGCTGGCTTTCAAAGATGTGAAAGGCACACCTCTGAAAAGCCATTTCACTGACAAAGTTCAAGTTCTTCTAATGGAGAGAAGGAATGGAGTTTCATGAACAAGGCTTCCACAGTGCTGTAACATGGAGGTGGGGAGACAATGTGGAAAAGGAGCTTTCCCTGCAACTTCATCATATTGAATGACTCAAGCTTTCAAACTTCCAGAAAGAAATCATTTAAAATAGACCAGCCTGAGACAGACAGCTAAGGTAGAAAATGTGGCACGAATAGATATAGCTTAGTGAACTAATTTTCTCAGGGTTTTGATATGCTTGAGGCTATTTCAGTAATTGACGGCACTTCCCGCAAAATGCTGTCATCCAAAGGCGACTGGAGGCAACAGGAAACTTTCCCTCAGCTTCTGTGATCTTCAGGTCAGACTTCTGAATCATTCAGTGCTGTGCCTTTTATTATATTCATGGGAATACAATGTACATGGTGCATCAAAAACCAGTTCTAACACTAATCTCAGGATTAGCATAACCTTGCATTTCACACATTTCATTTCCTCACTTTTCTACTGTCACTTAGCTTCTTTTCATCATGGCCCACCTTAATTGTGTGATTTAATATTTTTTCTTGCGCTAGAAGCCAGGTAAATTATCTCATCTGTGAAAAAAATGAAAGGATTCTTCAAAGGACAGACAGAAATAGACATTGCATGCTATGGGATCTTGAAAAGATCTGTGTGTTGACCAGGGTATATTTTATTTTCCAGTAAGAAAGACTCTTATTCCCACGCCTACAGGTGTTTTCCAGCTTTTCTGTGATGAGCTCCACATCTCAATAAAGAAATTGCCTCATGGACACTTATCCTCAGAGTCACTGTGTAACATCCCTGGGGCAATTTACGTTACATGGAAAACAATACTGAAAAAGCATTTGTGCCTTTTTTAAAGAGGTTTTTAGAGGAATATGGATATTGACCTTCCTGTAAAAGTTGACCATGGTTTCCACTTTTGCTGTTTATCTCATCTCTTCTCCTTCCCTTGGCGCTGTTCCTTTCAGCTGAAGTCCAGGATGAAAGCCAGCATACTGCAGGCACAGGGAGCTCACCAGTGCACTGTGGACCACAGCTAAGGTATCTCCATCCCAGTCCCTTTCTAGTGTGAAGCTTCAGTGTGACATGCAGAGTGCTAACAGGATCACAGATCGTATTTAATAAGCAAAATAAAAGCAAAGCAAGTCAACACCCCCAGCGATTACTTAAGAGAGAGCTTTATAGCCGAGTATAACACCTCTCCCTTACACATTCTGCGCTATTTTTCCAGCATCATTTGCCTTGTTCTTGCAGAAACAACAGGATAGCACTGGAACCTGAACTCTGACTCTCCGCTGTTTCTGCTGTTGCTCTTTCACAACAGCTGAGTTGGATCCAGATGGAAAAGTGAGTTATCTTTTCTCTGGTGAGGAAACATTAACAAAACCCCTGACATTTTTATATAGTTAAGAAGTTGCTTCTGTCATTTTGTGGCATGATAGTTTGTAGACTATTAACATAGTCTAATTGCTTATGGAAATGCCAATTTTTTTCGTGTTAAAGTAACAGAATCACATCAATCCCTATTCATTTAAAATACATGTTTTTCATCACTTTCATGTAAAGAATGTGCAAAGAAAAGGACATTTTTTTCTTGGACTTGTAGAGATGGACATGTTGGAAATTTAAAAGTCTAGTGGTAGAGTTGACATTAGCTATGATTGCCCAGGAAGAATATTTTTACACACAGAAATGTATGTAACTTATGTGAACATTGTTCTCTTCTTACAGCAAACACAAATCTTTAAATTCTGGTCTATTCTAAAAGGCTTCTTCAGGACCTGTCAGATATCTGCTTCTATCATGCCATGTAAGACAATCTGGGATAAGAAAATAATGTGACAGTGATTAAAGTAGAAATAAATATAATAGCAGTAGGAAATTCCTATTAGTTGATGTCTGTCCCAACTCTCCAGCTACTTAATGTCAACTTTCATTGTCAGGTTTTTAATATCTGTTTATGTTTTCAAGAAGAGCTATTGAACCAGTCAAAACATGTATCTGTGTGGCTGGCATAAAGCAAAAAACTCAGTTGCTGGGGGCAATCTAGTCAAAGCTTTTATATTTCTGACACTGAGAGGATTTCCAGGATTCCATAATAACAATAAGCAAGAATATGAGGAGGGGTCATCTGAGCATTTTTGGTTTAAGAAACGTGGTAACAACTGCCTTAGAAGAAGGTTACAGAAAACAGGAAGAAGGACGGAAACCATGAGCAGCCTTCACTTCAGATAACCTATGACTTAGGGGACCAATTCTTCATCTGAGGTTTTCCTTTCTAGGAGGTCCTAATGCTCAAGAGAGGGTGTGCCACAAGGCATCAGGTGATGGCATGTTGACTCCAGAGCACTGGAGGAGGTTGGCCAACACCCAAGAATCAGAAGCCTCTCAAGCATCCTGCATGCTGATAACAAGATGCAGTGGAGAAATTTTCCTCTCTTATGTCCTTTGGCAGGAGAGCACAACACGAGCATTACTTGCTTAAGTTCCTGTACCACATTCTCAACTTATCCCTGAGCTCAGTGTTAGAGCTGAAGTTTTTGAGGGGATTAAAGGGAACTATTTGAGCGTGGTGAAATCTCTAGTTGTACCAATGTCAATGAATGCTGAGGAGCTGCTTTGCTGAAGTCAAGCATGCTGAGAGATATCTGATTTTAATACAAACCGAAGTGCTGCTTGGTGCAAGTGAAGGAGGCAATGTTGTTTCTTCTCATCACACTCATTCTCTGAGGGTGCCTGGGTCATCAGTTGTGTGTACAGAGACAGCTTCCCTTACCCATCAGAGCTGCCAGCAGCTGCTTATTGTTGTTCAGAAATAAAATCAAGGCCACAAGAGAGCAGGAGCCCTTGCTGGGAGAGTGAACCATAATGCTGAAATTACAGCAGTTGGATCTTGTCCAGAAACACCAGGATGGAAAACCAAACACCCCTAAAGAGCTGCTGAGACCTTATGTGGTGGTCATGGGCAGGATGTTTGTTTTCCATGTCCTCCAAGGGATGGCATATCCAGCTATAGTTTCCCATCTTAAAGCCATGCTGGGACTTTTGTTCAGGACTGACTCAGAGGAAAGGGTGCCACTTAGTGAATCACTGTGTGACTTCCCTCAGTTTAGGGTTTTTCCTTAGAGTCTACAGCTCATTCTGGAGCTGTCCTTCCCAATGGATGTGAGCTACTGGGATGGCAGCACAAAGAGCATCGCCACAGGCAGGGCACTCTGCAAGCTCTCTTGTCACTGGGAGTGTGCTCCAGCAAACACATACACATATGCTTAACTCTACACTTCTGAGGCATAATCCCATTAATTTAAATGGGATTACTCGTGGGCTTAAATTCCTGCAGGATCAGCACTGAGGTCTGTTGCTGCAGCTGCCGCAGGCAGCACAGTTAATGGTGTCACAAGAGTTTTACTCATTCTATAACCAAGAGCTGCCTTACTGAACGTCAGCACTGCTTATATCCTCAAGACTGAAAAATGAGCCCTTCTTCATTTCAGAGGTCTCCTGCATATTGGCTTTGTTTCATCCTCCTTCACCTGCAAACCAGACTTTCCTAAATTGAATTCTCCTATGGTTTCTGCCTCTTCTTCATTGTCCCCAGGCCTGCATGGGAAGAGTTTTGTGTCTACCACTGCTCATGGATCACCTTAACCACTTGGATCAGTACAGTAAAGTATAGTGAATCCCTCCCCTCTTCTTATCTTCTCTAAACAAGCATATTTCCTCCTACTTAACATCTTTCTGCTAATCTCCTCCATCCTGCTGGAGCAGACTGTCTCTTAAAAGAAATACTGTCTCCACTTGCCCTCAGGGCATTTTGGTCATTGGATCCTACTGCTAGCCCAGGGACAAATCCATTGTCTGCAAAAGGAAAGTTAAAGGATCAAAAAATGTCCTAAAAGTGTCCTGTTGCCCCCCCCCCCCCCTTTTTTTTTATGGGGATGGATAATTTATTTTCTATGTAGTTGCTGCTTTTCTATCTGAAATCATTGGCCACTTATATTTTAAATTAATCAATAAGGCTGTGAAGTTAGTGCCTTTATTTTAATAAAGAGCTTGATAAATAAATTAATCAATAGTTTGCTTTTAAAGGCCCATGCACAATGTGTGTACATGTAAGTATGTCTAGCACATATAGATTTGGTAAAGGCAGTCTCTGAGGGAAAGTGAATTTATTTTGTTTGCATGTATTTTAACATTTTGGTTTTAGAAAAAAAAAAATTAAATTCTCTGCTTAAGCCCCTTTGATGCCAAGTTTGAGCCTGGAGCAATCTTTTACTGCTTAGTTTCAGTAACCCCTTGAATATGGGGGTTTATAATGGAAACTCTGACGAACTCTTAGCTAAAGCACTTCTAACAGATGTTTCTGTAATGAAAGGGCTGTGCAGAACAGGCAACAGAGATCACACTACTTTGTATTTTGCAAAGATTACAGATGATTGTGGACAATTTCTAAAACAATGGTGGCTTTAGCCCAAAGTTAAATGGGTTAACGCACCGTGTGCGTGCATACATCAGCAATATAGGGTTTCAGTAGGGTAACCAGCTGCTGGACGTAACTCGCTGCCTCTCTTGTATAAACTTGAAACTACAAGCCACTTTGCTCTTCTGAGGAATGATTTGGCTGTCTGGTAGTGGTGATAGGTATGCTTTTGTTCAGAGTGCCCTGAAGATGGATGATCAGTACTGCATTAAAGCGGTCTGAGTAGAAACCAAATGTAATCATCAGCAACTGAGAGAAGCCAGTTTGGTCCCTGGGGACCGTCTTGGCTGTCTCCCTATGCTGTGTCATGTCCAGCAGGACTAGACGTGGCAGACTGGGACTCCTGGTCTCCTTCCCTGAGAGGTGAAAGGGTGCAAGCTGAGTTCCTGGGATGCGCTGTGCTGGCTTGTCCTCAGCTGGCTTGTGGGCCCTGGGGACATTGTAGATTCAAGCAGGTCAGGAGGCTCTGGGGATGAAATTGGGCAGAGACTCAGGGAGCCCTGTCCTCACAGCACATAGTTAACCCCAGAGACACAGATGTCTTGGCCCACGGTCACTGAAATGTTGAAGCCTGTCTTAAAATAGAATTATTAAGAGAAAAAAAGATCTGAGACCTACAGCTTTACCAGAAAAGGAGGGTTTATATCTAGAAATGTTACCAGAGGGTGTTTTGTTTTTTGTTCTAATCTCCCTGTCAACACTTATTAAGTGGAGATCAGAGTCATTGGACCATCATCTGAGGGTATTCTTGATGGTGTTGCAAAGACCTTGACAGTCAGCTACAAGCCACAAGACTTGTGGAGCCTTCATAAGCAGGATGCAAATGGCATTTATATATGTCACACACACGTTGATTTGTTCCAAATGCCTTCCTTTTTATGATCATGTTTTGCCAGGCTAAATTCCTTTTGGGTGAGCAGCAGCAACAATGTAATTAACATTCTCCTGGTTAACACTCTGTTAATGTGCTGTACCCAGAAAAATGAAGTCCCTGGGGCCTCTATTCATTATTGCCTTGCAGGTAGTTTGAAGTAACCATGTTCCCTATGTGAAAACTTCACTCTCCTTCATCAGTACAGTGAGCAGAGGCATGTGTTACTACTGAAAGACTGAAACTGCTTACAACATCCTTCAAGCAATAGCACAGAAAAAAAAGCTCCTGGATTGACTTGATATCGCCGTCATGTTATTTTTAGGGCTTTATTCACGTGAAAGCATGTGGGTTTGGGAGTGCTTGCTGGAGTGGGATTCTCCCTGACATCACCTTTTGTGCTGCAGCAGATTCTAAGGGACTCCAGCCACCCTTTGCAATGCAGCTTCTCTACCCTTGCAGGTTAGCTTGTGGCATCAGTGCATCAGCCTAAGTTGAGACATCCATTTGTAAGTGTCCAGTCAAGTGCATTTAACTTCTCAGTTTTCTGCTCCTTGGATATGGTATGGCTGCAGCACTCTACCCTTTCCCTGCCTTTCCATCTTTGCTTTCTTTTCATCATGGTCCTGACACAAGTCAAAGAAACAGCATTCTTCACCTCTGATGCATCAGAACTGAAACAGTTCTCCAGCTGCCTCAGTCTTCCTGAGAAGAGCAGAGCCTGCCCTGCAGCAGCACCTCCCTAATCGTCTTGTGGTCATTGATTCCCTTATCACCAGCCTGTCCTTATCTTTCTGTGGTGGAGCTATCAAGAAGCAACAGATAGTTTTTTTTCTGAGTGAAACCAGAAAGTTTGTCATAACAGATTCAAATGTGGCAAAGTTACGTTTATCTTAGCTGAGTGAGGGACAAATAATACAGTTGTAACCATAAGCAGAGAGTAAAGGAAAACTGGAGGAGTGCAGTACAGGAGCCATCTCTGGAGAGGACTCTCTCAAGCCTGCCCTTCAACAGTCACTGTGACCTAAAGGGATAAACATTTTATGCCCTCCTTAGCCTATGCCACAGCCACCTCATCTGTTGGTGAATTTGGGCCTGTGCTTTGCTGTCCTTAACAGACCCCTAATAACCCTTCTCTGGAAGAGCTGTTTTGATTTTTACAGGAATTACATTCAGAGGGAATAAACTGTAATCGAGAATTCACTGCTTGGACTTAGGAACTGCTGATCTCTGATGTGCCTGCCAAAATTGACTTTGGGCAAGGCATAGACATGCACATCTTAGTTGCCAAAAAAATCAATGGCTATTTTTGACTGAAACTTTCAGTAGCTTGGCTTCCAGAACTGAAATTGCATATAGACAAATTTAAGCTCACAAAACTGTTACGATCATTAAAATACACTGATGCTATATAAGTGCTACATATGTTATTTTAATGGAAAAGACTTGACAGTGCATTTTACTTGTCCTTTAAGTGAATGATAGTTTCATCCATCCAAGATAATCAATACTGTGTCAAATCTGACCTGTGACAGTGAGTGAATATCAGTACTTATGTATGAATATTATATTTATTTCACCCAGCACAATGCTTTCCCCTACACTCAGTATTTTAACCTCCTCTTCCCCTGTCTGGCTTCTTGGCAGAAGGCTGTTCAAGATTGCAGAGGAATCTGATTGAACTTTTCCATCCACTTGCAGACCATTTGAAATGCTGGATGCCTTTCAGTTATTTATGTGTTCCTCTCACTGAGAATCATGTATGAGCAATAAATCAGCTGAGAGTGCACAGTGACACACTCTGAAACTTTATATTTATGTGTGCATGTTTAAGAACATCAACAGAAAGGTGTTAGGGTGTTGCAGGAGTTGAGGTTGCTTTGATGTGTTCAGTCTATACAAAGGGAGTCTGAGGTGCAGAGTGGTAGGGAATCAAACACTGTCAGTGTCCAACATTTTAGAGCATTAGTGGTAGTGATAGATTTTAATTAGCAGCAGCATCTTGGTTTGTGATATCATTGTCTTAAAAAATTTATTGTACCAATATAGTTCATGGTAGCAAAGTGGCTATGAAAAATGAGGAGCAAGGGTTAATTTCTGGCTGCCTTTGATGGCAGAACTCCCAATGATTTCAAAGGATGAAGATCACACCTCAGTTTTCAGCTGGTGTAAGTTGGCATACCTCCATATACTTCAATAGAATCAATGAAGCCCTGGTGATTTATTGCAAGTGAGAATCCACCCTAAAGCTATTAAGGACTGTAATTTATAAACCTATAATTATGGAACCATAATTCCATCAAGGGTTTCTGGTGATATCATGGACCAGAGTTAAGTGAATTGTGCAAATGAATGTAATGTTCTTGCAGTGCCGTGGAAATACATCTGTCTCTCTCTCCAGATAGGACTCTTAGCACAAAGATATTAAAATATATTTTATCCACTCACAGCAATAATTGCAAAAGAAATATTAGCTGCAGAATTGAGACTCCCAGGGCACTGAATCAAAACATGCATTTTGCAGCAGCCACTTCGAAACAGTGGATGGTCCCCTGGACTGCTGTGAGAACTTGATTTTTGTGTAAGCTTTTATTACTCACCAACTTTGATAGCAGGACACAAACTTCAAAGCTGGACACATCCAGATAACACAAAGGTATTTGGACTTGTATAACCTAGCAATGTAAAGTATCACAGGTATGTGCATCAAAATGTGCCTGAACAGCAGGAGTGGATGGAGCCCGATACTGGGAAGGGGACAGCATAGGCATTTAGGATGCAGGAGCATTGATTGAATATGATGGTATTAATAATTTACTCTTCTAGCCCTTTTCAACCCTTTTTCTCCTTATTTTTATAAATCAGTACCTGGTTAATTAGTCTCCTAATCAGACAAGGCATATGCAAATACTCAATCATCCTGTTCTTGCTTATGTGAACTGGGCCTATAAAAACGTATGTGCACCAGTGGGTCTTCCCTCATTTGAAAATCTGCCTCTGCTGGTGTCTCTGCAGCCTTTTAGGCCTCTGAAACTGCAAGGAAATCCATGTGTAATTAATCTTCATTAGGAAGATGCACCTCAATCAAAACCCTGAATCTGAAACAGTTTGGGGCTTGGAGGAAACACATGCATGGATCGAGATGCAGTTTGGACCAGATTTGGTAATTCTGAGGATACAATTCTCTCTGGACTAGGAAAAGCACACTTTTTTTTTTTTTGTGAGTCAGCTTCTGAAATTCAAGGCAGACAAATGAAGAAATGAAAAAAAAAAGACTTGTAAAAATGAAAACCTTTGAGTAATATATTTTCCCTTTCTCATTTTCCCATGTGACAGGATTTTTCAAGCAACATTCTCATCTGTCGGCATGAAATATTAGTCACAGATCTAGGTCTTTGTAACGTCAAGTGATTGAAAAGTGACTTCAAATTTAAGTCTCCCTCGTGCCACTGTAAACTTTATTTTGTCTATATTTGCTCAGTCAGGACTGTGAAGAAAATAAAGGACAGATTTCCTCTGTGGAAAAGTCCTGCAGAATTTAATATTGGTGAAGCTGCGAGAATCTTCAAGGATAGGAGGCCATAGAAAAAAATCAGAATTACCCCCTGAAATTTCAGATTTCTTATGTATTCCACAGCTTTTTATGTGCATCTTCCTGTTAAAATGATTGAAAGTTCCCAAATGAGCATTAGCAAGGTTGGAATTTCCTATAAAGTTGTGAAGGACTTTTCCACAGGGGCTGTGGAAGGTTAATGGCAGCATCTGAAAGCTTAGGATCTTGTGTGTGATGGAGCAAGTTGCACTGAGAGTACGCTCCCTGGAAAGGCAGCAGGTATTCAGCAGCATCACTCAGTGCAACTCCTCTTCCAGTTTCTGCAAATGAAACAACTGCAGCCAGGCTGTGCATCAGCAGCAGGCTTACCATGTCCTCAAATCAGTCTCTGGAAAATCTCATTTCCGAATCTTGTTGAAGTCACGGAAAATGAGGCACATGGTAAAAGTTAATTACTTGTTTAAGCAGTGCTTCCTGTGCCAGGCTTAGGCCTGATCCTAAAATCAAAGTGCAGCTTTTTGCTGCCTTCAATGGGCTCTAGGGCAGGTGCTATGACAGCATCTCTCCCCTAACATGGGTAACATGCTAGTGCTCCCATTGGATTTCTCCCAGGCTGAAGGAACAGTGATGGTAGCTGAAGGCTGAAGATGTATGCATTAGGGAGATAAGGATCAGATCTGGAAATCTGCAATGAGACTGCCCCAGTTTATGCAGCTGAAGAACTAATCCTTGCTATCTAATAAAACAGTTAATCTTCAAAATCTTTTCAGTAGCCTATGCTGACAGAACCCAAAACTGGCAATTAGCTGTTTTTTTTAAAATACACCAAGCCTACATTTTAAATGTCTGCACATAATCCTGGGGAAATGATTCACAGTGATGCAGGCAGACCTAAGGTGAAAAATACCTCAGAATAAATGTGACGGACGATGACATACATCAGTTCCTTTTAGGAACAGGAACTAAAGTTTTATTGAAACCTCAAATAAGGAAGTGTCTTCTTTACACGGAAACCTTACCAGAACCAAGTGGGATCACTTCAGTACAGAGCTGTCAGTGAGTTGTTTTACCACAGTGTATGTTACTGCAGACTGTACCGCACACTGTACAGGACCGCTTACTGTAACATTGTTGATTTAATTGACTGCAATGTGTCATCTGATTTACTAAGCTATGATGAGGCATATGGAGACTTAACTGAAATATATTAAATCTTTTTTAAGCTCTAAGTAAGCCCAAGGAGCAGACTCCAGATCAAAATTTTCCTAGCCTTTGGAATAATCTGTTTTCCAGTATGAGATGCAATGTGTAGTGTTTGTGGGCCAGCTTTGCTTTCTGTTCAGCCAGTTCAAGGGTCTAACGTGCAGCGAGTGCAGAGGCAGTCGTGCAAGCAGAGCAAAGGAGTGGTGTGGAAGGAGACGGCAGGACCGTCCAGTTCAACACATCCCCCTTGCTGACGTTGCTGGCAGGCGTCCCAGGCACTGCTGGCAGCATCTCAGTGGGGCTGTGCGGGAAACACCTGCGGTCCCCGGCTCCGGCTCCTTCCTTGCACGTAGGAAGCCGAGCTGGGCTGGGGAGGTGTGAGCGCAGCGGTGGCACGCAATGCAGCCTGATGCTCAGCAGATGGGTGAACGCGCACTGAGAACCCCACAGCCGCTGGCTGCAGCAGACGTGGTAGATGTGAACACGCTGAATAGACTCATGCTCAAATTAGTAATGGCTTTGGCTCAAGCAGTGATTGCTTGTCCCCAGGACAGCAGCTCTATAAAATTCTCCTACATCATTGACTCCTTCAATCACAGAAGTCTTGCAGTCACATGAATTTTTGGTGGGCAAGGGGACCACCCCTACCACAGGGCTAATGGGCACTGATCACCCAACCTCAGAGGGGCATCCCCATCACTCATACATGATCTACCATTCTGCAGCCTCTGGCTCAGGGTGGGATACTCAAAAAAGAGGGCACACTTAAGTGCAGAAGTGCAAAATATCATCTGTAATGGTTTCAGTCAGTGCCACTAAAAGAATGTGACACGGGCCCAGGCATAAGGGTAGAACAAGCACATTTTTAATGAGTGCTAATGTGGGGCTCTGCGCTGTGCTACAGGGCAGCAGCAAGGGTGTAAAGTCTGTCAGACACAGCCAGAACAAAGGGGTCCACAGCTCATCCTGGCACCTATGGAAAGATGGGCTTTCTGCTGGTGTAAACCTTGCAGGAGTGCTGGGGGATTAGCCAGCCCCACTTGGACAGGAGCCAAAAGTCAAACAATGCCACCCAAGCCTGATCACAAGCTCGGGCTGCATCTCTTTTTTAGTTTTTGTTTCTGGTTTAGGAGGATTAGCGGGGATTTGTCACAGGGAGCAGTGCTAGTCTCTTCTGCCCTGTCTGGATACGCAGCAGCCGACCCAAACCATCTCTCTCGAGCCTTTCAGGTCATTACACAGCCCCAGCAGAGCACTGCAGAGGCTTTTCCACTGCTGGGCACTCCCTTGCAAGGGGCTGAGCCCATGTGTGAGCGGGAACTGGGGGTGATGGGCCACTTTGGGGTGATCTGTTCTGTGTCCCTGCCCTCTCCCCCTCATTGGCCTTCTCCTCCTTGCTCACCCTCCCCCTGCAAGGCTGTGCTTCCAGAGCAGTAACTGTCTGCAACTAGACCAATGAAAGGTTTTGTTTTTAATTAGGGTTTGATACTAATTGCCTTCAATGAGGCTATTTTCACATCGCAGATGACCAAAGCCAGAAGACGTTAAGTCTGTCTTTCTAATGAATCATTCCTCCTGCTCCCCGGGGTTGGAGATGAAGATTGAATAGGCAATGTACACTGCATTGGCCTACTTGTCTCCTAAAATATGCAGTCAACTCCCACAGCAGTTCAGAGAAAGGCACGTGTGCATCTGAGGGGGCCTGGTGTTACTACTGATGCTCTCACACCAAGGGAGCTCGTCATCAGCTTCCCCCTCCCTCCCCAGCCCTGGCAGGGAAGCCTCCACTTCTGCCAGCCAGGAGGATGCACTGGAAGCAGATGAAGAGGAGGGTGTATCTCTTTAAAGTCAGACAAAAGAAACCTCAGCCCTCCCCTTGTTCCCTGCCAAAGCCATAAAACAAAAACTGGGAATAAATGTTCCATTTCCACCAACTGTCCAGGTCTGGAGAGAGATCTCTGACATAGTTAAAAACTAAAAAGGCTTCTATGGGTAAACACTGGTTTGGCACTGCAACCTGATAAATCCTTCCCTAATCCATGTGAAACCTCCCAAATCAGGCAGAGAAATGCCTGGGGAAACTCAACTGCTCTGAATTTGTCTACCATCTCCACTGTGTGTAGCTCTACTCTGCTGGCAGCTCCTGGTCACCCCCTCCATAGCTCCAATCCCCAGAAGCCCAACTTTGTCCTCAAAATCCTGTCCAAACTGAGCTGCACAGCCTGCTGAGCCCTCTGCTCCCATGAGACATTGCCTGGCCTTGGCTGGTACAATTCATACCTACAAGGAAATCTCAATGACTTGTTAAATAACTTCATAGAAAAATAGGGCAGGGAGGAACTCCAAAGAGCTGTCTGGTCTCTCTGTCACCTCCAGTTAGCATCAGTGAGAGCTAACCTGCTTCTGGCAGATACATGCCCAGTGCCAGTGAGGTGATGCCCCTTTGAGCTGAGCTGGGTGAACACCTTCTGTTTCGGCAGCTCACACAGCTGATGGGTTTCTCTCTGCTTTGTGATAAATGTATTTTTTCTTTCTGTGTCTGATAATTAATAAAGGCTGAAGGCCAGATCCCCTCCTGGTATGAGCTGGCAGAGCTCTGAGGAAGGCAGTGGATCTCCACAGCTTTAGATCAGACGAGACTGATGGCACTCCTGAAAATCCCTGCAAGCCCTTGGAGCTGGTGCTGTCCCAGGCTTTGCTTGTGCATCCATAGGAATTGCTTAATCCAGGGTCACCAGAGAAGATGAGCACAGCAGTTATTTAACAGCACAGCTGATGCGATGCTCCACCTTGGAGCAGGAATTGGATTAAAGCAGGGAAATGAAGGAGAACACTTCTTTTCCCAGTCTACCAATTTACAATGCAAAAAATAAATCTCTTTAATAAAGAGATGAAGGTTAAACACACACACGCACAGGCACGGACACAGACAACAGAGAAATAATAAAAGTACCTTTACATTTTCACAGCAATGGGGTTAGATTTCTGATTCTCTTATTTCACAACACTGCAAAGAACCTTGAAGGGATTGATGGCTCTGCAAGGCAGAGGCTGTGCCTCTGTTTTCTTTGGAAAGTACCTCACTGGCTGTTGGTTCTTGCTACCAGAGAAAAATAACAAAAAGGTGAAGGGATAAGACAAATATGCTCCTTCAAGAGTTTCTAATAAAATGATAATGTTGAGCGAGGCTGCCAGTGTGTTCTGTGTCCAGATGCACTGCAGCAGAAGGGAAGAGCTTAACATGTTTTGAAAATGCCAATTGTCTGTTGCCAAAGATGCATATGATCCCACTGCCAGCAGGGTAGGCAGCTGGGATTAAGATGTCAGAGGAGAAGTCACAAAATTGGTTTTACTGAAGAAGACAATGCAAAGACAGTCCTGATTCCTGCAAGGAAGATTCCTTTTTCCCTTGTGGTGCATTCTGACTTGTCCACTGTGGCAAAGCTACTTTTACAGAAGCCTTTTTTCTTCCTGGAATGTCTATACAGTGACAGCAACCAGGACATAGATTGGAGGTACTTTTCCATCTACAGAAAGAACTTCTGTGGTCCCCCATGTCTGAGAGTATCTCCCATTCCTCTACTGTCATGTGGGAGGCTGGGACAGATACTAGAGTCACCATGTTGCAAAGGGAACATAGCCCAAGGTCAAGTCCATAGCATGAGTCAAAAAAACCAAATAGGTCTTGTGAGTCCAAGGCCGTTGTTCTCAGCATCCACTTGCCCTGAGCCTGTAAGCAGGGGGCCCACATGGAAATGGTGAAGCCCCAGGTGTCATCAACTCTTGGCTGTGCTGCTACATCCCATAGAGGTGTAATTGCCATGTCTTGTGGCTAGGATCAAACCTAGCCTGCATTTTTTGTCCTTATGAAGTGTTTCCAGATGATCCTGCAATTTTCTTCATATTTCTTCTTCCCCTTGTGAGTCTTCCTGGCAAGTCTGGTAGAGACTGGGTGCAAGTTTGAATTCCCACTCTGGTCAGCCCAGACTCCAGAGGCCTTTTTGTAACCCCTGCCCCAGTTCAGAGGTTTTAAGCATGTGTCCAAATCCCTCCCTATAGGGGCCAGCATTAACCACACACTTAACCTGAAACTGGTGATTAGAAACCATATTTCAGTGGGAGTTAAGCATGTGCTTAAATTTTGTTCTGTTTTAAATGGATACTTTCTTGAACTGCAGCCTACGTTTTTTTGTATGATCCATCTTTGCTCCTCTGCATACCTTTACTGCAAATTATTCTTCAATACGCATATGGCTCAGTAAGTATCTTGCTCTGTGGCTTTCACACGAAAAGCCCAATTGATACATCACATACTTAACCTCTTGAACAAAGGAGTTTACTTTACAGGATCAATTTACATGCAGGGGCCAAAGCTTTTGGATGGAAACTAGTTGTCATGTGGTGTGCAGTCGAAAGAGCAAACAGCTTATTCATTATGATAGCGTTGGATTCAGAAACAAAACACAGACGGCAGAAAGAGCCTGTCCAGATTGCCAAACATACTGCCTGTCCCTGCACCGAAGCATGTTTATTTAAACCCTCTCTCGCGCATGCAGCCAGTTGTTAGACTTAACTCCCGATTTCCTCCTGTTAGGTAGTTTGACCCTACTGTTCACAGCGTGCTCTCCAGCAGGTATGGGCAGCTCCTACCAGAGCAAGCAGAAGTTGCACTTCTGTGTTAGCAGTACAGCTTTGACACCAGCGCTCAAATGGAAATCAAACACTGGTCTCGTTTGTCAGTGGGGCATGTTTGTGCAGGAGCACATGCCACTTATTGGACCCACAAACTCCCCAGGTTTGAGCATGACCCTTTGAATGACAGTCCCATACTCTTCACGTGGTTTCTTCACTTTACCCGCTCAGTTGTCTGCCTTCTTTTTTCCTTTAATAATCATTCTCATCTTTAGGCATCCAGATGTGCTCGTTTCACTTTCAATATAATGGATGCATAGGCTATTCAGATGATGATTTAAATCTGTTAGTGCTTGGCCACGCAAACTTAACCCCAGTCAGCAAACATTTGGTAACAGAAATGTTATTAATCTGTTACTGCTGTGTGCAAGTCTTTGCTCTGTAAAGCTCATGTGGGCTAATCCTGCAGGACCTGCTCCAAAATTTACTTAAGTGAGTGGGAGTTCTTCTATCCATTTATTGTGCTTGGCACCAGGGTTTTAAGGGAAAAAACAAAGCAAAGCAAAACAAAAGAAAAAGCATTATAAGAATGAATTCAGCTGAATTCTGCTTTAGACGGACGTTATTTATAATGTAACATCGCATCATCAGTTGCCTCCAAATTTAATTCAGTAGGACACCTACAATTTATTGCACGTCCACCTACAGTAGTATCAAGCGGAAATATAAAACCAGAAATAAAGTGACTTTACTAGGTTACTTTCCCCATTTTTTGAAGAGATTTAGAGATATTTCTGTCCATTTCCTTTACTGTGTACTGAGTTTTGTGTTACTGATTGGTACTGCTCTGCGCTGGTGCATTGGCATTTATGACTGTACTGCCATGTCATCTGAGTCATGACCACAGTCAGGCTGCAGTAAAGATGGTGTCACAGCTGGGTGAAGCAAACACATGACCAAGAGCAACAAAAATAGGGAAAACATGTTTTATATCAAAACCAGACATCTGGTCTCGCTGCCTGTCCAGTGGAAATGGGCTGGAAGCAGGACAGTATGCGGTATCCAGACTCCCTTACTAATTACAGGGGAATTCAAGTCCCATTGGGAATTCCCAGTTTAGAGTCACAGGCTCAGCACAACCTGCAGCACTGAGCACAGTCAGCCTTGGACTCCTGTACCCGAAGGGCTTGACTCTCAAATCAGGCCCTTTGGCTACACCTTGCCTAGTGAGATAAACAGGGCCAGGGCACAGGCTGGAGACCCTCCCTCTTAATTATTAATTGGACCCACATTCATTCCTTCAAAGGTTTTAGCCTGTCCCAATATATAATTTTTTTCACCTAGGCTGTGTGACAACACTGCTTCTAACCAATTCAGTGAGGTCTGTCTTGTCAGCCCATGCACATTAGCAGCAGCATCCCTTCACAAGGAGAAGACCAGGAGTGATGGTCTGCTCCCCTCACCCCCACAACCCTTCTACTTGCTGTGGTCATCATCTGCCTACAGAGTCAAAGCACTAGCAGTGTTCCTGCTCATAATAAAGTCCATCACTCAGGCAGACAGTTTGCCTGGTAATGCAGACCCGGGTTGTGAAACAGGCTTTCTGCTTTGGCATCGGAGGCGTAATGCAATAGGGATGAATTAGTTAGCTGGGTTCCACTGCCTGTAACAGCACTTGGGATCATCACTAACAGATGGAAACCAAGCCTAGATGCATCTATGCATTTCTCTTGAATGCCAGATGACTATTTATCCATATGTGTAGCTTGTTCTGTTTTGGGATTTTCCTCCCACAGAACAAGAACAAGAATCTCTGCAGTGATTTTGGCACAAAGCCTACTGATATCTTCTCCTGGGCCAGGTGATGAGCAGGGACAGAAGTGTTCTCACACAGGTTAGTTCAGAGTGTGCCTGAGAGAATCCCTGACACACACCATGTGCAGAGAGCCTCTTGTAAGTGGACATAACTGCAGGAGTTAGCCATCCATTCTTCCTGATAAACCTTGTGAGGTAGGCACCTAACTCCCTTACAGGTCTTTGAAAATCCCAGCCGTAGTACTCAGCAGCCCCACTTCGAGCACCGCTTGTAGCAGCGTGAGTGGTGGTGAAGGGTCAGATCTCCCAGGACTAGGAAATGCTACAGGTGTGGTCAAAAGCAAAATAGTAGCTGTAGCTGTGCTAAAAGGTGTACGTACACAGGGTGCAGAGAGACATCGGGCCCTTTGCATAAAGTGCAGTCTTGCTTTGCAAGCTTTGAAATGCTGCAGAAAGTAACGGGAGGAAACCACCTCACAAAGCAAGTCTTTTGTACCCAAGAACTGTTTGGAGAAGTGTTTTGGTCTTGCACAGGTGGGGATTTGCTGTAGCAGTGCCATGTAGTTAACGTTTGTACCCGGGGGTGTAAGCGGAGTGTAGCATGCAGACAGTGGTGGGCTACTCCGTGTACTCAGCAGCTGCATATGACACTGCCCTCCTGCTTCACCAGCTGCATTGCCCCAGTCATCTTCCTCCGGATGGATGTAATATCGTAACTTGGTATTTCTGAGGTGTAACAGCCCGGGTACTGCCCCATCTCCATGTTCTTTGTCCCCTACCCTACCCTGCCAGAGACATCTTTAGCTGGCAAGGCCAGCATGTCAATGCAGAGAAATAAACAGACCCTGAATAGGCTGTTGTGGTTTCTGATTTGCTGGCCTATATATTCAGAAATTAACCATATGTTCTGAGCAGATCAATGTGGCTTTAATGATTGGGAAGGAAAAGAAACAAACTCCAGTCATTAAGTGCTAATCACACAATTACTATTTTACATAGTCAGACCTGGCAATGAAATATCCATCTCACTGGATGCAAAGAAATCACCAAATCAATTTTTTGCGTTAACATTTTATTCCTTCCCATACTAGACATTTGTTCAGCTTGTTTATACTCACACCACATGGCCACAAGCTGTGTAGTTAGCAATAAATGAGTGAGTACATTTATCTTTGGAAACTAAGGCCAAGCCAAAAAGTTGATCGCTTGTTTTTCTAGGAGAATAACACATGTGAGATTTACTGAGATAAATCCCATCAGCAGTAATGGGATTGCCTGTGTTAACTGCCCACATAATAAATTGCAATAACACCAGCTAGGATTTTACAGTATAGGGCAGGTTTCTAGCATTCAATAATGGATGCTCACAGCAATGCGGGGAAGCGCAGGGCTGTTGAACAGAGGAGAGTCTCAGAGCTGGGGACCCCAACTGCTAATGGAACTTCCGCTAATCTCCTTTGGAGTCAGATGGTGGGGTCATCATGGCCAGACTGCCACCTCCCTGCCTGAGCACTCCAGTACCTGCTGGTGTGAGTGTCCCTTCATAAATATACAAAAGGGTGAGGTTTTCAGCAGCTCCCGCCTTCTCCTCCCAAACCACAGCCATGCTTAAAACCACCAATGAAGGCTGACTGTGTAGCCAAGAGAGGCACTACCAGGGATGACAAAGAGTGTCCTGCTGTGATTGCGGAAGCCTGCTAACCTTTGCCACTCTCCGTTTTTGCCTTGTTTTGCTGTGTAGTTTGGATCAATTCAGGACAGCCAGATCATTGGGCAGGTGATGGTGCGCATGGCCAGGTGTGTGTCATGTGTGTGTCCTGCTCTGTGGCATCCTCCCTGCCTTGGGGAATGGAAGGATTTCAGCAATTTTATGTGTAAATGGCTGTCACACAGGCTGTGGTTCTGCTGCACCCCCCTTCACTTTCTCCTGCATTCACAACAGCAGCTCCCAGGACCCTTTTCCCCTTCTTATCAGGCTCAACTTCCTTGTTCACCTTTCTGGCCCCATCCCATGCAGAAGGTGACTGTATATTCATAAATCAAAAGAAGTTCAATATATGTCAGACAGAAGCTTACGTAGCAAATGGGTTATGCAACTTTTCCTGCCTAAGCTGCTTAAACCTTACGAGAACAAAACATTCCAGTAACTTTTTTTGAATAAAAGCCTGTGATTTAGAGAGAGAGCACAATGAGCAGTTTGCACACACAGCCCCTGTGTTATCTCCAAGATGGTTATTTTGCTTGTGCATGGTTGAACTGAGACCTCCAGAGCCAGTGTATCTTTAGAGGCACACATCTCTCTGCTTCTTTCAGCTTAGAGCAGCTAATTTAAAATTTAATTTCCTGAAATCCGCCATTCTCACAAACACAACCAGGTGCCCACTCCACGACGACTCTGTTTACACCTCCATACTGAGTAAAATGAAGCTACTCTTCTAAAATCTATGAGGGTAAGTGGATCTGATACTCACGTGGACACGCTCCTTTTCTGCTGGGAAATTCTTACACACAGAAACGTTACCGGGATTTACAAAATCCATCTGTTTGCAGAAGCAGTGTCTCCGGGTGCGTTCAGACTTGTCAGTCACAGCAGGTGCATAAACTGTGGCTGACTCATGCAGCACAGATAGCCTAGTGCTGCTCCCTGGTTCCTCTCACTGCCACAGAGCATGTTTTCACTGCTTGCATCGTTGTGAAAAGCCGATTTGAATTTGCTGAGTCACAAAACTCAGAACTCAAATTATTTCAATCAGTGGATTCAGTAGGGAAATTTTGAAAGTCGGAGCATGGCAATGAGACGCAAAGCATTTCCGCTGGCATTTCCAGAGCCCCTTATGGCTGAGGCTCTCTAAGCTCCTTATAGATATTAATGAATTAAAGCTACAGCATTCCTGAGTGCTGGGTAATTTTATTATCCACTCTGCTAAGAGGGAAACCGAAACACAGAGAAAGTGTCTGGCCTGTGGTTTGTCTGCTTAGCTGCTGGAGGAGGATGCTTTGGAATTGTAGTGCAAACCACACAACAGCAGTTAGAGGAAAAGCTGCTGCCTCTTTTGGGGAGTGGAGATGGTGTCTAGTGAGAAGCTCTCCTTGCAGGCATAAATGCAACACATTCTGCCTTTGTAATGGTACTAGAGGTCTTCTTTCCCCCCCCCTTGCTGGACTCCCAAAGGATCACAGTGGGAGAGCAGCTGGGGCAAGTTTGCTCAGTATGGACTTCGCAGAGAAAGAATAAGGAGGGGGATCTCACATAAAGGACAGCTGGCATTTATTTGGACTTAGTTCTGGTATGGGATAAAAAAGGCTATTTCCATGTATTCAGCACTCCAGAACTGACTAGGGAATTTATCTTTGCAAACATAAGTGTGAAAAGCTTAGGGCTGCCAAGGAGATTTCGTTTTGCTGTTTTTCTGAGCAGTCTTTTCTTTCCCCTCCATATCTTTCCACTGGTGGTTTTTTCAGTCTGGTTATTTTCATGTCAGATTTTGGATGGGTGTCCCATGCCAGCCCCAGCAAAGGGGAGGAAACCTCATTGCTCCAAGAAATAAAATAATGAAAAAGCTTTTAGTGTGAGAAGAATTAGGAAATTTGAAACCAGACCAGATCTGACCACTCTGGAAACATATTTCAATTCCCCCATTTCTTTGTTGACTTTGATTTAAATAGAAATCAGGCGGTTGGCTTCATTTAGGGAATCACCAGACCTGAACCTGGGGATCAATGATCTCGTGGACCAGCTGTATTGCAGAGTATGCCAGCATGTGGGAATGGGAATTGTCCCCTCCCATTTGACATCTACCTGAGCTTGTCAGGTTGCCTCCCTGCATTGCCAATGAGGAGACATAGCCCTCTCAGCTCCCTTGGGTCTGCTGCCTGCTTTCAGGTGGGTGAATTCTTGCCTCCAAGTGCTGGTTCATCTCGGTTCATTACAAAAGGAGACTCAGTGATGGGCTGAGATGCACTTCTCCATATCTTAGTTACCTTCAACTCTTTGGCTGAATTCCACCCTTCCTTTCCAGATAAAAGCCTGGCTACACCAGGGGCCAAACTTATTTACTGCCAACAATAGTACTGGTGAGATATGGCTCTTCATGACTGCCTTCATGTGAGGGCCGCAGGCTGTCAGCTGGTGCTTGGCAGAGGTATTCAGCTGAGTTTGACATAGCTACTGGAAGGATATGAGCTGCAGTGACACAAAGCTCGGAAGCTCATTTACCCTGTCTCTTGGATGCTTTTTACAGGTCACTGAGATGTTTGCAGCGTGAATGTGGCCTGACAGATATCTCACTAATAGCACTTTTCTGGATGCCGAGATTCACTGTCCTCATCCAAACACCGACTCACACCCCACCATACTGCTGTCTGGATTTCCAAGGCTTCTTCACGATAACTTCGTGTGACAATACCATAATGAAGACTTGTACAACTGTCTGTAGCAGTTTTCACATCTTCAGTCCTTGCTTATTTTTCTGCTCTGTTTCTGAGCTTTTCTTCTTGCTACACTTCCTTTTTTTTCCCCCTCCTTCTTATTCTGGGAAGGAGATCTGTGAAGAAGGTGAGTCATGTGCCACGTGCAGAGGGAAGGGTCATGCTCACAGACTCATTCTGTTTCCCTGTCAGGGGGCTGAGTCAAGAAGAAGCTTTTGTCTGGAAATGCTTTATCACCAGCAGCGCTGGATCAGAGAGTTGTGAATGGAGAGGCTGCTGAAGCAAGAACAGATCCTTCAGTTGCCACGTGAAATGGACTGGAAATGTCAGACCACTGGGGTAGCAGCAGTCACCTAATACAAAGCGTCTTTGGCCTGACCGGCAGTCAGTTTGCTCCTCCATCTTTTCATAGAATCATAGAATTATCAAGGTTGGGAAAGACCTTTAATATCATTGAGTCCAACCATTAGCCCTACTCTTCCAAGCCTACCACTAAGCCATATCCCCAAGCACTACATATATATGGCTTTTAAACACATCCAGGGATGGTGACTTAACCACATCCCGGGACAGCCTGTTCCAGTGCCTGACAATCCTTTCAGGGAAATAAATTTTCCTAATATCCAGTTTAAACATTCCCTGGTGCAGCTTGATGCCATTACCTCTTGTTCTGTCACTAGTTACTTGTAAGAAAAGACCAGCACCTACCTCTCTATAACTACCTGAAAGGACAATACACATATAGAGTCAAACTTCTTTTCTTCGGACTAAACAGTCCCAGTTCCCTCAGCCACTCTCATAAGACTTGTTCTCCAGGCCCTTCACCAGCTTAGTTGCTCTTCTCTGGACCTGCTCCAGCACCTCGATGTCTTTCTTGTGTTGAAGTGCTCAAAACTGAACACAGTACTCAAGGTGCATCCTCACCAATGCCAAGTACAGAGGGACAATCCCCTCCCTGGTCCTGCTTGCCATGATATTTCTAATACAAGCCAGGATGCCGTTGGCCTTCTTGGCCACTTGGGCAGACTGCTGGCTCATATTCAGCTGCTTGTTGATCAGTACCCCCAGGTACCTTTCTGCCAGGCAGCTTTCCAGCCACTCTTCCCAAGTCTGTAGCATTGCCTGGGGTTGTTGTGGCCCAGGTGCAGGACCCGGCACTGGCCTTGTTGAAGCACACACAATTGACCTCAGCCCATAAATCCAGTCTGTCTAAGTCCCTCTGTGGAGTCTTCCTACCCTCAAGCACATCAACACTCTCACCCAACTTGGTGTTGTCTACAAACTTACTAAAGGTGCATTCTATCTCTTCATCAAGATCATTGGTAAATATATTTGATTGATTGATATTTGCATATTGTCATGGTCCAGCACTTGGGGCCCTCTAGCTCACGTTCCCTGGGGAGCTGATGTTGTGGGCACATTTGACATCCGTGCCCTGATGGGACATGCCACTCTTGCATGATCTGATCAGATGACTGGGATGGCTGTAGTGTGGTGCCTCCTACAGCTGAGAAAAGCAGAAGAGGGTGGTTGTGCTGGGACTGCAGAGCAGCACTGGTGCCTTCTGCTGTCTATCTGCCTCCACACCAGAGTGAAACCTGGAGGTCAGTGCTTAGCCTGCCCTGCTCTGCTCTGAAAGGGAGAAGATGTGTGGAAAGGGAGATCAGGAAACAGGGCTCAATGTGTTTTCTTTTTATCCATGGCCAGGGTGTGCAGCCTGATGGAAACACCACCAGGATCCCCCCTGCTCTCAGTATGACCCAGCTTCCCATTCAAGGTAAAGCAGGGTGGTTTCTGGTTGGGCTGAAGATGACAGGGAGAAGTTTCCCAATGCTGCCCTGCATCTGTGCAGGATGGGCACAGGTCCCAGATGGCCTCATGATGATCTGCTGTCAGGGAAGAGGCAGATGCCTCTGATGGAGGAAGCAGCCCTATCTGTCTGAGGTATCTGGACTTATTTTGAAGAAGCCAGGTTTTTTCTCGCTGCAGGCTCTGCGGTACTTTGCATGCAGCACTTATTTTTTCGATTAATCAGGTGATGCAGGAAACCAAAACAGAGAACTAGTGAAAACCTCCTTCATTTTCTATTGCTCTCTGCTAGATGCAAATTAGCTCTTTTGGGAGGGCACTTCACCTCAGTTCTCTACAGCTGATGAGGAGAGAGATGCAAATTAAAGGTCTGTGCAACTTTCCCCCAGCCACTAGCACTGTCTGCCACGGTATCCATACTAGAACGGCTCTGTGTCATCTTCTCAACTCAGTGCCTGGAAGTACCACAAACTCCTACGATGCTAAATAACATCTGAGGCCTTCCCACACCTCAGAGAAACTTGACCTACTTTCTCCATCAAAACACCTACATTACTGAGCTTACCTAAGCATCAGATCACAGAATGAGCAAAATCTTAAATATTTTTTCCTCTCCAGAATTAAATGTAAAAAAACCCCACGGGGCTGCCAAACAAAGTCATGTTTCAGTTTGATTTATTCTAAGGTGCCCTAAATACTTTGCTTTTCTCTTCTGTTGAGTGCAGTATTTTTACTGCAGGCTCATAGCAGCATGCAGAGATCTGGAGGAGAGGGAGATTTCTGGATCTGCAAATTCAATGAGAAGCTATTGGGTGCTGTGGAATATGCCCGTGATAATAATAACTACTCTGAAGTTTCTGTTAAGCTGGATCACACAGAAAGAATTAGCAGAAATTACATTTATGTTAGATGTCATGATTAAGGTTCCCAATGTAACTTAAGGTTTGATTGCAGTGAGACTAGAGGAGGAGAAAATATCCCTTCTGAATACAGGATTCAGTCCAATAAAAGAGGTTCACATGTGAAATGTGATTTATTTCTTTTTCAGCTGCTTGGGCTAGGAACTTGTTTTCTTTTAAAATGTCACTCTTTGATTCCAAAATCCAGGTCTAAGATTTCATATTTCTGATAATGTCTCAGGCCAGGAAACTGCAGAGCAATGAAGACAGGAGGCCTCATATTCATGGAGTACTTTGCCTCTGTGTTTTCCTGGACTTTATTTAAAATAAATTAAATAGTGACCAACAAAGAGGGGAGCAGAAGAGTCAAGCTGCACCTCTACTTGCAGGTAGGGTAGGGATTCGTATCCATATTTCAGTGGGACTTCAGAAACCACAGCACTGATCTGGTTATTCTTTCAGTTGTGTTGGCCCACAAGTGAGAAAATATAGCCCTAGCATTTTCCCTGGGATTTTACCCCAGCCAAAGCACATCCCACATGAGCTCTATCTCCTTGATGTCCTTCTGCCTTCCTAGACACATTGGGGCTGGGTGCAGAGGTTTGCTCATAATAATGCTGCTTTCCTGATACCAGTTATAGATGCTTTTGGTGGAAAAATCTGGTCTGTTAAGGGTAAATGCTGATTCCCTGAAAGGAGTGGTTTTATTACACCAACGCAACGTAACTTTGCCGGTGTTGCTGCCAGTCTAAGAGGACTTGATCAGCAAAACAGTCCTGGGGTAGAGGTGCTTCTCTCACAGCAAGATGCACTGCAGTAGCCCAGTGAGGATGCTGACAGATGTTGAATGTGATTGCAATGGACACAGAGCATTGCTCAACCTTGGAGAGTTTTTCTTCATGTTCAGCATGGTTTGTTTTGGAGTTCACTGTTGCCAGGAAGAGCTGCAGTGGGGCTGTAAGGTTTCTAAGGCAGATGTGGGGCATCTTCTACCAGCATTTTGCTTATCTTTTATACCACCTGGTGTCAGACGTGACTTCTGTGGGCTACCTTTCTGTGGTCTGGTTATACAGAAGAGCATCAGCAGTTATTTTATTTGGTGAAAGTTATTTTGCCAGATGAAGATTATGGCTGAGGCTGAGGATTGATTTTCTCTGTGTGTGTGTGACAAGTCTGCCCAAGGCTATCTGGCCACACTTCACAGCACGGCAGAGAGAACTTCCCCCTCGCTCACAAATTCATCCAGCTGTCCAAGTTCTTCTTGTGCTATCCCAAGCTCAAATGCTTCCTGTTTTGTCTTTTAAGGCCGGAACACTTGCCCATTACCCACATGCGTGTGTTCACATGAGCACAGAGAAAGCACCGTTTAATATGCACATGCATTATATTTAACAGCTGCGTGGCTTCAGCAAAACAGGAGTCAGACCAAAATGTAGCTCATTGTTTTTAATAAAAGCAATACCCATCTTGCCAGATGTGGTGTATGTTTTTCCAAATGAACTAGATCAGTGTCCACAGCTCAGTATGATATGGGCTTGTGCAATAACATCACTTGTTTTTGCTTGCCCATGAATGGCAAGACACAGTCGGGTGTTTAATAGACGACACAAAGAGAGAACAGAATGAACTTGAAGGAAATAGACTACAGGCCGTTTGCTCTGCTGTTAACTCAACTACAGCAGTAGCTGGCTCATGGATCAGGTGTTTCTCCCAGCAAAGGCAAAAACAGGTTGATGGTCTCCCTTATGATGGCTGTTGTCACAGAATCATAGAATCATAGAATGTTAGTGGTTGGAAGGGACCTCATCAAGTCCAACCCTCCTGCCAAACCAGAATCACCCAGGGCATGTCACACAGGAACGCATCCAGACAGGCTTTGAAAGTGTCTAGAGAAGGTAACTCCACAACCTCTCTGGGCAGCCTGTTCCAGTGCTCCGTCTCCCTCAGAGTAAAGAAGTTCCTCCTCATGTTGAGGTGGAACCTTCTGTGCTCAAGTTTATACCCACTGTTCCTTGTCCTATTGCTGGGCACTACAGAAAAGAGATTGGCTCCTTCCATTTGACACCCAACCTTCAGATATTTATAGACATTAATAAGGTCCCCTCTCAGTCTTCTCCTCTCAAGACTAAACAGACCCAATTGCCTCAGTCTTTCTTTACAGGGGAGATGCTCAAGTCCATTAATCATCCTCTTAGCTCTCTGTGAGACTCTTTCCAGTAGATCCCTGTCTCTCTTAAACTGTGGAGCCCAAAACTGGACACAGTATTCCAGGTGTGGTCTCACAAGGGCAGAGTAGAGGGGGAGGAGGACCTCCCTACACCTGCTGGACACAGTTTTCTGAATGCATCCCAGGATGCCATTGGCCTTCCTGTCCGCAAGGGACATTGCTGTCCCATGGGTAACTTGCTATCCACTAGGACTCCAAGGTCTTTCTCCTTGGTGCTGCTTTCCAGCAGGGTAACCCCTCACCTGTACTAATGCCTGGTGTTATTCCTCCCCAGATGCAGGACACTACACTTGAACCTCCTGAGGTTCACCTTCATCGAGCTCTCCAGCCTGTCCAGATCTCATTGGATAGCAGCACAGTCTTCTGGTGTGTCAACCACCCCTCCCAATATCATATCATCAGCAAACTTGTGGAGGGTACACTCTATCCCCTTGTCCAGGTCATTGATGAAGATATTGAACAGCACTGGACCCAGGACTGATCCCTGGGGAACACCACTGGTCACAGGCCTCCAGCTTGACTCTGTGTTGCTGATCACAACCCTCATGATTGTCATGTCATAACTACTGAAAGCTGATAGGACCAAAATATAAAGAACAATCTGAACGTGGAAGATGAAGTTTCAGTTCTGTAGAGGGTTGCTGTCCTGTTCTCCCTGCAAAGATATGAACACCACAAACTGATCAATGTACAGAGTACACTTCACATAAGGAAGGCACATAGGCTCAGAAAGGTGTGTGAAGCTGAGCTGATCCGCGCTTTCCTCAAACCAAGAGAAGAGACAGGAAACATCACTGATGTAGGACCAGTTATCCACCAGGTGTAGACTGTAATAGTGTCATTGGCTGTGACTTGATCTTAAAGTACCATAGTTTCTAAAGCTTTTTCTGCTTGAGCTGTAGGAGACTCCAAAGGTTGCCTTCACACTCTTGGTATGACATCAGTAAGTCATTCTGGATCTCGGGCTGCAACTCCACAAAGAATTCCTCTCCCAGTACCAAGGGTCTATGTGTAACTCCTTCCATGTGACTGTTTCTACTACTGTTTGACATGTCCATCCATTGGCAACCTCTGACATACGGAATTTTATGGAAGAGAAGAAACAAATATGCTTCTAATCCATCACCTCTAGAAAGGTAGCCACAGTCATTATCATTCCTGTTTGATGTTAGGATTTTTCTAAGTGGAAAAGAAAAGATGTTAGGGTTGAGCAGGCTGCTGGTCCTCACCAAGCAGCTCAGCCCTCATGTTGAGTTGCTGTAAAGCAGTTCTGCACATCACAGAGCAGATGAGTCCTGGAAGAGGGAGTATGTTCAGGGCAAGTCTAGGTACTACCATGCTGTAAACAAACTTCCTTTTTGAAACAGCTTGTTTCAGTGCTGGCTGTGGATAAACAGCATCTTGTTTTAATCACTGACTCCTATAGCAACAGCAGTGCCTGTTGCAGCCACTCCAGGTCTTGATGCTGACATCAATAAATAAAATAAGTATTTCCTCTCCTTACTTGTACAGTGGTTCTGACTAAATAACTTCACAGCTTGAGAATGGATGCACTTAATTCATATCTATCTGGGTTTATGGTGTCAATATGCTAATCTGGTTATTATCATCTTTTTTTAAAGTTATCATAAGGGCAGCAGAGTCAGGCCTGGCCACAGTGATTGCAAAGGCAGAGGAGAGTACATCCTAAAGGCAGAAGCTAATTGCTTACAGGCAGCCTTGCTGCAGCTGGCAGGGTCCTAACTCCTCTGGCTCTCCATGCCTACTCCAGCACAGCTCGACTTCTAGGATCAGTCTTTGCACTCTCTGTCTGTGAAAGCCATTGAGTGGATGGAAAAAGACATGTCTTACCTGGTGAAGGCAAGGTCTTTAAAAAAGAGAGCTTTCAAGGGAGATCTTCCTCACGTGGGAAAAGGCATTGGTTCAAGGTTAGGCTTGGTGGGGGACAGGCGAGTCTGCAGGCTGGGAGTTCTGGCTCTGCCAGAACCAAATGCTTCCTCACACAGGGTTTAGAAGCTGCTGTGTTATCCGAGATCCTTCTTAGACTTGTCATTGGAGGCATAATTAGCAGCAATCAGATGTGACTCCTCCTCCATTCTGGTCCCTTGGGGGATTTGTGTGTGTGCTTTTCACTGCTGTCACATCACAGAGTCATTCCCTACCAGGGCAACTTCAAATAATTTTACTGGGAGTGGGAGTGTGGCTTTAGAGACCCGCAGTGGCCCCCTCTCCCACATCTTCACTTTGAGTGCTCCCAAGTAGCATCATCAGGGAAATGCTGTTGCCCCACCAGCACATTGTCAGTGCAGAAGTGACCTGGACTTTCTCTGAGGAGGAAAAAAAATGAGTTATAAAACACTTGGATGATCTTATAGATGCTGAAGTCCATGGAATTTTCTATTTTCATGTTATTTCCTGTGTCTTCATCATGGTGTGGCAGCCCAAACATCAGGTTTGCTGTACCAGGACTGTCTTGAGAGGTGCTTGAATGCCAGGGTGGATGACTGCCCTTCACCCATGTTCATTTTTATTCTGCAAGCTGGTAAGTCAGTATAAGAAGATTTTAGTTTAAGTTCAGGACCTGGAGAAAGATTTGAAATGAGCTGCCTACACAGCTTTCTCCACAGTAACTTATCCATTGTCCAGTGCAGAGCAGCTTTTAACCCTAGGTTGTGTATGTTCCCATTTTATGGCGACAAAAGTGGCAGCAATGTGGAAAGCTACTAAAAGCTCTTTGGAGAAAATGTTTCATAATTGTAGGCCGTGACAAAATGAAAGTTGCTAAGAAATTCAGACTGCACAATCCATAGCTCAGAACTCAGCAGCTACCAAACACTGAGGATCTCCTGCACAGGCAGCTGGCTGGTGTGACTGAATAAACACGGAATAGTAAACCAATTGCTTTAGTTTAGCTGGAGATACTGCTCAATAAATTTTTTCCTACTGTTTTTTTTTCCTCACTATGTTCATTGCCATAATAGTCAATTATCTGATTATTTCTCTACATTTTTCTTACAAATGTGCTACTGTCCAAGACACCGTACATTTCTGATATTGATTTTGGAGTCTATGATTATTGTTCATCCATTTTTTATGCAGAAGACTACCATTCTTTGGTTCAGTCCTGGAGTGGATTTGTGCACCTTAAGGGCATGTTTATCTTCTTCAAGTATAACTCTTAAGCATTTAATCTATAGAAACTCTGCAGGATAAATCAGTCTGTCATGTTTATGTGCTGGACAGGCAGTGGGGAAGATTAGGGCAGGAATATCATTATTGTCCAGATAAAACACATGCATGTAGCTGTAACAAGCTGCACTGATGTTGATCCTTCAGGCATCTTTACAGCAAGTGCGTAAGTGCATAACTTCTAAAGAGTGTAAGAAAGCAAAGCCTGAGAAAATTTCCAAGGCAAATGTACATAGAATGAAATGCATTTCTGCATTTCATTCTTTTGAAACACAAGCCAAGCTCCAGTAATGGAAGAAATGTATTACTTGAGAGGTAGTATGTGATAATATAGGTAAAGACCAGGCCATCTCATTTATGGACAGAGTTAAGAGTGTGCAGCTAAGCTTTATTTTTATTGTAGTCCTAAGGTAGTTATTTTTAATAATTTAGCTTATTAGGTAATTATTTTAAAATGAGTTAAGTATTTTTAGGTACTCCTAATTTTACACTATCTACTCACAGAGCTTTCTTGCTGTTACATATCCGTATGGATCTTTTGTAATAAAAAAAATTAGAGATGCAGTTATAACTCAGGAAAGAGGTCTTGGAGCCACCATTGTGAGCTCTCAGGAATCATTGACTTAATGTTAAGTGGAAACAAAGAAAGTCAATAAAATGCTGGGGGTTATCAGGAAGGATATTGCAGTCATGCCAAAGAATCATTTTGCTGCTACATTTTTGGTGCCCCATGCTCTGAGTCTTGTGTGCAATCCTGGTTTCTGTATCTCAAGGACATTAAAGAGTTAGGGAAAGTGGTGAGGAAGGTGGCTAAAATAACCAAGGGGTTGGAGAAGCCACCTTATAAGGAGGCACTGGAAAGGCTGGATCTTCTCTGACTAAGGAGAAAGCTGAAGCAGGGATATGATTGCAATTGACAGCCTCCAAGAGGTGGTGGGCAGTGTGACTGCAGAATGATTACCGACCACATCCCACAATACTGGAACTACACAACACTCACTGAAACCAGCAGAGGACCTTTTAAAAACACATCAAAGAAAGAATTGCTTTACAGAGGGTGTGCTGAACTTCTGGCATTGCTGCTACGGGAAACTGTGAAACAGGCCATGAACAGCAACTAGAGGGAACCTGAACATCCCTGTTCCAGTGAGTGTTGGGAATAAACACATATAATATCTCCCTATATAGCATCTCCTGCTGTCACTGGTGGAATAAATGGATGATGGATCTGACACAGCAGGGTATTTCTGATGAGCTTATTCTCTTATGCAGAGACAGCTGATTCATTTTGACTTCTGTAGAAAACCAGGGAAATTTTGAGCTAAATGGAGACAATTTTAGGGAGAATCTTGGGGAGATACTGATGATTTTAAATAGAAGCTTAATACTGAAAAAAATCAAAACAGAATAACTGGGGTTGTCGGAGATCTGTGGAAGTCTCTCAAAGCAGGGACAACTTCAAACTTAAATCAAGTTGCCTGTTGTCTCTTTGCAGTACACCTCTGAGAAGTCTGGCTCTGTCTTCTCTGTAATGCTCCTTTTAGGAATATATATTCAGTGAACCATATAAAGGGGACGTGATTTTTTTTCCATGCGTATTTCAGCAATGGGCTGTGACCTTGCATTAATACAAATTTCCTGGGGATGGATATATTTTCTATGAGCATTCCCTTCCCATTTCTCTTCCCCAGAGGAATTTCTCAGCACAAGTGTTGAGTGAGTAACTCATTTCCTTGGAAAATACACACCCTATTTTATAGGAAATTCCTATAGAAACACAAAGAGGAACCTCAGGTCTCAGAACTTCTTCCTCTTTGCTCCGAGACTTCTGCTATAAAGGTGGTGAGAAAGCAAAGACTGATTCTGATCTACTCTGTACTCTCCTCCTCCTGGTCCTGGAAATGAGCATGAATGTGCACGGGCTGGTTCATAGCATATATAGAAGGGAAAATGGCCAAGGCTATTTTTTCAAATGATGCCGTGACAAGGGAGAAGTGAAGCTGTACCTTCATGAGGTCTTGCCAGGTTAGCAGTGCAAACAGGAGTTCATGGTTGCTGGAGACAGGGGAACATGCAAGCTGATCACAGATCATGTCTTTTGAGTGTAGAACATGATGATGGTTGGCTTTTGAGTAAAACAGGCAAGGAGAGAAAAAGGATTTTTATGACTTTCTACTGTAAAAGCACACAAATGGACTTCTGAAGACAAGACAGCTTTGTCCAAGGACTGGAGGAAAATGCATTAATTACTCTGTGTTGTGTCTCTCATTAGTCACTGCTGGAGGGAGTGAGAAATAGTTATTCTTGACCTTAAAATTCTGCTTTCTATGGCCAGGCATTAGAGATAATCTGCAGTGAGCCGCCATCATGGAAGAATCTGTACATTCATCTAGGGATATAAGGCAGCCATCACCTCAACATTTCAGTGTCGCTAGGTGCTGTGGCTGTATAAATTCCATGGAGATCATTATGTAGGATCCAATTACACAGAAAATTGAAGATGCAAGAACAAAAACACTTCAGGCAGCTAAGCTGGGTAACAAGAATAGTGAGACAGGATTCAGCGTATGCTCACAGTCAGGATTTGTCCCTTGAGAACTGCTATTCAGTCTGTTGCTGTGCACATGTTCATGCCTGCTGGAGTGGGCCAGTATTCCCAGCTCCATGGAGAAATGCCACTTGCTGCAGCAGAGGGCAGGATGTTAGTTTGAGAAACATGGAGAAACATGCAGAAGCAACAATGTCCCTCTCAAAGTGTCTGCTTGCATTCACTGCAGAGTGGTGCTGCTGGAAGTAATAACACTTAGCACTGCCACAGCACTTCATCCAAACATTGGGTAATTAATCTGCAAAACAGCAGCAGATGCTCTTTGCAACTGGTTCTGTAAGCACAACTAATGGACAAGAGTGAAGAGAGCTATTAAAAACCATGCTCACATCCACATTGTCCCTTGGCAACTAAAGAAAAAACTCCAGAACTTACCGTGTCCTCTTTGTTTTATTAGCCCTCTTAACATTCAAATGAAGAGAAAGTTTTCCAGAGCTCGTCCTCAGCCTGCCCAGCTTGCAGAAGCTTGGCAGACTTCAAAGGAGCTACCACAATTTATTGCAGTTCTTACACCAGAAGTTTTGTGACAATTAATACATATTCTAGCTGTCAAATAGTTCACTTATAAAGACTGTAGGACATCCCACTTAGCAGAACGCTGTAGGTTATCTGTTTTTATACATTTACCCCCTTCTCTCCCTTGACTCTTTGTCATTTAAAAGTTTGGAAACAAAACTGCTTTTGCTACTGAGTTAATTTTCCAGTTAGTAAGCACTGACTAGTTTTTCCTCTTTCCCAGTGAAGCTGCACAAGAGCAGCCGTGGGAGGAAGGAAGGAGAGTTTTGTGGTTACAGCTCAGATTTGGAAGCTGGGATGCCAGGGCTCTGCTGCCAGTTCTGTCCTCTGTTTCCATGCAACTCAGAGCAAATCATCTAACTTGATTTCCAAAGTGCTTGGTAGCATTTACCATGCACCAAGTCACAGCATCCCATGACTGCATCCTCTGTCTGGTAGGGAACAAATGTGTTTCACTGGTTTTGTATAAACTTCTCCAAATGACCACACTCATGTTTTGAAGCAAAACATGAAGGGAGGGTAATTATTTGGCCTCCTATCAAAATGTTGCATTCTCATCCTGCTAAGGATGCTTCCTCAGGAGTATGAGGTTTGATTCCCAGGGGTAAAATCCAGACTGCTTCAGGTCCAAATCCTTAGCATCCCTGGGACATTGGTAGCTGTGCAGCCTTTGGCTTAGGTAAGCCAGCTCTTGGTGCCATGGGGGCAGGTACGGAAGGACAACTCCTTGGCCAAAAGCCTTCTCAGAAAATGGCAAGATTAAGCCTTATATCTCACTGGTGAGGACAAATCATTTCAGGCAATCATTTTAGAGAGTCTCATAGCTGAGCTTCCCAAAGGGGTAAACACTGACTTGTAGCACTGCAAAGGCTCATGGGAAAGAGAAACAGGAGTATCTTTGCTTCAGTAGCATAGTGGCATAGGCATGGATCTGGGACAGATCCCTGCATCAATGTGTGTCATTGCTTCATATAGCAGAAGTGCTTTAGACAAGAGAGGTTAAAGTCAGGCCATCCTAAAAGGTTTTATAGCTGGCTGTTGTGGTTCTCCTATGGATGGTGGGAGATGGCAACTCAATATCACACAGTTAAACTGGTAAGAAGGAGAAGTGTCAAGGGAGAGATTTCTGCTGTCTGCCATAGTGGCAGCCCCACAAGCCACTAGACGTTACCAAGCAAAAGCTTTATCGTAAGGTTTTGTTTCTTGATGTTATCCTCTGAAGTTTAGCTGGTTTTCAGGATCCATCCTGAACATGTATTTTTCTTCTCTGTGTACTGATTACACCTTTGTGGATTTAGCAAAGCCTTTTCTATTCCCTTCCTTGGGGAGCATATGTAGAGACTTCAGTGATACTGTTAGCATCTTTTGGTCCCTCGGTGTTGCTGTAATTTTCTGAATTTCCATCTAATCTATGAACACTTCTCTGTTAAAGCACTAATAACTAGCACATATAATAGCTAGAGGAATAATTCAGGAGTGGTTGCTCCCTCCCTTTAATACAAAGCCCAAAAGTGGAAAGATGCCTTCCCAAAGGATCTCCCAGTAAAGATGTGGAGTAGCAAAGCAGAAAATGCTACACAGACCATTATAAATAGTCCAACCGCTTCTACAACAGCTATTGATGTGGTTGAGAGAATGTCATTGAGCTTCATAGAAAAACTGAGCTCTAAAGAAGATAACAGAGAAATTAATGTCATTGACCATGGAGGGAGAAGGGAGATGGAGACCAGCTAGGATTGTGGTCAAGATGCCAGTCTGGATGGATGTTTGGGCAAGCACAGTGAAGTACAAACTACATTTTTTTGGTGGGAATAAATGTGAATGCACTTTAAAAGCAGACCCCAGGATGCTGGTGAGGGAACTGGGACAGGTTCAACTGGGCAAGCTGAGGAAGTGCAGAGGCAGGTGAGGTACAAACAGCATGGGTTTTTGCTTGGCTCTGCTTGCCCATGATTTGCCTTTCTACATAGTGTATTCAGGACTGTGACTAATGTCTGTCACATGCTGTTCGTTCCTGCTCCCCACAGGGTCAGTGCTGCGTTCCTGGGAGTGGTCTTTGTTTTGAGTGGGCTTCCTGTTGTCTTTAAACTGGCTGATTGTATCCATGAAAATTTCTCATTTTCTGTTACTCCCTGTTTCTTTAAGAAGAAAGCTATCTCTGTGGTTGCCATGGAAAGCCCTGCATATCTCATGAGACTGAACCACAGAATATATAGTGCAGACGCAGAAAATATCTGGAAATATGTTTGCCTGAGAGCTGCAGTCCTCAGGAGCTTGGCAGCCTTGTAAATGGAGATACCTCAGCTGGGAAAGGGAATTTCTTTTCCCCAGGCTGCTAATGTGGGCATGGGGATGGGATGGTGCCTGGAAATCCTTCGCCTCTGTCAGAAGGGGAGGGGAGAGCTGGGGAGCAGTTTGGGGATGTTGGGATGGCACAGTGCCATTGCTGCTGAGGAACAAGCTGGCAGCAGGGCAAGAACCATGGCTGGAGTGTGAGTGCATCGGCGTCTCTGCATCCTGCCCATCTCCATGGTCTGAAAACTTCTCAAAGCTGACAACAAAAATGCACGCCAGCAACGTGCACAAGCCCTGCTGCTCCAACCGCTAGCTAAAGAGCTGATTCCCACACCTTCCTCTAATCTAAAAACCACAGTTTCCCCTCGCTCCAGCTGCCAAAACCTACAAGTTCCTCCACAACTTCCCTAACACAATGTCGTGTTTCATGCTGAAGTGAGACTTGGAAGTGAAAATCAATTGAGATGAATATTGAATTAAAGATAGTGCATTGATTGAACTATCCATTTTCATTTATTTATTTTTTTAAAAGCCCTTTAAGAATGCCTCAATCAGTGGTAAGATTAGGGGTTTGCAACAGAACTGAGGCCAAACTCCCCTTTAAGGCTCCCAAACTGCCCTCTAGCTCTGCCAAGTTTTAATTTCATTTTTTTCCTAAGTGAACATTATCAGCTTACTTTTCCACCCCAAGAATTACAGAAAAATTTCAGGAGTTAAGAGAAAAAAAAAAAAAAAAAAGAAAAAGACCAACCATTCACATCTCCACAATCTCTTTCTGAGAATAGACTGGTTACTATTCTGGTGTCTCTGTGCTCGATGGCAACCAAAATGTCATTTTAATGCACAGATTTGCCCAAGAGTAGTTTGTGGACACTGAATCCCCTCCCTGGTTTATGAATAGACATTATAGGACTCAGGGATGGAGCAGTTTTACAGCCTTCTCTCATCTCTTTGGTGCTGCTGCCTCGACCACGCTGTAGCTCAGGTTACAAAACATTTCCACTACAGGTCTCTGCTTTTAAAATACAGTCATTTTAGCTGAGAGTCTATCAAACCCAACATTTTCTAAAACTGCCAACTAAGGTAGTTCTGCTGCTCCCAGGAGCAAGCCTGGGGACACATGGCACAACCCAGGTTCATTCTGCACAGGTCTCCAGCCCCCGGGTTTTGCTTGAGATGCCTCATGTGCCCAAAGATGGTGAAGCATGAAACACAGCCCTGCTGTGGATCTGAGAGGGGCTGGTTTGCTCAGAAATAATATAACTTCCTATTTCTGCAGTGCTCAATGCTTTGCACACAGTGAAAAACTCCACATGCAAAAGAGCCACACACAGCCCTTCGCTTTAGGGGTGTTGAGGAGTCACTGAAATGAATTTAAAAAGCTGTCAAAGTCCCCATTACTGTTCTTATTCCTTATCTTAAGCCAGCTGCTGGGCCTTTCATACACACAGGAAGGTCATGTTGTGGTTTAGCATCTCTTCGGCCTATGTCAGTTCCTGCTCCAGTTCTTCTCCTCAAGGGCAGTAGCAAATGCTTTGGTGAAAAGCAAACTCTTCTCGCTCTTCAGACAAGTTGACCAGGTTTTTCTGCTGGTGTTTCTGCCATGCTCCTACATCCACATCTAGCCCACACATGCTGTTGTTGGCCCTAAACGCCTTGCAGGCCCTCAAACTCCCCAGTCTTCCTTGCAGCCCCCCACTTGGCTCACAACATCTCATTGGGAATGGTTGGCCCAGCTTCTGAACATGAAAGAGCTGATTTAATTTGCAGTTTGAGTTACCTAGTTTCTTCTCCAGACTGAACACTTCACAGTTGCCAGAGTTCTAATCTCTTCCTCAGGGTTTTCTCCCACCCTGAGTGGTTCCAGCTAGCCCTCAGCAGGTACAGCCTCTGTTATGGCTCCATCCAGGTCCAAGGCACAAGTCTCTCTGGAAACCCAGGACCATGCCAATCTGAATCAGGCTCTCTCCCATGAGTGCACTTCTATTGTATTAGCCAGAAAGCAGAGGTTTTGTGGACATAGGAAAAAGGATGACAAAGTTCCTCTTGTAATATTTTGTCCACTTCAATCAGGTCCCAGTACTATGCAACGCCTCAACTGTGACCTGAGCCCCAGCTCACCAGCTGGAAGATGGGTGAGCAGGCGCAGAGGGGGCTGGATGCTGCTCCCCCTCCAAGGATCAATTTGTGCAGTGACACACTCAGTTACTACCTGAAGGAAAAAGTGAGTGCTCTGAGGTTGGCTTTTGACAATTTACTTTCAGTATCTGGTTTCACTATGAAAACGCTTCTTACTGAACCTGGTAATGTGACTACATTCCGAATGAGGCCTGAAAACCATTTTCAGCAATGCTTTAATACCAGTTGAAAAGTAAACTGAAACAATGCAAACATTTTGCAAATAATATATTTGAGTTTTTTTCAAGTGCTCTGCATGGAAAATCTGTTTTGTGTTTAAGGACAAAGATTTGTCACATAAAACAATACTTGGTAGCCAGAGATACAGCTACACCCAGCATGATGCGTAGGTTTGCCATTTGCAGGTACAGGCTTAGGCTGGAAAGTTTTGCAAATTGAGTATTTTCCTTGCTTAACATTTCAGTAAATCCTCTTCCCATCTCCCCCTTCTGAGTTTGACAGTGCTCATGGCCATCATATGTAGATCAGAAATATGCCCTGCTAGGAGCCTTTTGCTGCTGGTTAGCCTTTGAATGCATCCATTCCAACTTGAAAGCCACCCTCTCCTTTGAGCAGCACTGATAACATCTTGGTATTCCAGCAGTAACTAGTGTTGCTGGACTGTCCCAGGTTGGACAACAGCGTTACCAGAAGCATGCTGCACCATGGAATTCAGCAAAAAAAGCTCCATATGTTGTCTGCAAAAGAAAACATTACTTTTGGCACAATTTTTCAAGCCAGAAGCCAACTGCCACCAGAATGCAGATGCAGAACTTGCCAGAACAAACCTAATTGCAATACTTGGTAGGTGTTTTATATTTTTCTTCCTAACTGTGTCCAGGTGTGTTGAATTATTTGAGGGAAATTCATGGTGTCGAGAAACAGAAAAAGGCTAACTGTTTAACTAATGATAGGAGCAATACATTCTGCTGATCCTGAATCTCTGAATTGGTGTTTTGCTTTGTTGTTTCTACTTTAAGTAGCATAAATCTACATAAACACCACCACATGTAACAGCTGCTTCTGAGATGCTTGCTATTGGACTTCATGGATACATTAATATATGAAACAATGGATTATTTTTGAGTAAGGTACTAATAGGCAATAATAAAAATAAGGGAAAAATACAGTTAAGATTAAAGGAAAGATTTCCAAGTAGTTAAAATAAGGCTTTCATTTAAACACAAATATTTTTAGGATTTGTGATCTGTGAAGGATTTTCATGATCTTGACTTTTCATCTTGTTTTTTTCTGTTTTTCATCATATTTTTCTGAGTTTGTGGAAATACTGAGCAAAAGGGAAGTTTTCTCTTGTCAGTTGTAACAGTTACTATAGATGGGAAAATTGAGCAATGAAATATGCTGCAAATACGATATATTTCTCCAGAGTCCTCCTCCTATAGTAGTTTCTCCTTTGGTAACATAGAGATAACCACAGTCTTTTTCCTTTGCCAAATATTTTGCAATTTGCCAGCACACACGGAACTCTACTTAAGAAATGAAAAGTGCTGCTGTTACCAGCAATGCCTAAAGAATAAAGAAAAGAAAATGCTGTAGGGTGGGCAAAAATTAATAGCCAAGAGAAATGTGGAAAGTAGCTATTTTCTTTAGTTGCGTGTGGATACACAGAGGCTGTGCACACACAGGCACTTTTCACAAAGAGTATTCAATCATGTGAAAACCTCGTTGAGTTCAATAGCTCATTTCAGCTTCATTTGCTACTAAAAATACATGCGTGCATCTTCCTAGAATGGCCTCTTCAGGTATCAAGAAGCCATTAAAAGGCAGTTCCTAACTCTATTAAATAGGTACTGTGGCTTTTAAACTGATGACTCTCTTTATTTACCTGAGAAGTGCTCTGTTTGCTGGTGGCGCTGAAATGTGATATGGCCCTACACACACGTCAGCTCTATCTCAGAAATAACCCAGCTCCCCAGGAAGCAAAAAAATAAAAACACCAACAACTTCCAACATTAAGACACTGAATATAGAGGCCTGGACAGAGAGAAATACTTTTAAAGACACTGAGGAACTCCCCTTTCTCTTTTCCCTTTTGTATGCTGTAGGCAGAGAGACTGGTTGCAAATAAAGCCATGGACTTCAGCAGAGAAGTGGGTGATTGCCTGTTGAGTCAGAATATCTGACTCTGAAACAAGATTATCTTGTTTCACAAAATGGGTTACGTTACCAGAGGGATGCAACGCGGAAGGAAACTGCAGGACAAAACAGTTAAAAAGCTTCTTTGAGAGAAAAGAGATCTGCTCCCACTCTGCCCGCTAAGCCATGGCTGCGTTGCTCCCACCACCTGGCTGCTGGGTCACAGTAAATAGGATGCCAGGGAGGGGGATTTCAGTCCACAGCATTGCCAGGAAGGTGTCACGTTGCCAGCTGACACTGCCCTGGTTTTCATACCTGAGTTTTCAGGGGATGGAATTTGAATTGCTGAGGGGCTGTAACAACCTGGCGTGCTGCTGCAATATAGACCCCAGCCAAAGACAGCCAGTATGGTGGAACACTGGCATAGGTTGCCCAGGGAGGTGGTGGAGGCCCCATCCCTGGCGACACTCAAGGTCAGGCTTGATGGGGTTCTGAGCAACCTGATCTAGTTGAAGATGTCCCTGCTCACTGCAGCAGGGTTGGACTAGATGACCTCTAAAGGTCCCTTCCAACCCAAACCATTACATGATTTCATGATTCTGTGATAACATTGCAGTGACAATAATGGCTTGTTATTTTGGCACTGGTTCACTTTATCTTTCTAAAGCATTTCCTGGAGAAAAAAAAATAAATTCACCTGCTCAAGCCACAGATAGATGCAGGAAAACATAGAGACTGCAGTCCCGCTGTGAGCACTGTCCATTAACATACCACCCAGCAGCACTAATTTTGATTGAGTCCGAGCATAGAAAAAACAAGTAGGAGAACCACTTTTCCATTGAATTAGCTGAGCACTCACCATGAATTTCAAGCTGGCTCTGTGTTTTCATGCTGGGTTTAAGCTTGGCTTTGGGATGACAGAGATAGCTTTTTCCATCCTGAGGCCCATCAGGCTGAAGTCAACTCATCCACAGTTTTTAATAAAAATTGAGATGGCAGAGCAAGTTTTCATCAGGTAAGTGTTTTGTATTAAGGAGCTGCAGTTGTCTTTATTTGATACCAGGTGTCCTAAAGCTGGATTTATCGTATGGTCAAGCCTTGCTTTCAGTGATTTCTGTGTCATTTGTAGCTCTGCCTTGTAATTCAGAGGTTTTGGTTTCCTCTGAAAGCTGAATCAACCCTCTGGTCCAAGTAAATGACAATCCATTTCAGCTTCTTAGCACTTATGGTAGTGGCTCTATCTGATTTGGAAAATAGCAGGAATGTGTTCAGGAATGTGTTTAGTAGAAGCTGTGTTCAGAGGATCACTGCCTGTTGTAAGCACCTCTGTGGCAAGATGGAATTCTTTCAGTTGCAAGGCTGCCTCTGCTTTGTTTCTCTATCATTAAGTCACTTAAAAATACAAGCAAAATATTGCTTCTAATTTTTCTTAAATACAGTTGGTGCATTTATCACAACATTTTGCCTTTTCCTCTTGTTTGGTTTTGTTCCATGTCTCTCTTGGTTGCGTGGGTTTCTGCATTTCTACGGGCTGTCCTTTGACTAGTGCTGTCACAAAAACTCCAGCTCATTCCTCCTTCAAGAACAGCTTCAAATATTTATACCATAAAATAAAGTCTATGTTGTATGCTCCTGTCACTGGTGTCATTTCTACCTAATGTGCATGCTGTTGAATCAATGAATGAAGATATTAATGTTTTTGATTTGGCACTCTGTGCAATTGAATAAACCAGATACAAATATTTTTAATTATTTTTTTTAGCCTTTCTTCCTCAACACAGCATTGCCTTTCCATTTCCACAGGAAAGCTCTCTAGAAGGTGAACAGAAATGCATCTGCCTCCTGTGTTTCCTTGGAGGGCCTATGACACCATGGTATTTCAGTAGATGATACCATGGTAACATCAAGGATGACGTTTGGATCTAGGCAGGCTGAGAGACCATGTCGTTCTCAATCTGGATCAGGCTTTGGGGATCCTCGCTTCCAAGGAGCACCGCAAGGGATGGCTGTTGAGTTACGAAGGCCAGTGGTAGGTCCCCGCTGTGTACAAGCACAGACAACAGTCCAGACCAAGTTATCCCCCAGACCTGCAAGCCAACTTGTAGATCCACACTGTACATCCAGAAGCCCACTGTGATGTGTCCTTACTGGCTGCAAAGGCAACAGCAGACAGAAGGAAGGGTAACACAGAAAATGAAAGCTGAACTGCCCAGTGAAACACACTGAGCTCTTATTGAAGGTGTCAGAAAATTGCCACGATATATGTATAAATTTTTGAGACTGGCAGATCTTCATATTTTGTTCCTTATTTGACAAATCCTTGAGGCTACCAAGGTGTCACTCAGTCATGGTAGTGCAGACTAAGTCAGTGCTTTGCACTGTTTTTTTTTCTTTTTCATGCTGTTTACCAAAACATTTCAGAATATTTTGAGAAGAGCAAACAGTGCTGCTCAGACTTAGTGTCCAGGATGTGTAGACAAGCAAGCTGGACAGTCAGTGACTTTTCAAAACCAGTCTGCAATAACTTTGTAGGAGTGCAATTTGGATGGTCAGATCCAGATCCCCTTTTTTACCACCTGAGCAATGCCCAGGTGAAATGAATCAACACTGTCTTTAAAGGAAGGGACGGGCCTGGGATGACGAAGTCACTGCAGGTGAGAGAACACGAAGTGCTGACCTCTGGAGTGAGATCAGCATCTCTAGTTTTCCTTTTGCCTCCAACACACTTGAGGAAAAAAACCCTTCCTGTTGACCTTGTCAGATTTAATTCCAGGGAGGCCCTGGCTTTACTTGTCTCATCCCCGCACACTCTGGCAGCATTGTCACCTTCCCAAGCGGTCGGTCCCTTCTCAGGCGTGCCGCACAGCCCATGCCTGGGTGGCACCGAGCTCCACCCGGGCAGCTGGACCTGAGCTGGCGGGTGCAGCTCTCGGGGTGTCGCGGCCTCCTGCTGAGCAGCCACCATGGCTCCCTGCGCGAGCAGGCAGGCTCCCTGCGCCTTCACCTGACAACTGTCATGCCCTGCCGCCACCGTGCTCGCGCAGGCCGCTCGCACTTGCCCTGCGGAGCACACGTGCTTCTTGCTCGTGCCCAAAGGGCTTCTTTTTTCTTTTGGGGAGGGGTGGGGAGGGGTGGGGGGTGCCCGCCCAGGCCGCTGCTCCACCCGGGCTGCCTCAGCCGCCTGCCCACCAGGTGCCGGCCCTCGGCACAGCCGAGCCGCTTTCCCAGCCTCAAAAAGCCCCCAAAAGAAGCTCATGGCCGGCCCTTTTCGTCGCGATCCCCTTCCCCAGCACTGTCCTGCACTGGAGCGGGTCTGCACGGCGTGACTGTTGGCGCAGCCAAACATGGAGCCAAAGGCTCGGCCCTCAGGTGCGGGTGGAGATCACTGAGACCCACGGGCTACCGGAGTGGCTGTGAGGTTGAGCCCGGTGTGACGGATCTTGGTCCTAAAGAGCTGATGTGTGACCATGTGAGGAGGCAGAGCTGGGAGGGCTGTGAAAAATCAAGTCAGCTCCTGCAATCACAGGCACAGTCGTTCATAACAGGTGGGCCTTGGTGGCTCTGACGTCAGGCGACCATTTGAAAGCAAGCAGTTACCTCAGGATCAGACACGATGCACCTAAATTCCTGTTCTGCCTTGAGGCAGAACTTGATTTTGATTTTGATTTTTTTATTTCTTGATTTTGGTTCCAATATTAATGAGACTACTGTAGCCAACAAAGGCTGGGCTTGCTTTGCAGCCTTATCCTTAGCTGAGTCTCTCCCCCCCCTAACACGGCAAATGATGCAGTCGGTTTGGGATGTCTTCCCTCCTCCCAGATTTGGTTGAGATTGGCCCGTGAGCTCAGAGAATGCACACAGAGTGCGTGCAGACGGCAAGTGCGAGCAAAGTTGTGTCTTCAGCAAACCCAGTGATAACTGTTAAACAGAACTGGTTGTTACAGCAATGCCAGGTACTTCAGGAATATGCAGCAGAGCTGGGTATTAATGGGAAACTAATGGATAAAACCAACCGGAATGTATGGATGGAGGCAGTGATGATGTAGGAGCAGGGCTGGGCAGGTCGAAGAGGGCTGACGTGATCTTGGGCTGTGGCCTGTTGTCTCACTAATGCTATGCTCTGCCTCAGCATCAGGTTGCTGTCTCAACACAATTGCTGGCACATTGCGTTCCCTCCTCCAGATCCAGCGGACCCCAAAAGCCAAAAAATGGGGAGATGAAAACCAGTAGCATATCAAAAGCACAAAAGAAGTGTGTGAGCCCACATGGGGGAGTGAGAAGGGTGAGGCACCAGGAGGGAGGGCCGGATTTTACAGGATGAGTTTAAGGCAAGGGGGCAGGAAGACAGACGTGTGACCTGGCGAGGGCTCCTGCATTAAACTGCCTTGTTGTTTGCCTCACAAAATGACACAAAAATGGCACCATCTGGAGTAGTGTCCTGATCTGTACTTTGCTCTCTAAAAACCACTTCCATTTGGCATTGGGATAAGGATGGGGAAGCCTGAAGATACTAATTTCTCTACAGCTGAAATCATAGTTTCTACTTACTGGAAAAGTGGTGACCAAGTACTCTTCAGCTCAGTGGCTTGAAAAGCACAGGATGACCTTGCAATGTGGGAAATAACCTGCTGGAAAAATGACACAGCCATGGACAACACAGTGTCTGGGGCAACACTTGGTTTGCAACACTGAGAGAAAACATGCAAGACAATGAAAATAACATGCTTTGGCATTGTGTGACCCAGAAAGATTGAAAATAACAAGAGAGAAAAATGGAATGGAGAAAAAACCTGCAGCATTTTTTAAGATATTCATTAGCTGTGACTTTCAATAGTTTTGAGCTGTGGACAAGCCTGCCCTTACATGGCTGAGAGCAGAGACTGCTTTGGGAATAACATTCTGCTCTTTGACCCTTTTTCCAGTTCACAGTTCTCCTGTTACCCTGCGGTGTTCAGAAGCCCAGATCATCATTTTGGGAAGTAGGTCTGCTGTCTCGAGGATGTGGGATTGGAAAGGGATTTGTCTGTGTGGGGTAACCAGCATTTGAGCAATCTGTTCCAGTTCACAGACTGGTGCTTCTCAGTGGGTGTCTCTCTGAGCACCCCAGTCGTGCAGTCTGCCAATGGTGTCTGAGTGAGCCTCTGTCCGTGGGCTGCATTTCCTCCCTTGCTCAAGTTTACTTCTTGCCACTGACTTGCTTCACCAGCTACCAGCCAGCCAAATCGGCCACTGACTCTTTAATGTTGCAGTGATTTCAAAGGACCAAATGTGAGAGTGGCAGGATCTGGCCCTGTGGGAACAATAGTAGCTGCTCCATTTTCTTTCCCTTAAGTCAGCTGTGTTCTTGGCATCTTCAAACCCATCTCTCATGGCCATCATTACAGTGATTTAACACATCACGGAGTGCTTACCGTTGTGCCTTGGGAGACACTGATTTCATAATTGATCATCACGGTAATAAGGCAGAGCCGAGTGGTCCCCGTGCTCCCCACTCCGAGGCTTTCTGTGTTGCTTGGAGTGCAGCAGGGAGCAAGAATATTTGTGGGAGAGCTGTGATGTGTGCAGCGAGGCTGAGGAAAGCCCTCTGCCTGACATACAGATCCAGGGGATTGCATCCATGCAATTGCTGATCGCGCATTACTCTGAGCAAGAGCAGCCAGGTGTGCAAGTAGAAATTTCTCCACTTGCATGTGCTGGGGCAAGAGTTTTGTCAAGGGAAGGGCCAAGTTCCAACTCCAAACAGATTACGGTGTTGAGGATAAGAGCTCATAGAAATAACCACAAGGACTAGAAGGAGCATTTCAAGCCTTTTTATTCCAAGGCAGAAGAGGCTTGAGGAACAGCTTTTCATAAGATTTATACCAATTTCTTCTTGAGCCAACATCTGATTTTTAACAGAAGCCAGCCAGTCACCACAGCACAGCCATACCAGAGCCATACCTCTGCTCTGTCTGCTGGACCTGAGCCATGTTGCGCTCCAAAGCCAAATGCCACATTGGGCTGCCACCTCTGAAATGAAAATGCTGTTTTTTTCTTGAAAATAGTGGTCTTATCCCAGAAATTCACATAGAATGTGACAGCAGTGGTATAGATGGTGGCAAACCGTATTGTTTTCCAAATCACCTTGTTGGAAATCTTTAATAAGAAGCAGCTGTTTCACTGGCAACATCAATGACCTTTAGCATGAGGTAGCTGGTGGACCCGGCCACTGGCTCTGCTAGTGAGGACTGTAAGCAAACTGCCAGGCACGTTGGCACTCTGTCAAAACCAGAAATATCCTGAGTTACTCACAGCAGGAAGACAGACAGCTACACCATCAGAGCACACTGTTGCATCCAAGTGGTTGGTGACTATTACAGACTTGACAGTCTTCCAGGGCAAAAAGCTGTGTGCAGCAACAGTGCAAGCCCAAGACAAGGAAAGCAGATGTTCCCGGCTCCTCCTCCATCCTTGTTCCCATATGTAGACTAAGTAAGTTTTGTAAAACAGAACATCCTGTAAATGAGAGCTAGGCAAGTTCACCAGTTGGGTTAAATGTGGCTTTTAGGGTGCACAAATAAAACCCTGGCATTTACAAATACAGAGACTATTGCTTGAAGCTTTCCCTGAATGACTTCTGGAATCCAAGTGGAATATCATATGCTTCACTGAAGTAGTTCTTTCTCTTTCAGGACTATATTTTTATGTAATGCACATTTTCTTGGATTACCTATGCATAGAGATCCCAGTTTGCGATCATCTGAACAAAATGTTCCGCAGTTAAAATTACTTGAACGTGTCTTCCTTGTCCTTTGTGCCTAGGACTTCCATGGCTCACAGTGGTATTTTTGCAGGATCAAATGGTCTCATTTTGCCTGTTTAGCACCAAATAGTACATGGTGCTTTCATTTTTGGGAAAGCCAAATTAAAATCAGTATTTGAATAAGGGACGTACTGTTAGGATGTGTATATTTGTCTCTTAAAATCAACAGTTTACACTGTACAATATGGTTTTCAGAAGACTGAGTTTTGATTGTCTAGGGATTTTGGAACAACAGGAAATATTCCCAAGCAACCATAAGTGTCTGTAAAGGCTGAAGAGAGGGAAATCCCACCCATGAAGAACAGTCAGGGAGAAGCCCCATCTGGCTGTTCCTGGCTTCATGCAAAGATCTTACAGAGACTGAAGACCTGTTCTCACAGCAGAGCTGCCTGGGTGTGAGGCTGGAAACCCACAGCCTGGTCTTGCAAATCAGGTACTCAAAAGATCTTCTTCCTTCTAATACATTGACTCAATCACTTTATTAAGATTTATAATCATCTAACAAAACCATAATTAGCAGTTGAAAGATAACTTCATAAAATCAATATACTCTAATGTAGTTCATGTAATATAAGGCCTTTTATCCGTATATGGATTTTCTTTCTTATGAATGTTTTAACCCTTCTATTTCCCTCTCGCAAGGTTTCATTAAAAAATGAGAAGCTTTAAAAATCAAAATTTTCTGTGGAAAGAAATTCTTTTATTCAAGAAAAAAGTGGGCTTGTAATCTTCCAGCATACATTCATTTTCTGATGGATCAACTGGAAAAAACCCCACGAGCCTGTTTTAGTGAAAAAGAAAATAGTTCATTTACAAGTGTCACATTAAAAAAAAAAATCAGCCTCAAAAAAGTCTGAAGGAAAACATGCTGAGAATTAATGATTTTAGTCAAACCAACTTACATTTTAAATATTACATTTTCATAAACAGCTAAATAATATTAAATTTGAAATTAAATATTTCACAGTGACTGATATCAGGGAACGCATGAGATCAAAGTAAGTTTTTTCCTGCACTATAGGGAAAATTTTTCAATGGTTGCTTTTTTCTCACAATTCAAAATGAGAACATGATGCTGATTCTCATGAAATGGGGGAACCACTTCTATGCCCCAAATAGTTTAAAAATTCTTTTACTTACAACAGGCCAATAGGAATTTTTCCTTGCAATGGACACTTTATTACACTTAATATGTAAAGTTAATATTTTAACTTCATAATGTAAATTTTCATTATGGAAACACATCAGTGATATTTTAAATGGTGATGAGGTATTCCTTTACAATCTCAACATCCTTTAAGTTGCAGCATTAGGCCAGTGATTGGGAAACAGAAACCTTCTCTCTTAAACTGGCTGCAAGCACTATCAGAAACACTGTCCATGCTGACTTGGAAGTTATAAAGACAGAAAAAAAAGTTCCATTATGTTTTGAATAAATAAGGTTTTTAAGGGTTTTTCCCATTTTTAAAGCCAGTTCACTTGCAAGGCACCTGTCTACATACTGGTGTCTTATTTGTTCACCACCGATGTAAGTAAGAGAATAAAATATTTTGGCCTGCCTGACTAGGGGATATTGGTATCCTAATGATTTGTGCTGCAAGGCCTGAAGTTTGCGTGTGAATTCACCAGCAAGCAGGGCTCCACCAGAGGTGAGGGATTCTTCTTCATCAGGATACAAGGCAGCTGGCATGCTGAGGGTTGGCTGTCCAAACCAGACATTGGAAGTGTTCAATCTGGGTGGTGTCTGAATCTGTTACACACCTGAAGTGTGGGTAAATTGAAGCTAGTTTGTGCTCAGCATCCTTCTCTGTCTGTGGGCTTAGGTACCTGTATTGAAGTTTCTCCTTTAAAAAACAAGGGAGTTGGGGACCATCAGCTCTGGAGTGGCAGAAGAGTTACCAAGAGCAGAACACATTGGCTGGAGACCTGCTGTGGACTTCCAAATAAGACTTTTACCTTAAGCAGTGGTATTTAATGCATCGTGGTCTGTGAAAGAGTAAGACATGTTTTTTCCTCCATCAGGTCATGTGGGGAGGAATCCAGGTGGTCTTGTGAAGGGATCCTTCCTTCACACCCCATAACATTGCTGAAATATTATCTCAGCCTCTTGCAGGAGGCTGTCTAAATCCTGCCCCATGTCCCAGGGTCTGGGAGCTGCTATTTTAAACCTGGTCAAGGTCCTTGTGACATGCTGAAGGGAAAAAAAAAATCAATTTCTGATAATGAATCTTATTATTTTCCTAAACTCAGAGGAAATCTGCGGCACAGCTGGTGGTCTTGGAGAAGAGTAAAGGGATACTGCTTAATGAGAACCTGGTGGGTTAATTAGTCCGTTGCATGATGTGGTTAGTCAATAGGAAAGAAACACTCTGAAGTTTTGAATGGCATAATTGTGATTGACCTTAAGGTAGCAGTGGCCTAATAAGCAGTCAAATGCAACTGAGCAATAGGGGATGTTTGAGCAAGAGAAGATTAGGAGGAACCGTGCTGAAGTGTCTCTGCACAGTTTGAAGCACAAGAACCGCAAAAAGGAATAGATTACTGAGGCTTTTAGTCGCACAAGAGAGACTGCAACATTTCCAGCTCAATACGTGGTTATCTCCTTGGTGTATTAGCCCACTGAGTTTGTGGGTGCACAGAGAGGGGCAGCATGTATTGCAAGAGGAATAGGAGGGAATATGGAAACAAAAAAAATACAGTGATCTAAGGATCAGGTTTATGCTTCCTTTTGGTCTACTCAGAGGTCCCAAAAGGGTTTTGTCTTCCACTCTCTGGCTCAGCACCCTAGTCACATGCTTTCAGACTGTCACATCTAGTGACTCTTTTAAAATGCATACTTTTGTAACCTGTACTTCTCCCTTTCAGCTCTGTGTTGGTTGTTGAACTAACTACTCCATTTCTTTTCTTTATATTGTGTTGCGGCGGTTTTTTTTTAGTGGGTTTGTTTTGTTTGGTTTTGGTTTTGGTTTTGTTTGTTTGGTTTGTTGTGGGGTTGTCTGTTTTTTAAAAAAACAAAACCAAACACATTTGCTAACTTAAAGTTCCAGGTATAGGGTTATTGCTTTCACAGCCATTTTGCTATGGCCTACTAAGTTGCATTGTCCTTCTCACACACAAGTCTTTAAAAAAACTCTCCCACTACCAGCATATCCTTGCTCTGAGCGCAGGCTTTGCCTCCCTGCTGCCCCAGGCAGCTCAGTGCTGTCCTCCTTAGGGTCTTCTCTCATACCTCCCATTTCCTCTGACTCAGCTGACTGCTGAACATGTTCCAGCACTTTCCAGCCCTTGGCCTCAGTTCTAAAAGGGCTCCAGCTCCCTGCCATTACTCTTCTGTTGCTACTGGTTTAATTTCATCCACTGTCCCGAGTCTGTTGCTATTTCATATAAGCCTGCCAGATTTGCCTGCATGATTGTTCTTTTGTCCAGATGGATGTTTAGCTCAGGCTATTTAGTGCTGATCTGGTTTTCCTATTGCTTTGTGTGTACCCGGGGGAAGAGGTTTTGTATTAAAATTCTCCTGGAGTGCTGAGTCACTTGAGCTCTGCTGCTGTGTCATGTGCTCCATTGTCTGAGTATGGGACTGCTGATGTCATATCTTGCAAAATGTGTTTTCTGTTTCTCCGTCGGAGTTTTGCCTGAGTGGCTTCCAAACTATCCATCTATTTGAAGCTGGAAAAATTCTCTCTCATGATGCAATTCCCCTCTTAAAAATCTGGTTTAATCTTTTCCAAGAACCTGTTTGCAAGTTGGTAGCTGGGATACTTTTTTTGCATGCTTTGCTCTTTCTGTATATTGCTGGGCATTCAGGGGGATTTACTCCTTGTGATTTGGCCAGCCATGTAATTCCCCAGTGCCAACTGTTTGAACTATTGCCCCATCAGAGAACAGCCACATTACTGTGTGCTCACAGAGGTTCCCCTAATCCAGCAAACTCTTGATTGCACTCTGAAAGACAAGTGTAAATGTTACTGGTTGGGCTTCCACTAGTGATTCAGTGTTCACCAGACACTCCCTGTGGCTCACTGAGGCTAAGCTGAAGCCCAAAGAAATTAATTCTCTACAGCACTTCCCCAAAAGGCTCATCTTGATGCAATCAATGGTCAGCAGACAGCTTTGCCTTGAATAAACCAAGTGCTCTGGGTTCATTCACTGTTAATCAGCAGTGACACTTTTCTTTCCATTTCTGTTCAGTGTTTTTGGGTCAATGCGGATACCCAAGTATCTGCAAGGCTTTCAGTGCTATTAGACTAGTGAGTCACTCTGTGCTGGTTTCCAGAGATGTAACAATCCATTTTCTTTGCAGCCTTGTAGCTTCCTTCCTTAGTGACAACACTGCACATTTCTCACGTCTCATTGGCTGCATAGAAGCTTATTTATAGCTTCACTTCCTTGTCTTGTGCCCTTGTCCATTAGAGTGCTTGACCTACAGTGGCTGCTTTCTCACCCTCAGGACATTCTCTGGCTCCACTTTACCAGATCAGGGTTGATATTGTCCTGCCTTCTGCTGGGTCCTATAAACCCCAGGCAATGTATTTCCCAAGAGTGTCTTATTGACAGTTTGTATTCATCTGGTGGTTTTAGCTTGGCTTTTTATGTATCACTAATACATAGTCATATTTTTTTGCAGCCTTATACTGGTGTTTATTGCTGATGGGATGAACACTGCATCTGCCTCCACTATTTGCATGGAAATGAATGAGTTCTTGGTCCTCTAGCGTCATGGTGGGTGTACTGGTTGCATGGCTGGCAGCCTTCTTTTCCAGGACACATGAGGCCACATCAGACAGCTGAATTGACCTAGGTCTGTATTGTGTTTCTTAACTAGCTTCAACTGTCTTTGCTGACCTCGTGACTGCTACTGTCTCGTCCTCTCCCTTCAGTAGATCAGCAGCCTTCACAATTTTCCAAGAATTGCCCCCGATTTATTTCTCTAAGTTTCTGTTTCCTTTGCATACGTTCATCTCGGGAGTAAAACACTTACATGTACATTACCTGCAGGGGTCTACACATGCATGAGGTTTCTAAGCTTACATTATAGCCAATGAATGTCCAGTCCAGAGAGATGGAGGAAGAACTCGGCCAACTTTGGGTGCCTACTTTGAGGCAGAACAGCTGAACGCTCTCCATTGCAATCTCCATTTCCTGAAGTGACAAAGGAAGGAACATTGTTGTTTAAAACAAGTGTAGTGATGTTTGAGATCCCCTAGGATATCTGAGACATCTGCGGTGGATTGGCCAACATGACAGAGAGCAGCAGATGGAGACCAGACCAGATACTTCACAGAACCTAAAATTATGCTGGACACATCAGCCTCCACAAACAGGACTTTAGACATCTATAGACACTTAAGTTTGTCTATCACACTATTGGGACTGTGTGTAGGGCTACTTGAAATGCCCTGGATGCCCTACTTGGCCTCCAGTTGCTGTTCCTGGTCATCTCATGAAGCACTGATTTCGGGTGGTTGCATCTATCTCATCATGTTTACAAAAAGCCAGAGCATTACCTCAGCTAATTAATCAGCCACATGTCTCCACAAACACTGTTATTTATTTCTGTGGTGTGTTGTTTCTTCCCTTTTCCCCAGAGGGATGATGAAGGAGTTTTCCATGATTTTGTCACAAGTATTCAACAGTCAGATCTGAAGACAGAGTCATTACCAGCTTTCACTCTTTTACTGCTAGTGCTTCTTCATTGTGCTTTCATATTCTCTTTCTAGAGGTCACAGCTGTATTTTCCTGTTTACTTCTTGGTTTTTCCCCATTCAAAATGAAATGGCAAGTGAAACCTCACCTTTTTGTGCTGTGTTGCAACTAATAACATTTAGACTTCCGTAGTTCTGCTACTAAGAGCTGTCTGCAAGCTCTTAGCAGCAGAGCTGTTTAAGAGTGCAATTCATATTCTACCATATGTCCTTAGAGAGGGTTAGGGATACCTCCAGACTTTATCTTCTTCCAGTCTGTACTTAATCTTCTAAGATTCAAGTACATTTATGAAGGGGTAAAGTGGAAACATTTTTGTTGTGCTAACAAAGACAGAATGCTGACAACTATCCTGACAGTCATATTATTGAGGATTATTTCTCACTGATACTGTGGATCCAGATTTCATGGGAATAAATATTTCCAAATTACAACACATAGAAGACATAAAAATAAATGTATATATATAATGGTTGACCACACAAGTATTTTATTTGATTTTCAGTTGTGTCAAATGGAGCATTTAATTGCTCCAGCCACTAGTTTCAGTCAGTGACCTACATTTATGTCAAGGACTCCATTAAAACATACAAAAGTAAAAGACACTAATGGTTTTAGATAGTTTTTCCCAGCTTTCATCTGATGAATAAGAGACTGTCTCTGAATTAGAGACAAGTGTCACCAAAGCCCAGATCTTTAGTAGGTGTAACTGTGACTCATAAAAAGGGAGCTAAAAGACTCCAGGTAAAGGCAACAGCCCCCCTACCTCCCCAGCCCACTCATGTATGTTAATTTAGGAAAAGCAAACATTTGTAAAAGAAAGCCATCCATCTAGAAATGTTGAGAACACGTGTTTTCCTTGTTGCAGCACAGCCAAAAGAGACAAACTTCCATTTACACGGTATCACATTTTGACAAATTAACAGTAACAGTACTATTAATATTTAATATTTATAGGACACTGTCATCAGGAGGCCAGTCAGGTCTGATCCCTACTGTGTGAGATGTGCAGACACCAAAATTGATTTACATTATTTTTATTTATTTTGAGAAACCATTATGATGTGTTGCAACCCCGTCATGTCTGCCGAGATGTAGGCCCCAATTCCAAAAGGCTTAGGTGTATTTTTAGGACAATTTGCTTTTATAATTATGAGAGTTTCAAGTAAAGTTCTTCCTTTGTAGTTTTTTTGACATAGCATTAAAATCTGAGTTTATATGTTGAATCAGACAATTAGGGGATCTGGTTCTGGTAGCACCTTTTCCACTTGCTACTGAATATGGGAAGAGAGTGTTTCCCATGGCTGTAATATTGTTGCAGAAGGAAAGATGTATGTATTTTTGTTTTGACATGGAAAACTTGAGCATCATGGAGTTTTATCTTTGTGTGTGGGTATAAAACTAGGTTAGTTTGAACGTCCAGTGAAGCTGGTGAGGATGTTCTGGTTTACCAAAGCCATGTGAACTTTTCAAAAGATTGGATAACCATATAAATTGAGGCTCCCTGAGTATTGTCCCAACCCACTAAATTCTCTACCTCCCTCAATTTAGGCATGAGCTGTTTGCCAGTGCATGATCTGGATCCTTCAGCAAAACTACCAAATAAGATCAAAGTATTACTTCTAATACCATTACCAGTTCGCCATCAGGCATCCCTCAGGTCATTGTAACATCCTTAGATTAAATTTTAATATCTTCTCTTTCAATGTATGTGCGTTTGGTCTGAGGTTCATCCTGATATTAACTGATCGTGAGTCTCTGGCCAGTTGGGGTGGTTGAGCCCTCAACTCCATGTACCTGTATAATCCTAGCAGAATGTATAAATTGCTTCTTCAGGTTGATGAATTGACTCCAGTGCTAGTGCCATTTTGGTAGACAGCTTTGCCATGAATGAATTCACCTGCTCCTCCCCAGGGAAGGACCTTGGGCAGGAACACCATGTCTATCCCTCCCAGCCTGGAGCCCATAACATTCCAGCTGCCATCAAAAAGGCATCCAGTATACATCACAGCTACCATGGGAGCTGCAGTTGAGGCTATCATGCACTCTGTTATTCTGGCTTTGGTGGCTTCAAATCGCCTTTGGTTTTACCCACCATTGTAAGAAAGGAGCTTGGAGGTTTCTATGAAGCACATGGTTATCTGAGTTGAGTTATCTGTGTAGAAGTGATGGGTTTGAAGTTGAGAATAAGCAAGCTTTTAGCTTTAAGGTTTGTGCTTTTGACTCCTGATGTCCCCCCTCTCCATATTTTGGTTTGCATCATTTGTCTCAGAGTGCATGAGCCAGATCCCTTCAGATGAAAGTAAACTATATGATGTGCTCCGGGCAACCAAGCACCTCATGTGCTCCAGCAATTAACAGTTCTGTCCTGAGCACCAGATTAGAGCTGCCCTGCAGTAAAACCCCATGAGGCGTGCAGTGTAGCTGCTAGGTCCTCAGCACAAACAGTTTTGCTGCTGTTGCCATCTGCAATAGGATATTCTAGTGCTCCAGTTGCACCACTTTGCTTGCAAATGCATATACAGTCTGAATCCCTGTGTGTCTGTAAGGAGTATATACATACATGCAAGCTCATTGCCTCTACACGACAGCCTGTCTTCCTGAACATCAATGTTTCCCTTGGTACTTAGGAGTCTGGGGATTCTTTTTTAGTGAATAAATTGCAGTAGGAAGATGTGTGTGAAATTTCTATCATTTAGGATTCTTAGTAAACTCTCCTGTGACAGCTGCACTAAGGAAAACTAGGTGAATATAACTGGAAAGTGTTTCTTGGAGCTATGTACGACAGTTCACTGCATTTATATCATTCCTTGCAGAATTCTTTTACTTGCATTACTTCCAGAATGCTTGCTACAGAATAAATTCAAGCAAAATAAATAATATAAATACTATAATATCACAGAGAGATTTTCCAAACATTGTTTTTCTTAGCCAGCTAGATATACTCTTAGCTCCAAAGACAACAGAATAAATTTTGTCCAGATCTAAGTACGCTTATCATTCAGACCCAGGGAAGCTAAAGCTTTGAACATCCAAAGTCTCTGCTGAAGTCCTCGGCTGTTCCTGTTCTTACCTGACTTTATTCATGCCCCCAAGTTATACTGCACAGGCATAAAAGCAAACTTCAAAATGAAACTGAACGGTTGGCCTAAATTCTACTCTCTCAGGCTGGCTACTTTTAGATAGGAAAGGAGCATTGTATTCCATATCTCTTGTGAAGAAATACTGTGCTGTGACTTCAGTGTGGACTCAAACACAACTTAGGAAGCCTTGCTCATTTTTTTCTTTTTTAAGACAGAAATGCAACAGTAGTTAGGACTTTTTTTGATGCACTTCACATAATTTTACCTCTTCAGATACCAATCCTGTGGCTTTAATACACCATGGATGAACTCCAGTCTCTGGCACAGTTAGTAGTAACTTGCAACTTTAAGACTGTAATCCTGTAACATAGAAATCAGATTAATATTTTTCGTGTCAATTCTTATAAATCTGTTTTTACTTACAGTAAGATGTATTTGAGTTCCTATGTATCACTTTCCTTCCCTCCAACATACCCTTCTACTTCTTCACCAAATCAGAGATTTCAACCTCCAAATGGAAATGATCACCTATCAGGGACCCCATCTGGACCACTTTTTCCATCAGTTTGCTAACCCAATCTGCAGTGCATAGCCAGATATGGGGTAAGAAATTGTCTAAGTATGAGGAGGTGTAGGAAGAAGCAAAAACGTGATTTGTGCAAAGCTAGAGTTGAACCTAAAGCTGTGAAAAACATAGAAATAACAGAAAATATGCTCAGGTTTCAGTAAGCTTTAGTTGTTAAGTGTTCTGTCCAAAAGTGACATTTCAGTGGGCTTAGAACTGTTCTAAAATTCAGGATAAATTTGTCATTTTTGAAGGTGAGAGGCAGAAAAGAGAAAGATGCTTTATTATAGATTACTTGATTTAAAAGTCACCTATCTCCTTTCTTTCAATAGTTCATTTGGCAAGGGACACATTTAAAGGCTTTAGTTTCCTCACCTGCCTGAGATCTGAGCCCACCTTAATTTCCCAGGAATGGCCCCTCATCACCAGACTATTTAGTATCTCCCAGTGTGAAAGGAAGAAAGAGGAAAGGTTGGGTTTTTTCAGTACCTCTGATAGAGTATGTTCTACTTTGTTTACAGTATTGAAATATTCATGAGAGTGATGTCCTGCCTCTCCACTGCAGAGCCTAAACACCATGATATAGAGTTGTTCTCTCTGGCTTAATGAATATTTCAATACTATATATACAGTGGAACAACATCAAGGGGCGGGGGGACCAAAACAGAAAGTATTTCCCAGCAGAATATTCCCCTGTGCAATAGCTATAACTTTCTTCTCCAGGTTCAGACCTCTGTGTGAAAGGTGGGAACTGAACCCCAATATTTTATGTCCTGGCTGGACTCTGCAACCACTGAGTAAAGAGTTGGCAGCATTTGGTTGGGGCATTTTAAACTATTTTTTAAATTCATTTTTTTGTTATTTTCTATGAAAGAAGCAAAAATAGGTATTTATTGCTTTATTTTTTGTTTAATCAAGAAAACCTGTAAATGCTTCATATTAGTTCATGGGACCTTGCCAGGTTTTGTTCCCAGACTCAAGAATTTGTTAATTTGCATGCCCCCTGGCTTATAATTGGTGAAAAAGTATCAGGGGAAGGTAAGACAAATTTACAGCTGTCTGATGTGAAGATCAAAAAGCACTGTTTGGAAAAATCATGTTAGCAGTTTTGGAGTTGCCTTCTAGGAGTCTCTTGATGACATAAAATCAAATATAGTCCATTTACAAATTAAAAGTTGGGTTCGTTTTTTTATTCCCTTTACTGGTAGATACAGAAATCCCACATAAAAGTTGTTTGGTCCGTGAACATGGGGAGCAGACCTTTCAAATAAGGACTGTTTCTGAACACACACCTTTTTTTTTTACTGCTGCTGTTTTAGAAATGACTCCTTGGATTTACTTCAAACCTTAGCAGAAGGCTTACCTGGCTGTACACCAAAGCCCCTGAAATTTCAGTGTGTTGGGGGTTGTCCTGCCTCTACTTTTGATCAAAGTAGGGGTAAGAAGTTCACAATCTGGTTTATTAAACAATATTTTACAAGTTTAAATGTAACCCCGTAGTTTTTTATCAGTTTACCTTTTTGGTTAAGATGAGTTGCGGTTCATGCCAAGAAAATGCCCTGCCAGCACAGAGGATCCTGTTTCATTGCTTTATTAAGTCTTGAGCTTCATGATTATCCTGGGGGATAGATTCACAAATAACAGCTGCTCAGCTGGGGTGTTTCCTTAATCTAGGCCTCTCCCTTTCAGAATCAAAGCCATACCAAGGTAGGAGAAAATTATCTCTACCCTACAGAGCTCTGCAGAGTGAGTAGGGAAGTCAGTAAATGGGCATGTCTCTACTGGAAATCTTGTAGAGGCTAAGATCAGACAACTGCACTTCAGTGATGGAACTACTCTCTGCTGACACATTTAATCTAAATTAATTTTTTCATCTTCATGCAGCAAGCTAAGTTCTAAACTGTCTGGGGCATTGAAAAAAGCAAGCCCCAAAAGATATCTATAACCCATCTGCTGTGTGAGCAGTACCATGGAATTGCTGAGAATGTTTTTAATGCTAATTATTGAACACAATAAACATACTTATCTTCCTGCTGAGGAAATCACGTGGGTGTGCTGCATTTGTCCATTCCTATCTCTCTGTTACTTTCCTTCATATACACTTAGCAATACTTTTCATAAGGAAAATGATAATAAAATATAAAATATGGAACTTGATTGTTTACTTATCTACTTTGGCATAAATAACAATAGTTTCACTGGGCTCGATTGACCTAAACCTCAATTTATGAAATCACTCTGGAATTATTGATTGCAAGAGAAACCTACTCAATTATGTTAATTGAAAAACTGGTTAAATGAAGCTAAAGTGGTATGAAATTAAAGTAAATAAGAAGAGAATTGGTGCCATTTGTTTATATTTTCATACCTACTGTGTTTTTTTTGATCCTGTTATGTGAAATAATTCAATGAGTATCTTACAGTCAAATAAGTAAAATCTGATGGCAAAAAAAATGTCTATTTTCCAGCTGTAATGAAAGAAATTCCTGTAATACTAAGACCACTCTTCTCTGTCTGAAAGCTTTTGGATGTGTTTGGGTTATATTTTGAGACAATAGGAATTATTGTGCTAGTTGCAGAAAAAATTTGTGACTTTATCATCCTGAGTTTTCGAACTCAGGGTAAGTAGGGCTGCATTAAGAGGTGAAACATGAGATCAAAGGGAAGAAAAAGATGACTTTTAATTCTTGGGCTATTGCACTCATGTGGATATGTATGCTTCGTGCACATGAGTGTGTTTGTATAAAATTGGAGCTCAAGAGAAGGTTGAGTAAGCAGATGCAAGATAAATGGTTCCTGTAAGAGCAACATGCCCAATATTTTCTTGTAATTTTAAAGCATCTCTCTCCTCCAAAGAAATTATTATAGTTATTGTCCCTTCATTACTCTAGAGGTCTGTTTCCTGCAAGGATTCAGAATAAAATATGCCACTGCTAGTGACATAAGTAGTGTTTTATTTCTGCTAGCCATGCAGAACAGCACTTCAGGGAGAGGGAGGCAGAATTCTGCCCTTCCTTTTGCCTCTTGGAGGAAATTTCTGACTAGTTTCCCATCAAGACTTCACTTTGTATAGCTATAAATGTGGTGGAATTACAGACTTGTATTTCAGACACTGGTTGGAAGCTTCGCACAGGTCAAAGTCAGGCCATGCTCTCTGTCAGCGCAAAGGGAGATTGGTGGGAACTGGCACATATCTGAGAGCTCAAGGAAGGCTGTGTGCCCACCAGTCTGCCTCCTTTTTACCCATTGTTCTAATTGAGTTGATAAAGGATGTAACTTCTGCCTATGAAACTCTCAGTATCACTTGTCTTCAGGTTAGGTACACAGGTTAAACTTTTCTTCCTCAAGATGTGCTACAATTTTAACAACTGACTGTTGTTTTTAATCTTTTCTTAGCATTTTCTGCTCTTCCTTATTGACAGTCAGGGTTTATTTTTAGTTTGAGGCTGGGTTTTTTTTTGGCATATTCTTGTATCAGGGGCAAATACAGTGCTTGCCTATTTGTCTTCTGGTGCCCCATTAGATTGGCTGTCACAGCTCGATGCTCAGTGATATATACCTGCCTGACTCTGTGTGTGGTACTCATTGTGCTAATTGCCTCTCCTCTGCGTGAAAGAGAGCTTTAGGTGGTTTGGCAGCTAAGTGCTGCCTCAGAGATGCAAACATTAAGAAGACCTAAGTTTATTCTACTTTTAAAATTTCATCTCTCTGAATTTGTGCATTGAAATAGAGGAGTCTGAAGGTGATGTTCTGGGCTCACCAATGACACTGGGAATTCTGACATTGGTATTAATAAGGTTCAAGACTCCTTCTTTGAGAGCTCAGGATAGTCCTTGCTGGACTTCAGATACTTACCTAGAGGTCTCATTTAAAGATAGCATTGTTTTTCTAAATACCCTTTGTTACAGCCAGGCATTAACAATGGAGAGACACAGAGCTGGCTCCTATCTTACAGCTTGAACCTCCATTCTGCCCTGCAGCACCTCCATGGGAGAGCTGTGGGTCTGCATGGGCATATGGCAAGAGACTGCCTTCTTTAGTGAGGCTGATTCACCTAATCCTTAAGTGAAATAACACCACACAGAGCAGGCTACTTTAAGCTGCATATTTGTTTTTTACTTTACATCTTACAATTATAGCAGAGCATATGGCAATGCAGATGAGCAGTCAAGGTCTGGACCCCTGGGATGACTGTAGCTGCAGTCCTACCTCAGTGAAACTCTATGACTTATGCCAGGGATGACTCTGGTCCCAGGAGCCATCTGCTTCCTTTCTGGGGGAAAGCTGTGTTGACTGCACAGAGCTGGCTGATCAGAGAAGCAGAGCTCAAGACCCAGCTCAGACACATAACCAACAGCATGGTCAGAAATGCAGGGAGTAAATAGTCCCACCAAATCTGCTTCTGAGTGCCTACAGGAGTGCCTAGAAGTAGTTGAACCCAGGCTATGTATTAGTGATTTTCTGCAGTATCCTGGGGCAAGAGGACAAAGGGAAACAAGCTTATTGTCAGAATGGTCACATTTCCTTGTACTTCTGCTAAGTGATCTTGCCCTGTTACTCCATGTACTGCCATCCCATTCAGTCCAGGAGTAACAAGATGATAAAAAAAAAAAAAAAATCTCAGGTCTATGCTGCTGCTTGGGGACATTTACGCACGCAATATTTCAAAGGGTATTTGCTCTAATACTTACCTTTCCAAGATCTGCCTTTGGAACGGTATGCACCATAAATCTCCTATCAGGTGGAAAAACCTGGCATGGGTTGTCTGCATGACTTCGCTGCCTGTAAGAACCGTCTGTTATCTCAGTTTCTAAGGACAACTTCTAAATCTGCCATGGTTTTGATCCCCCAGAGCAGTTCCTTTGTCATCTGTTCGTTCCTACTACAGACATCACTCTCCTACCAGTATCTATTTCTTGTGCAGTCTGTGGACCTTATTCATGTGCCACTTGTCCCAGCATATGTCAAGGGTGACACCGGTTGTGCCATCATAGTAGATCCTGTTATCCAGGTTTCCCTGGACCTCCACACTCCTGTCTGAGGGTCTGATTTTACCCCAACACATGTTGGGGGGAAGGAAAGACACTCAGGTGTTTCTTGTGTCCTGTGTATAGTCTTACTACTCCTTTACTCTGTGCGAGTGGCTGGTGAGATGTACGCCAGTGTGGCTGAGTGCAGCTGTTTTGAGAAGGGACACTGCAATGTGGAATTTATCATGTTTATTTAAATGTCAGAAACTACTCAACATTACTGAAAGACATAGAGAGGCATTTTCAAAGGAGAAGGTTGGTACGACTCAATCCTAGGGAATAATGGGATTTGTTTGGGGAAGTGTCTAATCCCTTTCATAATAAACAGATTTATAAATGACAGATGTGGATAAATAATGAATGCTTCCAATTCAAGATCAAGGATTAATGAGCACAAGAAAATGCAGTTACAGCTCTGTCTGAATTCTAAACACCACTTAAAATCTTAGTTCATCCATGAAGACCTATTTGATCATTTGGTTCTGCCTGTGATCTTTACTTCATCAGTATTAAATACTTATAATTCTGCAGACACAACTACAACCTGGGGTGGGCGGAGAGCAAAGAAATGCAAACAACTAATAAGACTTTATGCTTTACCCAAAGTGTTGTTTAAAGCTGTTTCACTGCTAACACTCGGAACACAAACAGTAAGTGTTAATTGAATTCAATTATGTGTGAATGCGCACATCAGGCTTGTCGGCAGTAATAAGGCCAAAGAGACAACAGTGAGGAATATTATATCCAAAGAAGAAATTAGTTTGAGAGGCACTCAGGGCTGGTTAAGTTCTCCAAAGTTCGTAATTTGAGCACATATGGTAAAGTCTTAAAACATAAATTAAAAAAGGGACTAACTTTTCCTTATTAGGTCGTCTACTCAATCTTGTCCATATAGGATCCTTTTCTGAGGTATTCCCTTCAGGGTTAACGTTCTCGTGTTTTAATAATTCTAATTTGGTGATTTTCTCTGTGCTGACACAGTGAATAATTAACTCAAGGAACTCCTTGCTGCAGGTTAGCCTTGGAGCAAATCTCTTAGTAGTTTTTTAAACTGGCCTCGATGCATTTGTTAATGGCAGCTACACCTGCTCTACTGGCAAGGGAAACAGAGGCTATCAATCTGGCAGTATCTGGTCTCTAGACAATTTCCTTAATGGTATGCTATGGCTGGATTATAAGACATTTGTATCAGCATCTAAAGCATCTCTTCGTTCACTTAGAGACAGGAAATCAGGTTTTCTAACCGAGCTAATGTATGAGGTTTTCTAGGGCACCCATCAGCAATGTAGCTAAACTGCCTGTGTCAGTGCAGCAATAAATATGAATGCAATCATGTTAAAGGGTGCATGGTGTGATTAAGCCGGCTGCGTGCTCAGCACAAAAGATGTTCTCAGACCAGTCTCACACTAGATGGGCCACATCTGCTATATGTTGTAGCAGAGACTTAGAGAGAGGACTGTGGGCTGCGGTTGAGCTCCTCCCTGGTGCATGACTGAGCACCTTGCTGTAGCTAGAGCAAGGTGAAGGGCTGTATTCATACCAGGAATTTAAACAGTGTCAGGAAACATTTCTAGGAATTGGAACTTCATCATATGTGCTCTGAAAATACCAGTTCAGCCCCTGGCACTGTTATGGCTTGGCTCATAACAGCTGTCTCTTAAACCTCCCGTGGGGACAATTTGGGGGACAGCAGGGGACATGGGTCCTTCTTCATGGGTGGTTTGAAAGTGTTTACCCTACTCTACAGGGCAGATGTGGGTTGTTCTCCAAAAAACAACCTTGGGCACATGTGACATGCTGATACAGGTGTGGTTAAGGGTGCCCTGTCCTGACTCCTGCAACAAGGGACCTCTAGGCTTGGATCAAGCCCTTGTCCTGCTCACATCCAGAGATGGAGTTTGCAAGAAGCAAAGTTTATGAGAGTTCATACGAGGATTTTGGATGATCTTGCTGTCAGGACAGTGTTGCCACCCTCTCACGCAAAGTCCCATGTGGTCAGTTCTGGCCTCATTGTCTTTTCACAGAGCTTTTCACACTTGCTTGCCTGCCACAACAATCTGCATCACCCTTTCTAGTCCCCAGGCTTGTACCCATACATCTCCCTGGGCCAAAAATACCTATCACTGTTCTTCCTTTGCTCTTTTCCATGGCTATCCCTGAAATGCACCCTTCCCAAAAAGGCCTATGCAGGGAGGTAGGCCTATCCCAGGTCCCATATAGAAAAGCGTAACTTAACAGTCATGTAAAAACAATTAATTGTAAAATACATGGTCTGAATATTTATCTATGGATATGAATATATGTGTGTATATGTACCTCCACTTATATAGATATATCTCCACATATATATATAGGGACGTAAATGTAAGCCAAAAGGGCAAAACTAATGAAATATTTGAGGTGCTTCCATGGCCCTCCTCTCCCATAACAGATGACGTTCTGACAACTTTTGTGTTATTATCCCAACAATGCTTCTGTGACAAAAGGATGGGAAGCAGGCAGGAAGAAAGACAAATTGGTGGAAGAACAAGGAGTAGATCCAGCTTGCCTGAAGCCTGTTCACCACAGCACTGCAAGTGGTGTGTGCTTGACCCACGTACTCCTGGGTGTTGTAACCGAATGAGCAATAATAATGAAAAAAAAAAAGAGCCACACATCCAGAAGATAATTTTTTACAGTTCATTTCAGGGGATTATTTCAGAGGTTTCTATTTAATAAATACCCCTAAAACCTAATGTCATGTAAACTGATGTGTAGGACTAAGAAGAATAGTTACCACTGAAGTGATTTAGGGTTAGTAACCCAGACCACCTACACATTATTGGACTGAAAAATGTCCAAATTCAGCTTTCAAAATGCTTCTCTAAGAGTAGCCTGCATGCCATATGTCTGCAAATGTTGCCTTCTACAGTACATACAAGGAAATCCAACAGCCTTGGAAAGCTCATATTTCATTTGATGCTGCTGCTGTGTTTATAAGAAACAGAAGAAAAATAATGATCTGATGGCAGAATATGATTTATAGCTTTGTGCGTAGGAGTGGGATGAAAACCTTGCCTCCTGGCAGACAGCCTCTTGTCCTGCATCTTTCCAGTTGATTTCATCTCAGCGACAAACATCTAAAAGCAGCAGAGTTAGAGCTGAGTGAGTTTTCCATTTAGGAAAGACTGGGAAGTAGCCAGATACCTAAAAATGATTTTTGACTGAATAATCTAAGAGCAGACAGAAGCATTTCCGTTATCCTTTTGCATTGTATTTCACTTAAAACTACATTTTGGTTTTGGTTTAGGATGTAGCTGCTGACTTCGTGCAAAGCTGACAGAGATGCACAGTCAAACCAGCACCCTGGATTGGATACTTTGCATGTGAAACTGGCACCAGACTTCAAAAAGGAGCAAACACAGGGAATTTGAATAACAAACAGTGACAATACGAGTCCTTAGAACTCATTGAGAGGTCTATCCAGGACTGAGGCCAGTTTACACCAGCTGTGACAGAAGAACAAGAAACTGTCCAGAAGATGGGCTAAGCATCTTCACTATGAATAATCAAAATCAGAGGGGCTTTATTTTCAGTTTTCCAATGGAAGAAGTGTGAGGGACACCATTTAGCTCAAATCCCATGTGTCATTGACAGCAGGATGATGCAGGTTAAATGGTTTCAGTCAGGACAAGTCACCTGCAAGACCAGTTTTTTGACTTTGAATAAGATGTAAGATCTAGCACCTTTGAAGACCAGAGTTTTTAAATATCTAAGACACCCAGAACCCATCTGCCTTCAAATTACTTCAGTGGGAGTTAGATACTTAGCTGTTTTTGAAGATCTGGCTGAAGTGATATATAAAAATGGGACTTCAGTTCTGAAAGATTTTCAAAATTTTTCTAATTGTGTAGAAAGTCAATGTGGTTTGGCAAAACTGTATCATAAAATGAAATCTAAGGATAACTTTGGATTTTATTTTTTTCATACTTTCCAGCACCAGTGGTAACTTTGGTAATTGGATATGGTCTGGCCCTATTCCTAATTCTGACACAAAGCAGAGGGTACTTGATACAAACCCGTGAACTATTTTTAGAGAATATAAAAGCAATTAGCTACAGAAATGGCTGCTGCACAGCAGAGTGCACTGAAGAGTCTTTTACAAAACTCTGCCAAGTCTGGAGGAGGGAGATATGTTCTCATGACTTGTAATCCCAGTTACTGCGAGGTGAGCATTTCCTTCACATTTCTTACTCAGGCCCCAAATCAGTGACTCTCACATGACCATGCATATGAACAAACACCAGCAGATAAATAGGATGATTCCTGAGCATTATCTAAACTGATCTGTCTCTGTAGGCTACGGCATGATCACTGCTTCCTTAAAGTTCAACAAGGAGTAGTTTCCTTTTGCAACCAGTTCCCCAAACTGGCCCAGTGACACAGGAAGCCCTTCACAGCATTGTCAATACAGAAAAGAAATGAACTGTTCAACCGATCCAGACATCATTTATCTTTAATATTGGTGCTCCTGGTGCCTTGAGCCCTAATGTGGCTGTGTATAAGATGCAACTAATTAACATTTTAAGAGTCACAACGACTAGAAATCTCCATTCTTCACTAAATCAGATCTTGTCTCATAGATAATATTGTCGATGACTGTTCAATGACCTCTGGAGGCTGATCTCTGGTAAACCTCTACCTAAATCACAGATGCTGTCATGTTTAGTGGTACAAGCCATAAGACCAGAGACATAAATGGCTTGAGGATGGAACTGCTATTTCCCCACACTCTGGTGTTTTCTGTAGGTCAGAGAGAAAGTGTATCAGCGTGGACAGCATGGGTCAGCCTCAAGCTCACTATGAAGTAGTTTATGCTAAAGCAAAACCCTTGTACAAGGCTGACTGGTGCAGAGTATCAGGGAACATTTCCACAAAGGTTATAAAGCCTGTTCCCACCCATCCAAAATCTTCCTGCACAGAAACCCTCAAACATGCAAGTGAGGAAAACAGGCAAAATAAATGTTAAACATTTAATCTATTCTTTTATTCAGATGGAAATAAAAACCATTGTTACAACATTGCAGCAAACTTTCTGTCAGTACTTTTGTTTGTTTATTTTGTATTTTTCTTCCAAATGAACAGTGCTCCCTTTAACTAACAAGGATGGGAAACACTGTCCTGAGGTCAGAACAGGAATAAAAGCTCTAGACTCTGTGATGAGGCACATAAGCCAAAAGCCTATGTGTGGTATTAACCAAGTCACTTCACAACTCCCCTATGTCAATGGCACATTTTTCTTCCTCAGTGCTTATACATATACTTGGGGCATCAGAGGAGTCCTGAATTACAAGCACAGCCTTGTATTTAAATAGTCACAGAAAGATTAATGGCTCATAGCTGAGCCACTGGTCTGAAGTGAAACAGATACAGCTTTTTAACATTTAATAGACAACCTCAGCAAACATGAGAAACAATTTTTAAGAAGCAATTTTTATGCAGCCCAACTGCAATTGGTACCTACTGGCCTTGGGTTTGCTGATATTTTTTGGGGGTCTTCAATAATTGCCAAAGATAAAACACAGGCCAAGAACACAGTTCAGGAAACATTGTCATGGGTAAAATGACAATATCTGATTATATCACTCAGTGGTTCGACTGACAGATACTTTAAACCAACTCAGAAAAATGACTAAGAATGACCTGAAAAAAATATAAATTAAGGAAGGGAAGGAGGAAGGAAAGAAGGGAAGGAAGGAAGGAAGGAAGGAAGGAAGGAAGAAAGAAAGAAAGAAAGAAAGAAAGAAAGAAAGAAAGAAAGAAAG